>BTPG01000001.1:312686804-312699830 GCA_036245525.1 Semisulcospira habei | reverse complement strand
CACGGCGGTTGTCGAAAGCAAATCAGGAACAGGTCGTTGAAGACAAATCAGGAACGGGTCGTAGAAAGCAAATCAGGAGCAGATTGTAAAACAGAAAGCAAAAACGGGTTGTAGAAATCAAAGAAGGCGTGAGTCGTAGAAAACATGGCAGGAACTGGTTGTAAACAACAACAAAAAATCAGGAATAGGATGCAGAAAGGTAAGCAGAAAAGAGGTTGCAGAAATCAAACCAAAACAATCTTGTACGTGATGACTGCTTTAAAAAAAGTTATAGGGTGTATTCAGTATTCTTGTAGCTTGATTAGCAGGCGACAAAATAAACAAAGCTGGGAACAAGCGCATGAGGACATCAAGTGTTTAGACCCGCCACTGGACAACAATTCCAACTACTACCCTACTATCGTTACTAATAGAGTACAAAGGCAGCGGTGTATTCACTATTCTTTAACGACATTCTTCTGAATAATATTCTTTGTATGTCGCTATTCTCAGCAAAATGCACACATTCATGTAATGAGAGGTCAAAGGTTGCTTCGGCCATGGCAAATTAAGCTATCCAGGGGTTTGGTCACACCATAAACACACTATTAACCCTTTGGATGTCGGCAACGATTTTATTCGCGATGATACCTGCAGGAATCATCACAACTAAAACCACTACCGACACCCACAGTAAATGGTCACCAAAATATGACGGACGTACGATAGAGTACGGGGCAACGTAATAATATAATTATTTTCCTTTCATGTCTCTTTTGTACAAAATACTTTTCTGATTGGCTTCCGCGGCGGGCGTGTTTGTACGGACCAAGAAAAGTGCTGTTGACCATCACCATAATAATTGTCAACATCGTCGACATTATCGCCATAAACTTCGCCACCATCACTATCCATACGCCATCGTCGTCATAATGATCATAAACAAAATCATCATCATCATCATCATCATCACCATTAGTACCATCAGTACCAGCACCTCCTTCAGGCACGCAGGTGCACGGATGGTGACGGTAGTGTTAGTGATGGTAATGATGTTAATATTACTGTGGCGCCATAGTTATCATCACCATTAACCCATTCAGCCCTGACGCACTACAGACTGTCGGCGCCAAGCTAATCTGGCACTGTCCTTTAATTATCATAGTTGATCCATCTCCTGCAACTGGTGCATAGTCATTAGATGACGCCTCCAAAATTTGGGAAATACGGCCGTCGGGCTTAATGAGTTAACGCCATCGTGGTAATGATGTTAATGATGATGATTAATGTGGCGCCATAGTTATCATCATCACCATCAACACCACAACTCATACCACCGTATTGAACTTCAACAAACCTTACCATCAACATCCACACCTCCTGCAACTTCGTGCCCGAAGGAGATAGTGATAGTTGTGACAACACGAAAACAGTGCACAGTGCCTTCATATCAACAATAACAACAAGAGAAATTGTACTCACTGTTTCGTTGTCGTCGTCCTGCACTGTTCTCGTTACTATTTGGTCTCTTGTCATCAGATGAAGGGCGCCTGATTAAAGGCGGGTTTTTGACGCGTCACTCGGCCTGACTCTCGAGTCTTTCCTTGGAAGTTGCTCGTAACCCTTTGCGTGTCGGCAGCGGTTTTTCGCGCGATGATTCCCACAGGAATCATCGCGACAAAAACCGCTACCGAGACGCAAAGGGTTAACGCTGTGATTCACTCTTTTTGTTTCGTCCCGCACATGTTTTAAAAAACAAAACAAAAAACAACAACAAAACTTTCCGGGATCCAACTAGTGCTCTGAGCTCACATAGTTCTGCATGAACATAACAACGTAGATACTTCGTTTCTCATGATGATCCATGCCTCTTACAGATGTTGTGCTTTTCGTGCAGGGGTTGTACAAACTAAGAAACCCAGTGAGTGCAAGGCGCTCGGGCCCATCAGTGTCAGCCAGCTGCGATGATCTTTTGCCCGATGATCTTTTGCTTTGTGGGAATGCTGCTGCCTCTTGATGATTATCATTGAACTTTGTGTACTTTGAACTTTGCGGTCCGTGGCGCAGTGGTTAAGGCGCCTGCCACCAATGCTAAAGGTGCGTGGTTCGACTACGGGTTCAGGCGTCGGATTTTTCTCCTCTAGTAAGTGTCACCGTTAATTCGGGCGGACCGTCGGGGGTTCTTTCTCCGGGTACTCCGGCTCTTCCTCCCCCTCCACTTTGGTATCAGTTTCAGCCCACTTAATCAAACTTCAAATACAAACGATTTTGAATTTCCAAAAATTACAGTAGCTCGCTTGAGCTTGCCCTTAGCACCACGTGAATGTTCTGTGTTTATGTACAGTGTGTGAGTGAATGCGCGTGATTCACGTGAGCGTGCTTGTTGGGTTCAGTTCGCGGCGGCGCTTTGAGCCGATTTTCAATTGGGATAAAGCGCCTATTTAATGCGCTTATTATTATTATTACTAAAGGAATTGTTGACCAGCTGGCTAGTGAAAGTCTGTGAGCAGTGTCCGTTGTAGTTGTCACACCGGCACACGCACGCACAAACACACACACACACACACACACACACACACACACACACACACACAGAGTGACCATCACCATCTAATGTTTTGCATTAGCTAAATATATCAATTTACGTCTGCTTCCAATGTTTATCATGGACCTCTATATTTGAGTAAGTTTTCAGTTTCCTTTTTAGACCTACAAATCGATGTGTGTGTGTGTGTGTGTGTGTGTGTGTGTGTGTGTGTTTGTGTGTGTGTGTGTGTGTGTGTGTGTGTGTGTGTGTGTGTGTGTGTGTGTGTGTGTGTGTGTGTGTGTGTGTGTGTGTGAGACCGATCGGAATGTTCTACGGTATGTGTGGTACCGATCCATTTATTAGACTACGTATCAGTAGAACTACTTGTCGATAGCACTATGTGCCGATAGTACTACAGTTAAAATAGGTCTAGTGCCAACGACTTATGTACTTTGCACACCGTAGTGCCAGAGACGCGTAATGCTATCGACACGTAGTTCTAACGACACGTAGAACTATGGTACGCAATGCTAGCGATATCCACCCGATGTTGTTGGTGTTGATAGTAGAGAGGTTACGTTTACACCAGACGACTCCCAACAACGAACGAGAGCGAAGTCACGGCGAATAAGCAGCTTGCATCATACGCATAGACAACACTCCAAACATCTCCATGAGGCACAGACCCTCAGGAGCCCCCCAAGCACCTCCAAGAGGCACAGACCCTCAGGAGCCCTCCGGGCATCTCTCAGGGGTACAGACCCTCAGGAGCCCTCCGGGCATCTCCCAGGGGTACAGACCCTCAGGAGCCCTCCGGGCATCTCCAAGAGGCACAGACCTTCAGGAACCCTCCGGGCATCTCCAAGGGGCACAGACCCTCAGGAGCCCTCCAAGCATCTCCAAGAGGCACAGACCCTCAGGAGCCCTCCGGGCATCTCCAAGAGGCACAGACCCTCAGGAGCCCTCCGGGCATTTCCAAGAGGCACAGACCCTCAGGAGCCCTCCGGGCATCTCCAAGAGGCACAGACCCTCAGGAGCCCTCCGGGCATTTCCAAGAGGCACAGACCCTCAGGAGCCCTCCGGGCATCTCCAAGAGGCACAGACCCTCAGGAGCCCTCCGGGCATCTCCAAGAGGCACAGACCCTCAGGAGCCCTCCAAGCATCTCCAAGAGGCACAGACCCTCAGGAGCCCTCCGGGCATCTCCAAGAGGCACAGACCCTCAGGAGCCCTCCGGGTATCTCCAAGAGGCACAGACCCTCAGGAGCCCTCCAGGCACGGACCTTTATTACTGGATGGCTGTCTTGGGGTCAAGGTCGAAATAGTATGGGTCTAAGGTCAAACTTGCAGACAAGGGATCAGTTACTTCCGGTGGCATCTTTACAAGTTTGGCGAAAGTTTCCAGTTATTATTTTGTGGCGTAATTTCGTGCATGAAAATGGCGATGCGATCTAACCGGAATTGCTGCGTTGTGGGCTGTCATACAACAGCCGGAAAATGCAGGGGGTTGTCGTTTTTGTCCATCCCGAAGGCTGGGAAAAATTCAGACATTAACAAATGGCGAAGTGATTTGATACAAGCCATCAACCGTTGCGACACAAGTTTCAATGCAGATAAGGCATTGATCTGCTCTCGTCACTTTGATGAGAACTGTTTGAAACGAGGTAAGTTTGATGAAATGCTTGCACATGTTTTCGTGTTATTATTCATGTAATATTAGCTTTTAATACGGAGCTTTAATCTCTTTATGCGGTGTGCCGGAGTGAGTGGTCTGACCGGTCTGTTACTTTCCAGTGTTGTTTGTTACCGTAATGTCGTTAGTGTACGGGACCAGCAATGCGCAAATTTCAATAATTAAATTATATCTATTTTATATATTAGATCGTATACTTTAACAGTTTTGTATTCATCTGTTTTAAAATTTTATTGTGCACCTTTAACTCTGTAGGCCTAACTAAATTTTCTTGTAGTTTTAGACAATAACGATACTGTGTGGTAACTTACAAGTTTCTGTCTCATCATGATAAATGCAGATATTTATGTTCAGTGTACAAATTTTGCAGGGCCAACAGGCAGGTGCACAGGACTTGTTCCCGGTAGTATGCCGCTTCACTGGATGCCAAGAAAATCCATCGAAACAAGCAAATCTATGAGGCCAGAGCCAGTAAGTAGTAGACATTAATTTTATTGTTGGCCGCAAGTTTGTATTTCTCAATTTTCTGCTAACTTTATTTTGATCATGCGTTTTTCATAACTTTCATCAACATTTTAGTAAAAGCATCCAAAACAAACTGCTTTAGTTCAAAAGTGTGAATGAAAATTAAAACTTCATACAAGAAGTACACAGCACTTGGTACGAAATTGTATCTAGTAAAAAACAAAATCAAACTGACAATACAGTTTGCCTGGGTGAATGTGTAGTTGAGCAGAAATGCATATATATAGATGTGTGTGTGTGTGTGTGTGTGTGTGTGTATATAATATGTGTATGTGTGATAGGTGTGATATACTTTTGTTTTTTACAGACTGCACGAGAGCCACCTCCTGTGCCAGTAAGAATTTGCTACCGAACCTTTGAAGATGTACAAAGAGATGCAAGAAAGACTTTGCCACCAGGGTGGGTGATGATGGAAAGCACACCGTCATCACTGCAGATTGGACTGCCATCAGAGAAAAACCAGTGGAGGATAGTTGTCAGCATGGGAACCCCACACCTTCTTGCAAATGTGAAGGTATGTTACAATCATTGTTCTTGAATGCTATTTCTGTCTTTTTTTTTTTTTTTTACAGAATCAAGTAGTCATTAATTTTGTGCTTGAAAATGACGAGCGTGCGCCTCTTTGTTCCCTTCTTTTTCTGTTTGTGCTTGTAGATTATTTTTATATTTTTAAATTTTTTATTTTTATTTTTATGCAGCTTTTTTTGTGACATGAACCAAAATAAATTTTTGTTACAGTATCAAAATTAAAATGTTGCAATGTTGTTTTTTATTATTTATTTTAAGCCAAAGTGTTATATCGTGATATAATTTCTACATATTGTCTTAAATTGCGTGAGTGTGTATAAGTGCTTTGAGCACTATTGTATTGAAATGGTGCTAAACAAATTAAATGTATAATTGAAATTATAGTGATCTTGGAAAATTTGATTGAAGATTAAAAGATCTGGAAATCATGTCTGGATTCCTTTTTTCCAAACTTGAAATCTGTCTTCTTTGGATTTGTTAAAATAAATAGTGCCATTATTAAGCATAAAATGCATGGAAGAACCAAAATAAGGGCTAACGGAACGCGGTTCACTAAAAATTAAAAGGTACTTAGAGTGATTTGGATAAGCCGTGGTGGCTATGGTAAAAATTAATATGCTGTGTTGCTGCAAATTTAACTAATTATGTTTATTTTTGTTCTGCAGGTTATTGGTATTCCTGCAGCCCACTTGGGAGCTGACCTTGAAGGCAAGAAACTTAGTGCTTTTCTGAGAGAGCTGCAGGCCATGGATGTGTGCACAGGCATCACATCAGCACCGCTGCAACAGTTTGCGGGGCCACCTGATAGCAAGACATCATATTACCAGCACATTCAGTACTTGGTGGTCAACGGGGCGATGCAACATACTTCATGTGTAAGATCCATCCACTGCCAGCTTCTGTATCAGCCAGACAACAAAGGAGAGTGGTGCAGACCATGCCATCAAGCTGAAGCTCTATTGATGGAAAAAAAGAAGAGGCATGAGAGCAGGATGATGCAGCCACTGAAACCAAATGACTCTCTCCGATCGCTTCACAACAATAAGCTGAAAGAAGCACTAAAACATGCGAGAAGACAGAACAATACTCTACAAAAGGAACTTGAGAAATTTAAGTCTAAACTTGCTAATGACTCTGTTGTATTGTCAGAGGATTTGCATCGTGACCTGCAACAGGGGGTGATGGGGAACTTAAACAATCCCCTTCAAAAGTTGTTTTGGGAGGAGCAACAAAAGGCCTTCCTTACCAAAGAACATGGAATGAGATGGCATCCCATGATGATCCGACTTGCCATCCTCATCCACTCCAAGAGTGAGACGGCTTATGAAACTCTCAGAAAGACTGGCATCTTGAAGCTACCAGGTAAGAGCACCTTGCGAGAGTACACATCAGCTGTACATCCACAGCAAGGATTTCAGCCAGAAGTCTGGGAAGAATTAAAGTGTATTGCAGAGCGCCTGCCAGCAAATCAACGGTTTGTCGTTCTTTTACACGACGAGATGTCAATTAAATCCGATCTTGTCTTCGACAATCGCATGGGGGAATTGGTGGGCTTCATAAACAGCAAGGACGAATGGGATTTTGAATGCAGACCAAAGAAACTTGCTTCTCATGCCCTTGTCTTTTATGTTGTGGGGGTAAACTCTACATTAAAGATGAGTTTGGGATTATTCCCTACCAGAACAGCAACATCTGACCAGTTGTATCCCTTGTTTTGGAATGCAGTTGGCCGTCTTGAAGATGCTGGCCTCCAAGTCATCGTCAGCACCAGTGACAAGGCACCAGCCAATCAGCGTCTGTATCAAATGCACGGCAGGCAGGAGGAAATATGTTTTAAAACACTCAATTTCTTTGCCCCAGATAGGTGGATCTATTTCATCAGTGACCCTCCCCACCTCATCAAGACAGTTCGCAACAATCTGGTCAGCAGCGCAGAGGGATCCACTACAAGACTGCTTTGGAAGGATGGGGAGTACATGCTGTGGCGGCACATTGCTGACTTGTACCACGCCGATATGCAGAGGGGCCTGGCACGCACTCGCCTCACGCTGCAGCATGTACACCTGAGTCCACACTCAGTCATGAATGTCCGTCTGGCTGCACAGGCACTGAGTGAGCGAGTTGGGCGCATCATGCAACAATTTGGGGGGCCTGACAGACAGGAGATGGCAAAGTTCATCCTCCACATGGATCGATTCTTTGACTGTTTGAACTCGAGACACCTTTTGGAAGCAGAGAGAAAGAGAAAACCTGACCTGAGTGCTTATACCCAGGTAGATGATCCTCGATTTAATTATTTACAAACAGAATTCCTGCAGTTCCTCGAGGAGTGGCGATCTTCTGTGGAGAACAGGCCCGGGCCCTTCACCCGTGCTGAGAGGGCCAAGATGTTTTTGTCATTTCAGACGTACAGGGGCCTAGTAATGACAGTTCATGGGTTTGTTGAGGCGACCAAGTTCATGCTGGCCAATGGGGTTGAATTTGTTCTGTCAAACAAGTTTTGCCAGGACCCCATAGAGGAACATTTTGGTCGCCACAGAGCCATGGGTAGAACAGCTGAAAATCCCAACTTGCTTCAGTTCGCCTACCAGGAGAATTCGATAAGGCTTCCGCGCCAGCTGGCACTGACCATCACGCCACAGGGCAACGTCAAAGGAAACAACCACCAGCGACCTCCCGTGACTATCTCGAGCAGCCCTCTGAAGAAGAAACCCAGAAATAACTGAGTGTCATGTGGGACTGACCCCTACATTTTTTGCTGTTTCATTAAACTATGCTTTCGAGACGTGCCTCATTGTGTTCGATATCAGTCTCAAAGTATAGTTCTCTTATTTACATACAGAGAGAAAGGCGTCGGTGTCGATAGTGTAGAATTTATTTTATTGACATGCTGACTACTAAGAGAGAATTTATGAAATGCTCATATTTTCATTATCTTGTGCCATTGTTAAAAATGCAGGATATTTTTGTACCCAGTGGGCAGTGTGTTCTTCATGGTTCTATTAATTATGAATGCATCCGTGAAAGGTTTGTTCCTTGTGGACTATTGCTGCTACTCTGTTGTCATGTTTATATTTTTGTATTCCCAGATTATATTTGGAAAAACGTTGAAATAGTCGAGGAATAACTCTTTTTCTTCATTATCTTCAGTTAAAAGGATCATGGTTCGTTCCCTCGCTAATAAAGATTGTCATTTATTATTTTTATTATTAGCAATATTATTTGTGGTTTTTGTTTTGTTTTTATATTTATTCATTAACATTTTTTTAATGGTGAGTAGAGAGACGTGTTGGTTTGTGTGTACAACTGAAACGGGCCACAGCTAAATAGGATTGTAAATGTGTGTGGTTATCTAGAAATATTTTAAAATGGTTTGAGTGTTTAATTATTCTTTGACTAATTGAATAAAAATGTGACACTTCGTGATGACATTTAAAAAAATTTATGTAACGTACATCTATGTTGATTGAAAAACAGCAAGCATATTGTACGAGATGTTTGTGAAAACAAAAGTAGACTTTAAGCAGATTTTGGTTGTATCGGTGTCAGGATCATTAACATTATGCAACGTTGCAACTTCATTTTGACGTGTGAAGATATTGTCACTACCAAAAAGTATTACACCTGCACTGATCGAATTTCAAACTCGCAAGCAGTTCTTTTGTGTATGCAATTTTTTTTTTTTTAATCTTCATAGACAAATGTTCAACTATGGATTAAAATGCGACACTTCATGATAACATTTACTTTAAAAAAAAAAAATTAATGGTGAATGTGAATATGCATTTTATTGTATTACCTAGTTGAAGATTTTTTTAAAAAATTAGCGAACATGTACATTTATGGTGATCAAGAAAGATATATTCTATGAGACGTTTGTGAAAAACAATGCCCTGTCTGTAAGCAGATGTTGGTCTTTTGTGTATGTGTGTGTGTCATTTCTCATCATGCAATATAAACATCAAAATACATTGGTTGACATTACCACTGTTTATTTTCCAACAAAATTGTTCAAGAAAAAAAAATCACATAATTTGTGGATATTGTCTGTCATGTATACATGAAAACTAGACCCAAGACTAGACCGAGTTTGTAATACGAAAGAACAATACTGTCGCAGTCATATGTACATCAAGACTAGGGCTGAGTTTGTAATACCAAAGAACATAAGGCCCCCCCAAAAAAATGTCTGTTTATTGTATCCCAACCAACCCAATTTTTTGGGCCCAATCCTAAACTTTTGGCATCGTCTGGTTAAAAAATTGGAAAAAAGCCAACAAAAATCTCACCAAAGGTGAAAAACGTTTTTTTCTTCCCTATGTTACTGTAAACAGACATATTATTTTGGGGGGCCTAATACTGTCGCAGTCATATAATACATCAAGACTAGGCCTGATTTTGAAATACCAAAGAACATAAAAACTGTCGCAGTCATATATACATCAAGACTAGGACTGAGTTTGAAATACCAAAGAACATAAAACTGTCGCAGTCATATATACATCAAGACTAGGACTGAGTTTGAAATGCCAAAGAACATAAAACTGTCGCAGTCATATATACATCAAGACTACACACAAGACTCCAATGTCTGAGTTTGTAATACCAAAGAACACGAGTCAGGTATACATGAAGTGTAGATCCAAGTCTAGGCCTGAGTGGATTACCAAGGAACTCAAATTTCAAGTTTGATTTATGGACTCCTAAGGAGCCAAATCAAAACCAAGATCAGTGGATGTTACTATTATATTAATGCATCAAAGTATAAAACAAACCAAGATCAGTTGATGTTACTATTATATTAATGCATCAAAGTTTAAAACAAACCAAGATCAGTTGATGTTACTATTAATGCATCAAAGTATAAAACAAACCAAGATCAGTTGATGTTACTATTAATGCATCAAAGTATAAAACAAACCAAGATCAGTTGATGTTACTATTATATTAATGCATCAAAGTATAAAACAAACCAAGATCAGTTGATGTTACTATTATATTAATGCATCAAAGTATAAAACAAACCAAGATCAGTTGATGTTACTATTATATTAATGCATCAAAGTATAAAACAAACCAAGATCAGTTGATGTTTCTATTATATGAATGCATCAAGGTATAAAACAAACCAAGATCAGTTGATGTTACTATTATATGAATGCATCAAGGTCTAAAAACTCAGACGAATCCGCTTACCGTAGTCAGGTTGAGACTCTAATTAGTTGGTGTAATAACAACAACCTTGAACTGAACTCTGGCAAAACAAAAGAAATGATTGTGGACTTTAGAAAGAAACAGTCCCCTCCCCCTCCCCCTCTTGTGATCAATAGTGAAATCATTGAAACAGTCCAGAACTTTAAGTTTCTTGGCACTACCCTGTCATGTGACCTGAAGTGGGAGGAAAACACTCGCCTTATCGTCCAAAAAGCACAGCAGCGCTTGTTCTTCCTGCGACGTCTGAAAAGTTTCGGTCTCGGTGCCCACATGTTGATGCAATTCTACCGAGCTGTGATTGAGAGCGTGCTCACCTTTTCGATCACGGTTTGGTATGGTTCCATCACGGCCAAAGAGAAAATCAGACTGAGTAGGGTGGTCAAGACCGCTTCAAAAATCATAGGCAGAGATCTTCCTAGCCTGGACTCACTGTACCAGCAGCGTCTCTTACGTAGAGCACGTCTTATCTCCAGTGATTCCACCCACCCCGGCAATGAGCTTTTTCAAATTTTACCATCAGGGCGCAGGTACAGGTCCATCAGTACCAAGACCAGCAGATTCCGCAACAGTTTTTTCCCTCTTGCTGTTCACGCTCTCTCTGATCAACCGGACTAATTGGAGAGAGCGCGAGTGGCGAGTGAGAATGATTGTGTACAGTCAGTTTTTAACTGTATCAGATCTCTCTCTCTCTCTCTCTCTGTGTGTGTGTGTGTGTGTGTGTGTGTGTGTGTGTGTGTTTAGTCTTAGTAACTGACATCAAGACAAATTCCAATGTTTTTATTGTTTTGTACATGGAAACATATGGCAATAAACCATCTTATCTTATCTATCTTATCTTAAACAAACCAAGATCAGTTGATGTTACTATTATATTAATGCATCAAAGTATAAAACAAACCAAGATCAGTTGATGTTACTATTATATTAATGTATCAAAGTATAAAACAAACCAAGAGGGATAATTTAACATTAAATATTGGCACAGTCGCGAGAAAGTGTGTAATACTAGTATTACTACTGTATTATAAAAGAACATAATATTGGCACAGTCAGGTATGCCATCAAGGCTAAATTCAAGGCTAGAGCTCATTATTTCACCAGATGGAATTACAATACATGATAAAACAGTAGTAGTAGTAAATTACCAGTGAATACATACATGGTTTCACAAAAGATTCAGCCTATTTCTTCGAAGGCTCTAGTTTAAGACCTTTCCTCAGGCCTTTGGCGGACACAGCGGTTGTCAACTTCACTTTCTCCATGTACTTCTTGCATTCATGATGTATTCGAATTTTGAAAATGTTTTGATCTTGGCAGCACATAGTGCTGAAATTCTGACTGGAGCTGCTCTCATTCTTGCTGAACAGGAGGCACACTTTCTTCTCCAAAAAGACAAAGAATTCTTTTGGTGTTTGTCTAAGGAAAATCAATCCTCCTCGGTTAAGGGCTGATGTCAGTACGCTTGCCTGGTCTTCCTCTTGGCTGAACTTCCTCAGGCACTGCAGCCTCTCCTCTTTCTGCGCACTGTCTTTCAAACGCAGATACCTCTGTTTCAATTTCTGCACAATGCTTCCACCAATATGGTAGATAATATCTTTCATATCATCTGAGAGCGGGACATCTAAATCATGGAGTGCAGCATCTTCTGACTGCACAGATGAGATTGGGTAGTTGTCATCTAGCAACTGTTGAAACAGTTGGAGGCACAGCCACATCGACGCTTGAACAGATCCGGTCAAAGATGTGACAGATAACATGTGGTCTTGGTAAGCCGCATTGAATTTTGTCCATGCCTTCTCCCTTGCTGTGGTTGGAAACTTGCTCCTTGCAACCAGACATGTGTTCAAAAATGCGGTCTTTTCCAAAACGCTTGATCCTAAAATAAATTACAAGTTAAAGTAAGATGTGTCAGTGTAGCACATATTTAATGCACTTAAACATTTATACCTATTATACAAATATTTATACATATTTATTGCACTTAAACATTTGACTCAGGCACACACATCACATTACAATAACAAAAAAAAAACATTCCCACCACCACACAGATGTTCATCTCCAAATCATATAGTAATCCTGAATTTATCAACACATCACTTAACTCGAACACATAAAACAAACAAACCAGCCATAATAACCAGGAAACATCACTATCATGTGCATTACTAATGGTAATGTATCACATTTTATTTCCAAGCATACGCTTCTTTTCAAATATCAAGATAGGGAAGGAAATGGGTAGCTGGCACATTAAAACTCTTCTATGTATTAACAATTACATTGGCTCGTCCATTTGGGTGTAAAAATGCATACATTCCACTGTACTTACTAGATGCAGTTTTGAAAAATTCCTTTGCATTGATCGATATACAGTTGTTAGCCAGGAACCAACATGCGCGGTCTATGTCTTGCATGTTGAGCTGAAACATAAGTGGTCACAATTTAGTATTACAAATGCACCTACACACAGCGGTTGGATTGGTCCTGATTTAATACAATTTGGTGATCCATTATTTTAACCTGTTAAAAACATGTGTATGGAGGGGGGGGGGGGGGAGG
>BTPG01000001.1:312645102-312686784 GCA_036245525.1 Semisulcospira habei | reverse complement strand
CTTTCCCCCCTTACTGATTTCCTACGATTTGATCTCAACCTGGTCTCATGTCTGAGAATAAGAAGGCTGTCAGCCGGGAATGCAAAAACGGTTCGTGTTGACCGGAAATTCGTGTAAAGCGTGTTGGTGTTAACTGGACTCTACTGTACATGATCACACACACACAAACATGAACAAGTCATCAGTAGGCAGACAAAAAGATATGTTTTGAGTGAGCTTTCAAACGAATCCTCGCGCTGGGACCATATGGCGTTGAGGCGCGTCCCCTGGGTGGTGGATAGGGGGTCCCTCGTGAGAGGGGTGCACCGAATGAAATAAGGTGCCGTGAACCAAGATGGTCTAAGGGAAGGTGACCCCGACAGAAAACCCCTGGTCCTCCTAGTTAGGGGGTTGGGCGTGGGGGTAGCTTCCCCACCCTGCAAAAAAGGAAATAGCTACAAAAACGCCGACGAAAAGACTAACAGTAATTCCATTCCTGGAGGAGGAAGGTTCTTCTACCAGAAGACTTGTGACGTCCTGTGGTGAAAGCCGGAAGTCTTCGGAAGCCACAGGACCGAGCCGCCTCTCTCTATCCAGGGATACAACCATGGGCACATGGAACGTCAAGACCATGTACCAGTTCGGCAAGGCCGCCCAGATAGCAGCGGAAATGCAAAAGTACAACCTTTCCCTGCTAGGTATCAGTGAAGCCAGATGGACGCAGTCTGGCCAGAAAAGGCTGTTAAGTGGGGAGATGATTCTGTATTCAGGTCATGAAGAGGAGAATGCCCCCCATACAGAAGGTGTAGCATTCATGCTGTCACCAGTGGCACAGAGAGCGCTGATGGGCTGGGAACCTCTCGGGCCAAGAATTATCACAGCAGCCTTTAGAACCAAGAAAAAGCTCAAGCTGAACGTCATCCAGTGTTATGCGCCCACTAATGACAGTGATGAGGAAGAGAAACAAGAGTTCTACGACCGACTCCAGAGTGCCGTGGACAAATGTGCGGAGCGAGACATCACCATCGTCATGGGCGATTTTAATGCCAAAATAGGGGAGGACAACACCGGATATGAAGAGGTGATGGGGAGACAGGGACTAGGCTCGGAGATGAGTGAGAACAGGGAGAGGTTTGTAGACTTTTGTGCTCTAAACCGACTTGTCATTGGAGGCAGCATCTTCCCACACAGAAGAATACACAAAGCAACTTGGGTCTCACCTGACCATACAACAGAGAACCAAATAGACCATATCTGCATTAGCAAGAAATTTAGAAGATCCCTTCAAGATGTTCGAGTGAGGAGGGGAGCAGATGTCGCCTCCGACCACCATCTGCTTACCTTAACCTTTAGCACGCTGGTGGCGACATTTGTCGCCAGCCGCCATCTTGCTTCATTATCGGATGGCGACATATGTCGACACCGCGTGGTCTGTTCTAAATCGGCTATGGTAAACACACTAGGTTGCTATGAAGCCTTTGCAAAGGATTGTGGGTGATTGTAAATGAGGCTTGCTTCCGTTTATATCGGCCATCTTGCTAACTTCGAGTGCGTTTGAGCGATTCAAATTTTCTAAGCGAGAGTTTGTTCTGACGGCTTCATTTTGACAAAAGATGACCGATGAGGAGTTAGAAGCATTCATCAAGGAATACCTTTATGGAGTCAGATTCCGATGATGAAGACTTTCTTGGCTTTTTGCCAGAAGACTTGGGATCGAGGGGGGGTGGGTGGGAGATGGTGGTGATGGGCAGAGGAGCGATTTTGAATCGAGTGCTAGTGAACGCGGAAACGGTGCGTAGTAAGCATTGATTATTATTATTTTTTTTTTAAGGATAATAACACAGATAACACAGTTTTAAAATTGTGACATAATCTTGATTCATTTTTTTACGTACATGCCAAATTCCACAACCATACATAGAAAAATGAAAAAGTTGTAGGCTTTTGAAGTAAGTAGGGTAGCGTTGGGTTTAGCCCACTCAAAAAGAATGCAGTTGCAGGGAAAAGAAATGCCAGCGGAAAGCAGAGTGCTAAAGGTTAAGAATGAAGCTCAAGCTAAAGAAAAGCCGCACAGAGACAACAAGAAGACAGCGCTATAATGTAGGCCTCCTGAGAGAAACTGGAGTTAGAGAAGAGTTCAAACTGGTGCTGTCCAACCGGTTTCAAGCGCTACAGGAGCTAGTAAATGAAGAGGAGGCGGTCACCACAGAGCAGCAGTGGAAGGCAGTTAGAGAGGCGCTGAACTCAACCTGCAAAGACACTGTAGGGTTCAGGAAACACCATCACAAGGACTGGCTGTCGGCACAGACCTTGAAGAAGATAGAAGTGAGGAAGAAGAAGAAAGCAGCTGTCAACAACAGTCGCACGAGAGCAGCCAAAGTAAGGGCACAGGGGGAATACTCCGAAGCCAACCGCGAGGTGAAGAGTAGTATCAGGGCAGACAAGAGGGCCTACACAGACAGCCTGGCAGCAGAGGCAGAAAAGGCAGCAGGCAGCGGCAACATGAAACAGCTCTACGACATTACCAGAAGATTGTCAGGCAAGTATGGCCATACAGAAAGACCAGTAAAAGACAAAGAAGGCAAGCCTATTGCAGACAGAGCAGACCAACTCGACAGATGGGCCGAGTATTTTGAAGAGTTACTGAACAGACCTAGCCCACCCAACCCCCCAGACATCCAGCCGGCAGAGACCGACCTACCCATCAGCTGTGACAGACCCAGCCGGGAAGAGATCAGAAGAGCAGTGGTATTCTTGAAGAACGGCAAAGCAGCAGGCCCAGATGGCATCCCAGCGGAGTCTCTGAAAGCAGACCTGGAGGCAACAGTGGAGATGCTGTACCCACTGTTTGGAAAGATCTGGGAAGAGGAGGTGATGCTGGCTGACTGGAAGGAGGGCTACCTAATCAAGCTTCCCAAGAAAGGCGACCTCAGCAAGTGTTCCAACTACAGAGGAATCACCTTGCTGTCAGTACCAGGAAAGGTCTTCAACAGGATCATCCTGGAGAGAATGAAGAGCTCCGTTGACCCCCAGCTGAGAGACCAGCAAGCAGGATTCAGGAAGAACCGATCATGTACAGACCAGATCGCCACTCTCTGCATCATCGTGGAACAGTCTCTGGAGTGGAGCTCCCCGCTGTACGTCAACTTTGTGGATTATGAGAAAGCATTTGACAGTGTGGACCGAGAGACTCTGTGGAAACTCCTACGACACTACGGTGTACCCACAAAGCTCGTCCGCCTGATCAAGAGCAGCTACGATGGCATGACATGTCGCGTGATCCACGAAGGGCAGTTCACCAGGGAGCTCCAGGTCAGAACCGGTGTCAGGCAGGGGTGTCTGCTGTCTCCGTTCCTCTTCCTACTGGCCATAGACTGGGTCATGAAGATGACCACAGAGCACAGACGAAGTGGAATACAGTGGACACTGTGGACACGGCTTGACGACCTCGATTTTGCAGACGACTTGGCACTACTGTCCCACACTCATCAACAAATGCAGGACAAGACCACGAGGCTTGCTGACATCTCGTCCCAAGTGGGCCTCACCATTCACAAACAGAAAACAAAGACAATGAGGCTGAACGCAAACAGGGAAGAACCAGTCTTGCTTGCTGGCACCCCGTTGGAGGAGGTGGAGTCCTTCACCTATCTCGGGAGCATCATAGACAAAAAAGGCGTCACTGATGCAGATGTCAGAGCACGAATCGGTAAAGCCAGAGCAGCCTTTCTCCAGTTGAAAAAAGTGTGGAGCTCCAGAGAGCTGTCACAACACACCAAAGTCCGGATTTTCAACTCCAATGTAAAAACAGTTCTCTTATATGGAGCAGAGACTTGGAGATTGACAAAAACCACAGTCAACAGAGTACAGACCTTCATGAACAGTTGCCTTAGAAGAATTTTGAAAATCCACTGGCCAGAGAAGATCAGCAACGTCAGACTCTGGGAGAGAACGGAACAGATAACAGCAGAGAATGAAATTGGGCGAAGAAGATGGGGATGGATCGGTCACAGTCTGAGAAAGCCAGCTTCCAGTATCACTAGGCAGGCATTGTCATGGAACCCCCAGGGAAAGAGGAAAAGAGGTAGGCCGAGAAACTCCTGGCGTTGAGACCTCCAAGCAGACATCAAGAGACTGGGAACCACCTGGAGTAGAATCGAAGGAGAAGCACAGGACAGGAGTTGCTGGAGGTCTCTCGTCGACGGCCTATACCCGGGTAGGGGTGACAGGCGTAAGTAAGTAAACATGCATGAAGTTGACACATTTAGTGGATTTCTTGCTTCTGGACCTTAGGAAAGAAGGACAGTGCATGAGACCAAGTGAGATAGTCTCAATACAGTTTTTCTCAGACACTAATGTATTGTTCATGAGACAGATCGGCCACTATATCTCAAGCCTGATGCCAGAATGACTTGGTGAATAGAGCCGCCAAGCTGTTCTGGCCTGAACCTTGAACTATCATGTTGCTTTTTTGTCAGGTTTTAACCCTTTTTATCATGATACACTATTTCATGAAATAAATTTGACTATGATAGTTCAAGGGCAGTGCCAGAATAGCTTGGCGCCTGAGGCGCCAAGCTATTCTGGCACCACCCTGGAACTAAAATGGTTGATCTATCTCCTAATCTGTATTGTAGCCTTCATAGGACAATAAGCAACTTTTAAAAAGTCGGCCTCAGGATGTAATGGCTTAAAATGTTCATGTACAGAGAAGAAGGCCGTGTCGACTCCACAGAATAGGAGATTGTCATCGGTGAGGCAGGACAGGGCCCCACAGACCACAACCCCGTATCGCTTGAGGAAACGGAATGAAGTTGGTAAGACCGTTACTTCTTTCATTTGATGCCAAGGATATCAGAGTACAGTATTTGCATGGGTGACAGTCTTCAGTCCTGGAGGCTGATCCAGCTTTTTCAAAATCCAAGGAAAAGAAACCTGAGTTTCAGCTTTTTTTTTTCAGGCAGACCATCCCTTCAGCCAGTATCTTCCACCTGCAAGAGACACAAATTCTCATGCGCCCCTGCGTCCGCAGGGGCGCATGAGAATTTGTGTCTCTTGCTGGCCATGGCATGGACCATTTTCAATTTTTCACACTGGCACCCATGTATTCGCTAATATAAGGGGTCCGGTAAGATGAAATGAAATATTCTGTTGATGAATATTTGGATTTACTGGTCGAGCTGTTTCAGTGAATGTTCACACACATGGCACCAACCAGAAGTCATGACTAGCACAACTCCTGAGATGAGTGGATTCTCATGAGTTCCTGCAACTGCAACGCCCCAGGAAAATCAGCACTTCTTACAGATGGGGTAAACTATAGATGGATGCTAATCTCTAAGAAAGGGGCATGCTAATGTGACGAAATGTTTCCAAAGTAAGACAATCTATAACCAGGCCTGAATAGCAAGGCTTAATCATAAAAAGTCAATAATTGTTGCATTGTTTTTTTTTCTGTGGCAGAGGATTCCTCAGACGAAGATAGTGTTGAAGAGGAATCTAGTGAAGAGGAGGATGATGTGATGGAGACGGACAGTGCTGAGCAGACGAGCAAAATCAAGAGACCTGTAGATTTGGTAGTATATGAGTTTTTTTTTGTGTGTGGCACATTTGAAAGTATGTGGCATTGTATTTTGTGAAAACAAATTGAAAAATTAATCGGTAGAAGATCCCCAGACAAGACAGATTCTCATGCAATGAGACAGATTTCTTCATGAGCCCTCATAGCCATGAGCCTATGGGGGCTCATGTAGCTCGCAGACCAAGCGCACACGAAGGAACAGTGTTTGGAGTTCTTGCTATGTTAAAAACGTGTAGGAGTGGTGGCACAGTACTAAACAACTGAAATATTAAAAAAGAAAGGAAGGAACCAGAGAATCAACCTACCTGGAGCTCCTATGCCACCATAAACTTGTGTAGGAGGTTCTAGTCAATGCACAAGCCACTGGAACTCTACTTTGATGTGAGAGATTTCAGACCTTGCGCCATTTCGTCCACAGGAAATTGAAGAATGGGATAAATAGATTTCACGTCATTAGTATATACTGATGGTAATGAGAAAACATTTACGTCACTCTACAGCAAGATGACGTCATATTCTTCTTGTTCATAATTTCTTTGGCGTCTCATTCTTGCAGTACATATATGATTCTTGGGAAAACACTCTACTCCTTGAGAAGGCTCTCTACGGGATGAAAAAGAAAAATACTAAGTAATTCTGCACCACCAGCTAATATTTTTACCAAGACAAATCTGCGGCGGAGATAAAAGCATCACGTGTTCAAAAATGGCGATTTTTTTTTTTCCCGGTGTAACGACGAAAACAATCTACCCCAAGCAATGGATCCGCTCAACTTACAATGTGCGCCATGATATCTGAAGGAAACTTAGGTGTGGCGAGAGCGTGAGGATCCAAAATATCTTCTGCGTCGCCATCAGATTGTCTGGTAAGTTAACTCATTCAGCCCTGACGCAATACAGCAGGAGATGGGTCGACCATGACAATTCAAGGCAGTGCCAGATTAGTTTGGCGCCTGTCGGTGCCAAGCTAATCTGGCACTGCCCTTGAATTATCATCAGACCTGTCTACCATCACGGATTTTGCGTGATTTTCCCCCATTTCAGACCCGATTCATACATTCCCCCATTTTGATCCCGATTCACGTATTGTGACAAAAGTCAAAATCTCACAAAATCACAGAGATGTGTTTTTGCGCGTTGTTTGCGCTTTATAATTGTTCAGTCTTTGCGGTCTTCCCTCGGTGTTCTAAGTCTTCAAGTGAGACAATGCGAGACTCCCGTCTGCCAAATTTACTCGTACATGTTTACGCTCCGCCTCATGTTGCGTGTTCTGCAGGCGTCATGTCTAAGCGGAAAGACACAGCAACAACTGACGATCGAAAGAAGAAAAAGCTGAAGCTCATGACTTGCTTTAGTTCATCGTACACAGAGCGATGGTCGTTTATTATTGCTTCGTCAAGAGGTGATGATTTTGCCGCTTTTAGCAGAACATGCGACCACCATTTCCACTGCGGACATAATGGCGCCTACGTTCTGTGTTTTTTTTTTTCTTTGTGTGATTGGTGAATTCCCACATTTTTATGTCAAATCCCACATTTTGGACTTGGTGGTTCCCCAAATTTGCAAAAAGGGGGTAGGCAGGTCTGTATCATGGTCGATCCATCTCCTGCAATGGGTGAATAGTCGTTAGATGACGCCTCCAAAATTTGGGAAATACATGCGCCGGGCTGAATGAGTTAATGCGCCAAGGAATCTTTGTGGTTGGATTCGAGGTCTTGGTTGGGGAGCCCGGCAAAGTAACTGAGGGCCTGGCCTGGGTTAGGCCTCTTGAGGATCTTTGTCTCGTGCTGTTTCAGTTTGGGGTGTGTGCTTGATATTTTTATGATTATGCAAGGATGCTGTATACAAAGTAAGAAGAAATGTGTCGTTAACTGTGCGTTCTTGGTCCTGGTAGCCATGTTATCGTGCTTATCACCATTCTCCAGCTTATGTCCTGTACAGAGTTTTGGAGTGTCGGTGCATGGTTCTTGAGATAGACAAACCATCTTTTGACTTTTGGTGGGAGGGGTATTCAGCAGTTTTAGTCAAAACGTTTTCTTTCACAGACCACCAATGCGGAAGAGTACTTTGACCTTCACTCGGCCTCAGCGGTAACGTCCGACCGCAACCTCTCAAAACTGGACCTACCCCAAATGGACGTGGGGGTTTTGCGGGAAACACTTCAAAAATCAATACAGACACATTCCCAGCAACGTAAAGTTCTGTGTGCTGGGCAACGCAAGTTATTTCAACGCTGGATGTTCAGTATGTGGTATGTTAACTTAAACACACTCAGCGCTGACATTTACTCATTACAACCAAGGATTGATCATAATAATTCAAGGGTGGTGCCTGTCAGCACTAAGGTTTGTTTCCTCAAAATACATTACTGATGGCATTACTGTATGGAAGACACACTTAGCTTAACGATTTCAGCCAAAATCATTGTGTAAAATACACAACCAGGGAGGCAACTCGTGGGCCATTACCAGGGCCCGAGTAGCCTCCCTTCCCTCCTCATCCGGGCAGAAGTGCCGGTGTTATCCCAGTTCAACGCTTAGCTTAGTTGCGATAGGTCGTGTCTACCTCGTGCTCAGCCTACCTTCTACTTTCTTTGGATTCCCTGGATTCTTCTAGATTTCTTCATTCTTCCCCACCGGTGCCTTGTGCTCGCGTGTTTTTCCTGGGATTTAAGTGGTGCACTGTGTAAAATCCCTAGGACTTGTATGTTTTGTGTGGTGGCGTGCTTCGTTTCTTGTGGGGACACTTGGTGCCATTTTCCTCCTTTGGGACCGACCACGTGGCGCCATTGCTTCTGCGCGGACTACTTACGGTGTGTCGTTTCCTAGCCTCTTCCTTACCCTCCGTCGCTTGGGATATGGCCAGGTAATGTCTCGGGGCATATTTTGACCGTCAGGTTTCTGACTGGCCGGCGCACTCCTCGAATTAGGTTCTCTCTTAACACTTTTCTACCCGGTACGGCACCGGTCGTAAATTTTGTTCACGTGGCCCTTTCCTTGATTGGGCCACGTGCCTTATCTCTCATGCCTTTTGTTTTATGTTCCAGCACACAGCTTGGTACCTGTAGGTGATGTAAAGGGTTTCAATGGCCCTCAGATACTCAGGCTTTGTGCCTTCCTTGCTCGGGCTGCTCCTCCGCACGGCCGTGTGAGAGATGCGCTTCGTGGAAGGAGCAACGGTGGTCTCAGTTGTGGGAATTTTACCGCCGTGAACGCCCGTCTACCCCCCGGGAGCCCATTCTCCCGCTGGCCTCCCCGCCCCCTTGGCGGGCGATGTCGGACATCGTGGGACTCGCTTCCTGCTCTGTGCGGCCTGCAGAATCTGTTCTAGCCCCCACGATCTTTCCTCCTTCAAAACGCCGGGCTATGGAGACCTTACCCGACGGTTGTTCGGACCTCCGGTCGTCGGTTCGTTCTTTGGTTCGCTCGATTCGATGCTCTCGCTCTCCGTCGGTCTCGGTGTCTCGTTCCCTGGTCCTTTTGGACAAGTTTCGGCACCGGGCGGCGGCTCGAGACCCTTCGCACCCGGCCCGCCTTCTGGATCCCCTGCGTTACACAACAGATACCGGAGTTAAACGGGACCCACTCTGGCTTCAGCACAGGTCGGTGCCCCGTGACAGAGAGCGGCCTGCCGGTCTTCAGATCAGGTCAGTGGTTGACGAGCGACGGGACTCAGCTGTGCTTCAGCACAGACCTTCATCCCGTGATGTGCGGTGCTCCGCCGTGCTGAAGCACGGCACCGCCGCCAGCGACTAGCAACGGGATCAGCCTGTGCTTCGGCACAGTCTTTCCCGTGATGTACGGCGCTCCTCCGTGCTTCAGCGCGGTGCCGCCGCCAGCGATCAGCAGGAGCCCGCAGCCTTCGGGACAGATCCGTGTCCCCCTTTCAGCGCCCTTCGGGGACTCGCCACATTGTCCCCGCCTCTCCTAGCTTCGTCCGTCCCCGCCGGGATCAAACGCCCCCTCCACCACGTCTACCCGAGGACGCAATTGACTCCCTCAGCCTCCACCCGGAGGATTCGGCTTCTGTTCTTCTCTATCCCTCCCACTCGTATGTTCCGCTTCTCCGGATTTCCGTGCCAGCGGCCGGTCCTGTACTTCTTCTCATGATCTTTCCCCTGCACCCGCCCCCATGGCTGGATCGGAAACGTCGCGCAACCTCGATGTGGCGTCTAGACTCATCACCTGGTTTCTACCTCCGGACATCTGCCCCCCTTCACCGCCGATGAAGAGGATGGCTTCCGCCCTGGTGGATGCGCCGCAATTAACCAAAAAGTTCAAGTCCCTGCCTCAACCATGGGGTTTTCGGGATTTGACGGACGCGTTTAAGGCCCAGCTTCAGCAGGGTTGGCACTCTGACAAGGGCTCCTTCTCTGACGCTCGTTGGCCGACGGGCGTAAATATCCGCTTCCGACAGTCTTTTGTCTGCCCCCTCCCGCCGGTGGACCCGGCCCCAGAGACACTTATTGCTTCCCGGAAGGCCCTTCGGCGCTGCATCCCCAGCGGACTCAATAATACGGTGACCTTGGTCCGCAATTCCCTTGCCTGCTCGGGGTTTCTAGAGTTAGCTACACAGGCCTTGCTCAACTGAGTCCAGGAGTCTCTGGAGCACCGGGATGTAGATCCTCGACAGGACATTCAGGCCTTGGCGGTAGCGGCTAACCGGGCGACCTACCGCACTTCTACCAACGCCCTTGCCGCGGCCGCGAACTGTGACCTCATATGCCGCGATACCGTGCTGGATCTGTGCCCCCTTTTTCCTGCGGCCGCACATGTCCAGCTCCGTCGTGCTCCTATCGGGGGCCCTCTCCTCTTCGGCCCTACCTTGCAGACTGTGCAAGAGACCTTTAAGGATTCATGGCCCTCCGCCCCCCCCCGGGTTGCTGCGGCTCGCTTTCTGACCTCCCGTAGGGTGGTGGGTCGCACCCTGCGGTCTTTTAGACACTACCCCCGGCCTGCCCTCCAGAATTCGGCTGTCTTCTCCGGCCGTCCTTCCTCCTCCTGCCCTCGAGCTCCCATCTCCGCTTGGTCCTGACCCGCCCGCAGAGCTGGGCGGGGCAGAGCCCGCTGACTCTCTCCCACCCCCACCCCCGCCCCTGCCGACATCTCAGGAGCCCCCTGTCGGCGGGCGGCTTGCCGGATGACCCTTGGGTGCTCACTACCGTGACGGAGGGTCTGCGGATTTCCTTCCAGCGTCCCCTCCCCTCCGCAGGACCCCTGTTTGGACGCGCGTTCCGGGAGACCAGACCAAGGCTTGCGCCTTGCGAGACGAGATCGCGATCTTGCTTCTCAAATCTGCGACGGAGGTCATCTCGCAACACGATTCCCCAGCCTTTTACAGCTGCCTCTTCGTGGCCCTATCATCGACCTGTCAGCCCTCAGCATTTCCGCTCCCTCCTTTCGGATGGAGACGACGTGGGCCCTAAAGGCCGCGTGTGCCCCATGGACTTTGCAGTCAGCCTCGATCTGGCCGACGCCTATCTTCACGTCCTTGTGCACCCCGCCTCCAGGCGGTTCCTACGCTTCGCCTATTGCGGGACGGTCTACCAGTTCCGGTCTCTCCCCTTCGGCCTCAACATCAGCCCTTGGGTGTTCACCTGAATCATTGCGGTGGTAGCCAAGGTTCACCAGACCTCCTACAGCCCCACCTCCAACTATTTGGACGATCTTCTTTTCTGGAACCAGGACTCCGCCTCCCTCGCCAAAGATCAGGACGAGTTTCTCGCTTTTCTTCACCGCCTTGGTGTCCTAGTCAACAGCGGAAAGTCTGATCTCTCTCCATCCCGCCGGTTTATGCATCTTGGCATGGAGTTCTGGACCGATTGCAATCTCGTGCGATTGCCGGAAGCTCGTGTTGCGAAGTTGGTGGAGTTTGCCCACCAGATCTCCAGCGCGGATGTAGTCCCAGCGCGGGTTTGGTTACAACTGCTAGCCCTCTTGAACGCGGCCGCGGACCTGTTATCACTGGGTCGGCTCTACTCGCGCCCTCTTCAACTCCATCTCCTTGCCCATTGGCGTCCTTCGTCCCGCGACCTCTCGGCCCCGATTCCTGTCCTCCCATTTGTCCAAGCCCACCTCCAGCGGTGGATGGATCCCTGCTGGCTTCGTTCACAGGTTCTTATCTCCTCCCCCCCCGCCTCGACTTTCCCTCGGCACCGACGCCAGCCGCTCCGGCTGGGGCGCACACCTCCTGCCGGATTTCTCCACCGCCTCAGGCCTGTGGCCACCGGAGTTCTCGGACAGACACATCAATTGGTTGGAGTTGAAAGTGGTTTGGTTGGCCCTCGACCATTGGCAGTCTCGGCTTAACCATCAAGAAGTCGTCATGTCCGACAACGCCACAGTCGTCGCATACATCCAGAAGCAAGCTCCCCGACCCTCTGCATGCTCCTTTACCAGTTGCTCCTGTGGTGCAGGGACCGTGACATCTCCCTCCGAGCTCGTCACATTCCGGGCCGCCTGAACGTCCTCGCCGACTCCCTCTTGAGGAAGGGCCAGCTCCTACATACCGAGTGGTTGTTGAATCCAGAGATCTTTCGCATGATTTGCCAAGGCTGGGAGACCCCAATGATCGATCTGTTCGTGACTCATTGGAACAGGCAGCTCCCCATCTTCATCTCCCCCTTCCCGGACCCTCTAGCATGGGCGGTCGACGCCTTATCCTTGGATTGGGAGGGACTGATCGCCTACGTGTATCCTCCGTCTGTGCTGGTGCCCAGAGTTCTTTAGAAACTCCGGGGGTGCAACGCGATCCTTCTCATGGTTGCCCCCTTCAGCTGGAATAGGAGTTGGAGCACCGATCTCCTTAGGCTAGCGACGGATCCCCCGCTCCCCTTGCCCTCCCCCTGCACGATGCTGAAGCAACCCCGGCAGCCACTCTTTCACCCTTGCCCGGAGCGACTCCTCTTACACGCCTGGCGGTTGTGCGACAAGCCCTCTCCTCTAGAGGTTTCTCGTGTGCAGCGGTGGAAGCTATAGCTGCAGCCCGCAGATCTTCCACCCACCGAGTGTACGAAACAAAGTGGCGAGTCTTCTGGGATTGGTGCGAGATGGAGCGACTTCCCCCCACAGCGCTGACTTCGCCCCAGCTTGCAGATTTCTTCCTTTGGCTTTTTCGAGAGAAGAATCTGGCCCCTATTACCATTAGAGGTTACCTCTCCATGATCGCGGACACCTACCGCCATTTGGGACTCCCAGATCCTGGAGCCTGCTCGGATCTTTCGGATCTCAAGTGGACTTTTGAATTACGGTGACCAGTTCCACACTCTCTGATTCCCTGCTGGGACCTCGCCTGGGTCCTTACCTGGCTAAATTCTAGCAAATTCGAGCCACTGCACTTGGCTAGCATGGTGAATCTCACCCGGAAGACCTGCTTCCTACTTGCGCTTGCCACAGCGTCCAGAGTCAGTGAATTACATGTGCTATCTATGGACCTGTCCTGTCTTCAGCTCAGGGCCGTTGGCTCTGTACACCTCCTAACGAATCCTGCCTTGGCAAAGAATCGGCTCCCTTCGTCAGGGCCCCAGTTCTCACCCTGCGACCCCTCAGGGAACCAGATCAGACTCGGGACTCTCGCCGTCATGACCCTGTCCGGTCGCTACTGCTCTACCTGCGCGGACAAAACCTATCCGGCGTGGCCGGACCCGCCTTTTTCTGCCGCTTTCCCCTGGCAGGCAGGACATCTGCGCAGACGATCTCCTCGTGGCTGCGTTGGGTCATTCGTTCTGCCTATGAGGAGCTCTCTCCGGTGGGTGCTAAGAGGTCCGTGCAGTCTCCACCAGTGTTGCGTTTGATAGAAACTGCGCGGTGAGAGACATTGTGGCGGCTGTTGGGTGGTGGGCCAATTCCACTTTTGTCCACTTCTACCTCTGTGACCTTACAAGCCAGTGGGAAAATCTGGCCATGGTCGGAGACATAGCTGCGGCGCAACACTCCCTCCCGGCGTCTCCGGCACCGTAAGGTACACTTAGCCGAAATCGTCGGGAGGTTGCTCCTGTTCACGACCATCAAGCATGAGCGATGACGGGACCTAGCAGGCGGCACCCTCCTCCTTTTCGCTATTCTTCCATACAGTAATGCCATCGGTAATGTATTTTGAGGAAACAAATGTATTTTTCTCTAAAATGTATTTTTTCGAAAAATACTTCCCGATGGCATTACTCGAATGGCCCTCCCACCTGCCCCGCTTGCCGCCAGAATGCTTTAGCGTTCAACTGGGATAACACCGGCACTTCTGCCCGGATGAGGAGGGAAGGGAGGCTACTCGGGCCCTGGTAACGGCCCATGAGTTGCCTCCCTGGTTGTGTAGTTTACACAATGATTTTAGTCTGAAATCGTTAAGCTAAGTGTGTCTTCCATACAGTAATGCCATTGGTAAGTATTCGAAAAAATGCATTTTAGAGAAAAATACATATTTTAGCCCTACCCTTGAGCAATAATGGGTGATTTGGTCTCATCAGTTGTAGTTTTTAGAGGAAAATTGTGGGAGTTCTCAGTGTGTTTGGTAGTTTGTTAGACCTTTAAACTTGGGCACTATTATTGTGATGTTTAGATTTTCGTTATCTTGGCTAGTATCTTAGTACTAATTGTGTCTAGCGAACAATTTAAAAATGGCTCCAGTGCACGTTTGCTTGGCTTGATGTAAAAGTGCTACGGAGACATTTATTGTGCTTACTTACTGTGAAAGGTTTATGAAGCCCTGGATAATTTTAATGCCTTTGGTTGAGATTTTTAAAATTCATGTTCCCATCTTGTCGGCAGCAATGGTTTCAACGTGCTGTTGTATGGTCTGGGATCAAAGCGTGAACTGCTGGAACAGTTCCGGAAGGAATATCTCTCACCTTTCTCACACCTGGTTGTCAACGGTTACTTTCCCAGTCTCGCCATCAAACAGGTAAGTAGACCTGCCTCCTGTCATAGTTGTATCAGTTGTAACGTCCGCCCCCCCCCCCCCCCTCCTCTGCCTAACAATAAAAGAAAACAAAAGGCCCTTCTGGTCACACATGAATTCAACCATCCTGTTTCATCTCCACTTTGCTTTTATCAAGGTGGCATATAACTTAACCCTTTGGCTGTCTCTAGGAGTTTTTGTTGTGATGATTCCTGCAGGAATTATTGCAACGAAAACGGCGATCGACGGCCAAAGGGTTGTCAGATTCAACAAATGCTTTGTCCGAGGTGCTGGCTGCACACTTTCTCAGTAAATTACTATGTGCCTGTTGCTGTGATTTTTCAGATTTTGAACAGCATCACAGAAGACATACTGGGCCATAAGGGGAGTTTCCGATCTCCACTGGACCATGTGGCTTTCATTAAGGAACAGTTTGAGAGCCAGGGTAAGAATGCAAGAAAGGGTGGATCTAACCCATGCAGAGATGCCAACCCTTCCGATTTTGCTGTATTTTCTTACGCCAAAATTAATTTCTTAAAATTTTATGGCCAATTAATTATCTTCCAGCGAAAAAAAGCGCTGAAATTGTCATCTTTCTCGCTGACTTTGCTGCTCTTATACTCAGACCTGCGGATTTGCGCACACACGAATTTTCCTACGCCAACGTTTCCAATACTACACTACTACGGTCATTGATGAAATTCTACGCTGAAGAAAAAAATAAACCCCAAAAATCTTTTTTGTGTTGTTTTCGGTTTGTAGTCGGTAAGAACATGCGGTTAGGGCCAATGAGAATGAGCGGAGCGAACTTCTGGGTTTCCCAGCGTGCATCATTTTATTCAGAAAATGCGTCAGATAAACGACGGTCTGAACCATGCTGAAAAGAAAGGTGGCCTGTTTATCGGCCGGCCGTACACACTGGAGCGACACAGTGAATCAGTGAATTTTTATGTCTAGTCATATGTGTTTCGAGGATGTGGTTTTGCTTTGAATTGCCGATACTCGCCATCGTCAGCGGACCAAACCGTGGAGATTAAAATTGAGTGTAGCGTTCTGCTGCATGTTTCTCGATCTCCGTTTAATTCCCCCCCCCCCTTCCCTCCACCCCCCTGTTTGATTTTTCGGCGCCCAGAAGTAAGGAAGGTTCGCCGCCTACCCCACCCCC
This sequence comes from Semisulcospira habei, assembly GCA_036245525.1. Taxonomy (NCBI): domain Eukaryota; kingdom Metazoa; phylum Mollusca; class Gastropoda; family Semisulcospiridae; genus Semisulcospira; species Semisulcospira habei. Next base: position 312,671,171 of record BTPG01000001.1, on the reverse strand, counting down.
CACCCCCCACCCCACTGTTTGATTTTTCGGCCCTCACGGAAACTACTCTTGACTCTACAAAACTACTACCACTTGTCCCAAATACTACTCCCATAGCCGTGTAGGGGTTGGCAGGTCTGTATACTGCCGAGCCATCGCGTTTCCCTCGAGATAAATAATGAGCCAATCGGAAGTGTCCTCTGATTAGCACAACCAATCGGAATCTGAAATATACTTGATCGGAAATAGTGTGATTTCAGTTCAGTTCCTTAGTTCTTGGGATTTTGCTGTTTTGGTGTGTAAAGATGTGTTTGACATCGCACACTATATGATGCAATGGCCTGCTTATCGGCCGGCCGTACACACTCAGAGTTGCCAACCACTACGGAATTTTCGTAGTTTACTACGGAAATCGATGTGTTACTATGGAACTACGGAAGTATTAAAAATAATACGGAAAAGCAAAAATCAACAATAGTAAAAAACAACAAAAGTTTTAAGGTTCGTTGAGCGCCTGTGGCTATCGTGTAGACTGCCGGGCGAGTCAAGGTCACAGTCACCCAACTACTGATCACAGCTTCCGCGCGTGTTAGGCTTTGAACCAATCATTGTGAAGCCTGAGTCTGAGAGCAGACGACGGAAGTTAGTGGAACGCGGCCAGAAGTTACCGATGCACGCGCACCTCGCAGCTATCGCCATTTCGATCACATCGCAAACATATCGCGTGCAGACATCGTTGAGAAGAATTCTAGCAGAGCAAAGGATATAATATAGACAAAGAGTGTGATAATAAATGGAACTGGAACTGTAGCAACATTGGGCGTGTCTGGTGCACCATTTTTAACAGCAGCCGGTGCTGAAGTGTCACACTGTTGGCCAGGCTGTCGTAAGTCTAGTAGTGTGAGGACAAAATAGGCCGCGAGACCTTTGCAAATGTCTTTTCTTTCTTTAATTACTTTATGGGTCTGTTATGCATGCATTTTTCCCTACAAATCATTCATCATAGCAATAGAAAATCTCTTTAAATTTTGGTAATTCATCTAGCTGCCCCAAAAAGTTGTTTCAATTTAGGTCGTCGATGCCATTATAAATTTTAAAAGCTTGGATAAAGTCTCCACGTTTTCTATGTCCACGTAAGGAGTGTAGTCCAAAATATTTGAATCTAAGTCATATTTTTACATTCTTTAACCAGCTTTGTTGCTTGTCTCTGTACCCTTTCGAGTGCAACTGACTGTCTCTTTGACCCTCGGTACCGTACAGTGTTTGCATATTCTAAATGTGGTCTGACTAGTGCTTTATACAGTTTACTGAAAGAGTCCTTATCCAAATAATTAAAGGCTCTCTTAACTACTCCAACCGTTTTGTTGGCCTTATTGATACAGTTCTGAATATGGGGATCAAAAGATAGAACTTTATCAAAAACAACACCTAAGTCCCTTTCCTCCTCACAAGATACCACCTTTTTAATGTCACTGTTAACTTTCATCAAGTAATCATGTTCAGGATTGTTCCTTACAGCATGCAAGACCTTACATTTCTCTACATTAAAATGCAAATCTTGCAAGTGATCCAAATCACACTGCAGCACGTCTTTTTGATCGATTCATTATAGATTTTAGTATCCTCTTATTAACACAGTCAATACTATAAAAGTAACACTTTACTCTGAAAGTAACATAAAAGTAACACTATACTCTGAAAGTAACACTCGTGTCTGCGCAAATCCGGCGACTGGATTTTTTCAGAGATTTTTAAGAATTTGTATTGGGAGCCCTGAATGTGGTCAGAGATTTTAGCGACATTATCAGCAAGGCTTGTGTTTGTGTATAGTTACATTAGTTATGCATCGCAGCGACGCGCATTGACTACTGAAATTGTCATGAAACTACTGAAATTCTAAATTTTGACTACTGAATAAAAAATTGGGGGTTGGCAACTCTGCACACTTGAGCAACACAAGTCAGTCTGAATTTTTATGTCTAGTTCATGTGCGTTTCGAGGACGTTTTGCTTTGAATTGCAGACCTGACTACTGTACGAAACATTCGTACAATCTTACGAAAATTTGATGCTTTGTATGGTTGTACGTATTTTTTTCCATTTATACGAAAAATCACAGTTCGTTTATACGAAAATTCAAACCGATGCTAAATTTCGCTGCCGCGGGGCTCAATTTTCCCTTTACACGGGTTAGCTTATGTTGCGCATGCGCAGAAGCCTCATTGTACAGCATCGTACAAGATGGCGTCTAAGAGGCAACAGTCGCAACACGAAACGGACGACGAAGAAGAAGAGACTGCCGCTGCGTGTAGTTCAGAAAAAAGAACGAAAAAATACGAGCAAGTGTTTCTATCAAGCTACTGCAAAGACTATCCTTTTATTTCGCGAAGTACAAAAGGACACACAAAAGCCTTCTGCAAAATATGCAAGAGCGATTTCAACATCGATCGCAGTGGCGCGTATGATATCAAGCGCCACGCGGAAGGTAAATTTCACAAGAGAAATGCCTCGGCTAGTGGTTCAGCATCAATCCTTAGTCACTTCAAGAACAATTCAGAGGAACGCGCTGAGGGTGGAATGAAAGAGAAAGTGATGAGGGCTGAATGTTTGTTCTGCCACCTGGTTGCCGAGCAGAATCTGTCATTGTCAACCATGACAAAGATAACTGAGGTGGTGTTTTTGTATATTATTAAGCTATATTAAAGCAGTACATTTGAAGAAAATGGCGTGGATTTTGACGCGAGGGTAATTGTAACCAAATTTTTCAGATTGTACTCATTTTTTGCTCTCATTGTAACCAAAAAATTTTTTGGGGGTAGGCAGGTCTGGAATTGCCGGTACTCATCGTCAGCGGACCAAGCCGTGGAGATGAAAATTTAGTGTAGCGTTCTGCTGCATGTATCTCAATCTCCGTTTAAGCCTATTTGGCTAGGGATTAGGATTGATAGCTCTAGGGCTTTCCTACTGACTTGTGTTCGTAGGTCATTGGCTCACTTTTGGAAGGATGCTCGCATAGAGTTGTATCCGAGTGTTTGTGAGGTTCAACTTTCGTGTCAGACAATTTTCCATCATTGCGCCATTTTTTCCCCCCCTTCCTTTCTCCTTCCCCTCCACCTTTTATTTTCTCCACTCTCCTTCTCCCCCTGTTTTTTGGGGTGTCGTTTAGATACCCCTTTGATCACTTCAAAGAAGGTAGAAATTTGATGTGTGTCCTTTTTTACACACTATGAGTAGTATCATAGGTTTTCTGTGGATTTATTGGATTTAATCCATTCGTGTGTTTAGGGGTGAACTCGTACGGTTTATTGCGTTTGCAGTCCCTGGTTTTGGGTGCCAACAGTCAACAAGGGTACGGGGGTAGGTTGTATATGCCCCGTTTTCACTCCTATCGCAGAAGAGGTGAACTCGTATGGTTCATTCTGTTTTTTTAGTTGTGGTTTTGTGCTCTAGCCATGCAAAGCTGGTCAGTGCCAGTGATGTGACGAGGAAGTTCATGTGTGCAATCTTGCACGCCATGCCACTGAACTTTAACTTTAACCGAGTTTTATGTTCACGCGAAATCTTCCTGTCAAATTTTATTTCTTCCTGTCAAATTTTGAAAATGGTAAGGTCAGGTAGTGAAAGGGGTTGGCATCTCTGCCCATGGATCGACCTTGATAATTCAAGGGTAGTGCCAGATTAGCTTGGCGCCATCAGGCACCAAGCTAATCTGGCACCACCCTTGAATTATCCTGGTCAATCCATCTCATGCAAATGGTACATAGTCGTTTGATGATACCTACAACATATGCAAAGGCAGGCTCAGGGTTAGATGGGCTAATTCATCGAAACAAGGTGATTAGCTAGCTCAAGGGTGGTTCCACAATAGCTTGGTAACTCTGGGCACTGAGCTTTTCTAGTATTATCCTTAAACTATCATATCTTGTTCTAGTATGTAAGGGCCAGGCAGAGAATTTTATATCTTGTTCTAGTATGTAAGGGCCAGGCAGAGAATTTTATATCTTGTTCTAGTATGTAAGGGCCAGGCAGAGAATTTCATATCTTGTTCTAGTATGTAAGGGCCAGGCAGAGAATTTTCTAAAAGGGTGAAATTAATTGAACTAGAAGCCTTTTCTTTATTACAAGACAAGATACAAGATAACTTTATAAATCCCCCCCCCAAAAAAAAATCGGGAAATTACACTGTCTGCTCCATCAAATTAACAAGGAAAACGAAGGAATTTAAGAAAATTAAAACGGCACTAATTTTTCAGGCTGCAAAATAGTTCTTGTTGATTTTTGTATGAAAACATTACATCTCAATTGTTTTATCTTTTGTTGTGTGGGCAGCCCAAGACTTTTACCTGCTTGTCCACAACATTGATGGCGGTATGTTGCGGGGAGAAAAGACACAGAACATTCTCAGTATGTTGGCCCAGGTGCCAGGGGTCCATTTTGTCGCCTCTGTGGACCATATCAACGCTCCACTCAGTACGTTAAAATTTCATACCCTCCCTCCACAAAGAAAGGGTACATCTCATCAGTCTGTGTTGTCTGCATTTGTACAGACACGACCTTGTTAAACTTGCAGGAACTGGCTCTACCAAAAATTGATAGTTTATTTTGTGTGGTTGAATTATTTTTGCACTGGGGTCAGTTGCATGAATGAGCTTAGTTTTGAGCCAGCCACTAAGCAAGGTGCTCTGCTGCCTTGCTTAGTGGCTGGCCCAAAACTAAGCCAACTACTTTTTAGTTTCCAGGGTCACCCTGGTCAGCCCCACAGGGTGGGTTTTCCCCTCTATTCTGGGGCACGTTTGTTTCTACAAAATCCATACCGATTGCATTACTATATGGAAGATACACTTAGCTTACCGATTTCAGCCCAAGAATCTGTTGTGTATACCCACACAATTAGGGAAGCAACTTTAGAGTGTAGTTACCAAGAACTCGGAGTAGTCTCCCTTACCTGAGTAGTCTCCCTTTACCCCATCTGGGTACCTGAGGAGTATATTCGCGCCAGTCTTATGCTTAGCTTCCATTGAGAAAGGATCACCATTCAGCCTTCGTCAACTTGACTTCAGCTTTCTGCCTACTAACCTCTCTTGGATATGGAGAGGTAAGGTCTTGGGTAATGCTTCTGGCTGCTGGCTTGGCAGTCTCAGCAGACAGCGGCGTTATCTTTGCATTTTTCTTATAACATGTTTTTGATGTGACCAGTTGGGTTCTGGTGTGGCTCTTCGTGCTTGGCCACACGCGGTTCTTTTCATGCTTCTGCTTGTCGGTTGCAGTGCTCAAGTTCGCACCTGCCGTAAATGCAAGAGCTTCCAGTAGTGGCCCAGTGATTCTCACGCTATATGCCTTCCCTGTTCGGGCTGCTCGTCCTCCCGGCCTTGTGGTACCTGCTCCTTTTGGAAAGAGCAACGCTGGTCACAGCTATGAGGGTTTTATAGGCGGGACCGCCCGGCGGCTCCCCTAGATCTGCCTCCGCACCTAGCACCTCCCTCGGTTCAGGCGCCTCCTGACTCCATGGGACTTATCAGACTTCGGATATTCTGGGACTTTCTTCTCGCCTGATTCGGCCGTCTGTTTCAGGACTGTCCCTCCCTATGCCCTCCATTCATGGCCGGCAGTGCCCTTTGGCGCACACCTCAGGTGGCAATAGCCACAGGACAGCCCGAGCCTATGCCCCCCACCCCCTCGACTCGAGAGCATGGGCGGCAGCGCCCTTGGGCACACCCCTCAAGTGGCACTTTCCACAGAACAGTGAAGCTGATGCCCCCCACCCACTCGACACAAGAGCATGGGCGGCAGCACCCTTTGGTGCACCCCTCAAGTGGCAGTAGCCACAGATTAGCGGAAACCCCCGCTACCGCAAGCCGGAGCCTCAGCCGGGCGGCATGAGATGTGGATGGAAATGTTGATTTTCCTCAGATCTTGCACAAGTCTTGTCCCGGACGTACTTATTCTTGGCCTAAGTCGGCCTCTCATCACACCAGGGCTTCCCGGTCACCCCTGGCACCCTACAGCCCGTCAGGTTCAAGGCATGCGTCCTCCAGGCAACGCTCGGCTTCTCCGCGTCGCCTGCCTCCTTCCCGTTATCGGCACACCGACTCAGATAGACTTTACCCCTGCTCTCACCACAGCCGCATTGATTCTTCCTGTCTGAGGGCCCCTCTCTCTCGACCGTCGTCTCCCCGCTCCATGTGGGATCCCTCTCGCCGGACCCCCACGCGTCTTGCATGCTCCCGGTCCCTTGAGGACCACTCTGTTTCACTGCACCAGAAGCTCCCCTTCCTGGCTCAGGGGTTCGCCCTCAGCTGAGGAAGCCCTCAGTCTTCATCCGGAGGACTCCGCTTCGGCGCTCTTTTCAGCGGATTATCGCTCACCCTCGAGTTTCCCCCGTGACCTTCACTTTTCTGTAGGAAGTTCGCTTTGGGATGATGACGACAGACTGTGTGAGTGTCTTCCTCCTTCCAGCCCGACTCGCCCGTCGGTGTTCAACGCCCCACGTACAGAGACTGCTAGGGCCCTGGAGGAGGCCGCTCTTTTGGTCTCAAACGTTCTTCCGCCTGACCTATGCCCACCATCTTCACCACGCAAGAAGAAGGCCTCGGCGCTGATTGATGCACCTCATATGGCTAAGAGAGCTGTCGCTCCCTCAGCCCCACTGGGTTTTGGGACTTAACAGAGGCCTTTAATGCTCACCTTCAGAACAGGTTACCCGATGGACAGATTTTTGCAGACAAAAGATAGCCCGATAACGTGGACATGAGTTTCTGGCAGCAGTGGTATGCGGGTCATTCTCAGTCCTTCGTCTGCTTCCTACCCGCCATTGACATCGGTGCAGAAGTGCAAGCAGGAGGCAAGTTGGAGGCTTGTTGCGGCATTCCTCGGGGTCTCGACCAGACGGCGACCTTAATCCGGAACGCCTTGGCCTGCACTGGTTTCTTAAAGTTGACGACTCAGACGATAGTTTGGTTAGCCGAGGACGATTTGGAACGTTCTGGCCCCGCGCTTCTCCACGACATCCGCTCCCTAGCGGTGGCGGCTAATCGGGCGGTGTACCATGGCTCTACCAATGCCTTAGCCGCTGCTGCAAACTGTGACTTTATCCTTCGGGACGCCATTCTGAGGAGGTGCCCGTCCTTACCCCCCCCGCGATCAAGTCCCAGCTTCGTCAGACTCCCCTGGGAGGCACCCTCCTGTTCGGCCCCACTTGGCAGGAGGTCAAGGAGTCAGCCAAGGACCTCTGGCCCCACGCACCTACTTCGCTCCCCTCCCGTTTCCAGGCTCCCCGCAAGGCCGTGGGTCCGCACCCTGCGGAGCTCTAGACCTGCCCCTCGTCCAGCCACCGGAGCTCCCTTCCATACCAGCAGTCAGTCCCGCTCCACTCGCTCGCGCCCCTTCCTGGTCCCCGCCTTCTCCTGGCCCAGATCAACCCTTAGGCCCGGGCGTGGCAGGGCCTAATGATGCTCTACAGTTCTACCACCGCCGATGTCTCGAGTCGGTGGGAGGCTTGCTCTACACAGCAACGCGAGGCGGTCGCTGTTGCCGGATGACCCGTGGGTCCTTTCCACCATCTCGGAGGGCCTTCAGATTTCTTTTCGGCATCGTCCTCCTTCCCCCCCCCACCTTCCACCCCCGCCCCCGCGGCGTTCCCCTCTCTGGATGCGGGTTCCTGTCGACTGGTTCAAGGCTGAAGCCCTTCAAGGCGAGGTGGTCTCCTTACTCCAGACGACCGCCCTGGAGGTGGTCGCACCTCACGACTCAAGGGTCTTTTACAGCAGACTCTGTGTGCTTCTGAAACCAGACGGCAAGTGGCGGCCCATCCTAAACAAGTTCATTTCGGCTCCCCCGTTCTGGATGGAGACAGCACGTGCCCTGAGAGATTCGGTCTGGCCCCATGACTTTGCCGCCAGCCTCGATCTGTCTGATGCCTACCTACACGTTCCTGTGCACCCCTCGGCTCGCCGTTACCTGCGCTTCGCTTATCAAGGAGTGGTGTACCAATTCCGGACTCTGCCTTTTGGCTTCAACCTCAACCCCTGGGTCTTTACGAGGATTATGGATGCAGTAGTGACCCGAGCCAGGCAGTCGTCCAGTCTGATCTCCAACTACCTGGACGACCTACTCCTCAGGAACTAGAGTGCACCCTCTCTGGAGAGACTCAGAGACGCGCTGATGACCCTTCTCCAGCAGCTTGGTTTCCTGGTCAACTTCGGCAAGTCGGACTTCGTGCCATCACGCCGATTCGTCCATCTCGGCATGGAGTTCATGACCGATCTCAACAGGGTGAGACTACCGGCAGCCCGCATTCAGAAGTTGGCAGGACTCGCTCACCAGGTGTTCCTCGCAGAAGCAGTCCCGGCCAGATTCTGGCTGAAACTTCTGGGTCTCATGAGCGCAGCGGCGGACCTCTTACCCCTCGGCAGGCTCTACTCGAGACCGCTCCAGCTGCATCTTCTGCTTCATTGGCGTCCGTCATCGGGCAACATAGTGGCAATGGTCCCAGTTCTACTGTTGATCTGACCTCACCTACACAGATGGACAGACCCGTGTTGGTTAGTGACGGGAGTGCCCCTCTCCTCTCCATCACCCCAGCTTTCGCTCTGCACGGACGCAAGTCTCTCCGGTTGGGGAGCACACTTACTGCCGGACTTCAGCACAGCCTCGGGCCTGTGGCCGTCGGTCCTAGAGAGCAAACACATCAACTGGCCGGAGTTGCAGGCCGTCTGACTGGCGCTCATGCACTGGGAATCTCACCGCCGTTCCTAGGACCTTCTGATCCTCTCCGACAACGCAACTGTCGTGGCTTACATTCAGAAGCAGGGAGGTATGCGCTCCCAGTCCCTCATCATGCTCCTGTATCAGATCCTCCTATGGTGCAGGGATCATGGCATCTTGCTGCAAGTGCGACACATCCCCGGCCACCTGAATGTTCTGGCGGACTCCCTTTCGCAACAGGGTCAGCTCCTCCACACTGAGTGGACTCTCCAGCAGGACATCTTCAAGATGATCTGCACCCACTGGGAGACACCCATGATCGATCTTTTTATTCATGTCGCCTATTCCAGACCCCTCGCTGGGGCTGTGGACGCTCTCTCCATAGACTGGGACGGCCTGGTGGCATACGTGTACCCTCCCACGGTCTTGGTGCCAAAGTGTCTACAGAAACTCCGGGGCTGCAACACAGTGCTGTTCTTCGTGGTCCCATTCTGTTGGAGCAGGAGCTGGGCCACAGATGGGCCGAGTATTTTGAAGAGCTACTGAACAGACCTAGCCCACCCGACCCCCCCGACATCCAGCCGGCAGAGACCGACCTACCCATCAGCTGTGACAGACCCAGCCGGGAAGAGATCAGAAAAGCAGTGGCATTTTGGAAGAATGGCAAAGCAGCAGGGCCAGATGGCATCCCAGCGGAGTCTCTGAAAGCAGACCTAGAGACAACAGTTGAGATGCTGTACCCACTGTTTGGAAAGATCTGGGAAGAGGAGGTGATGCCAGCTGACTGGAAGGAGGGGTACCTAATCAAGCTTCCCAAGAAAGGCGACCTCAGCAAGTGTTCCAACTACAGAGGAATTACCTTGCTGTCAGTACCAGGAAAGGTCTTCAACAGGATCATCCAAGAGAGAATGAAGAGCTCCGTTGACCCCCAGCTGAGAGACCAGCAAGCAGGATTCAGGAAGAACCGATCATGTACAGACCAGATCGCCACTCTCCGCATCATCGTGGAACAGTCTCTGGAGTGGAGCTCCCCGCTGTACGTCAACTTTGTGGATTATGAGAAAGCATTTGACAGCGTGGACCGAGAGACTCTGTGGAAACTCCTACGACACTACGGTGTACCCACAAAGCTCGTCCGCCTGATCAAGAGCAGCTACGATGGCATGACATGTCGCGTGATCCACGAAGGGCAGTTCACCAGGGAGCTCCAGGTCAGAACTGGTGTCAGGCAGGGGTGTCTGCTGTCTCCGTTCCTCTTCCTACTGGCCATAGACTGGGTCATGAAGATGACCACAGAGCACAGACGAAGTGGAATACAGTGGACACTGTGGACACAGCTTGACGACCTTGATTTTGCAGACGACTTGGCATTACTGTCCCACGCTCATCAACAAATGCAGGACAAGACCACGAGGCTTGCTGACATCTCGTCCCAAGTGGGCCTCACCATTCACAAACAGAAAACAAAGACAATGAGGCTGAACGCAACCAGAGAAGAACCAGTCTTGCTTGCTGGCACCCCGTTGGAGGAGGTGGAGTCCTTCACCTATCTTGGGAGCATCATAGACAAAAAAGGCGTCACTGATGCAGATGTCAGAGCACGAATCGGTAAAGCCAGAGCAGCCTTTCTCCAGTTGAAAAAAGTGTGGAGTTCCAGAGAGCTGTCACAACACACCAAAGTCCGGATTTTCAACTCCAATGTAAAAGCAGTTCTCCTATATGGAGCAGAGACATGGAGATTGACAAAAACCACAGTCAACAGAGTACAGACCTTCATGAACAGTTGTCTTTGAAGAATTTTGAAAATCCACTGGCCAGAGAAGATCAGCAACGTCAGACTCTGGGAGAGAACAGAGCAGATAACAGCAGAGAATGAAATTGGGCGAAGAAGATGGGGATGGATCGGTCACAGTCTGAGAAAGCCAGCTTCCAGTATCACTAGGCAGGCATTGTCATGGAACCCCCAGGGAAAGAGGAAAAGAGGTAGGCCGAGAAACTCCAAGCAGACATCAAGAGACTGGGAACCACCTGGAGTAGAATCGAAGGAGAAGCACAGGACAGGAGTTGCTGGAGGTCTCTCGTCGACGGCCTATACCCGGGTAGGGGTGACAGGCATAAGTAAGTAAGTAAGTAAGGAGCTGGGCCACCGAGTCTCGCCACGGACCCTCCCTTGCTCCTACCGGCACCTCCCACCATGCTGAAGCAGCCCAGGCGGAACCTATTCCACCCTTGCCCGGAGTGGCTCCTCTTACATGCCTGGAGGTTGTGAGGCAGGCCCTCGCTGCAAGAGGCTTCTTGCGTATGGCAGTGGAGGCAATCGCTGCAGTCCGCCAGCCATCCACCCGCAAGGTGTACGAGGGAAAGGGGAGAGTCTTGCTGTCCTGGTGTGAGTCAGTGCACCTTTCCCCCACGGCTCTGACAAATCCTCAGCTCGCTGAGTTCTTCCTTTGACTGTTCTGGGAGCAGAACTTGGCGGCCATTACCGTCAGAGGTTACCTGGCTATGATTGCAGACATTTACCGGCACTTGGGCCGGGCAGACCCGGGATCGTGTAAGGATTTCTCCAACCTGATGGCCCATTTTGAGCTACAGCACCCGGTTCCCCGCTCTCTGCTCCCACGCTGGGACCTTCCTTGGATCCTCACCTGGCTCAGTTTGAGCCGCTTCAAGCCGCTCCCGTTGGCCCGCTTCACGGATGAACCAGGAAGACCTGCTTCCTACTGGCCCTCGCCACAGCTGCTAGAGTAAGCGAATTGCACGCACTCTCCATGGATCCTGCTTGCCTGCAATTCAGAGTCGATGGGTCAGTACAGCTCCTGACTAACCCGGCCTTCTTGGCCAAAAACAGACTCCCTTCAACCTTGGCTCGTGATTAGCCTCCACCCACTTAGAGGTCTTGACACTTCCTGGGAGTCTCAGCAGCAGGATCCAGTTGGGCACTGAAGATCTACTTGCGCAGATCAAAGCCTGTGCAGAGAGGCCAGTCCCTCCTCTTCCTTCCCCCGCCGTGAGATGGCCTTGGTTGCCTGCTCGGTGTTAAACCCAAATAACTAACTCTTCCTGCCCTTGTCCCAGGGCCGACACGACATCTCCGCGCAGACGGTGTCGTCATGGTTGCGCTGGGTCATACGTTCAGCCTACGAGGACCTCTCCCCAGAGGGGGTGAATCGCCTGCGTATCGGGGCCAGTGAAATCAGAGCGATCTCAGTGAGCATCGCTGCGGCCACAACTGCGCCGTGAAGGACATTGTGGCGCCTGTCGGGTGGCGAGCTGAGTCCACCTTCGCCTGCTTCTATCTACGAGACCTCTCCAGCCAACGTGACAACCTGGTCATTGTGGGGACGTCTCAGCGGCGCAACACTCCCTCCCGGCGCCTCAGGCGCCATAGGTAATGCTTAGCTGAAATCGTCGGGAGGTTGCACCTTATCCCTTTCCAAGCGTTATACAGTTGGGGGTATGGGGCGGCACCCTCCTCCTTTTAGTTATTCTTCCATATAGTAATGCTATCAGTATGGATTTTGTAGAAACAAATGTATTTTTCTCTAAAATGTTTTTTTTTTTAGAAAAATACTTACCGATGGCATTACTCGGAGGACCCTCCTGCCCCGCATGCCACCAGCAAGCTAAGATAAGACTGGCGCGAATAAACTCCTCAGGTACCCGGATGGGGTAAAGGGAGTCTACTCAGGTAAGGAAGACTACTCCGAGTTCTTGTTAACTACACTCTAGAGTTGCTTCCCTGGTTGTGTGTGGTATACACAACGGATTCTTGGGTTGAAATCGGTAAGCTAAGTGTATCTTCCATATAGCAATGCCATCGGTAAGTATTTTTCCAAAAAATACATTTTAGAGAAAAATACATGTATTTTCTTTTTTTTTAACCTCTCCCTACTGTCTGCGCTGCCTGTTGCTCTAGATATTGGATGTGTGTTGCTAAATGGTCTTAGGTTTATTTAGTGTATCAGACCGGCTGGCAACATACATTCAATATTCTGTTTAGTTTTTTTTTCGCAAACAGTGCAGGCACGTCCTGAGAAAGTCTTGTTGCTGTCAGGACATTAAGCAATGTACAACCAACCAATCGCTCATGCAAATGACCTGACGTCTGAGTTAGGACCTTACAGCTGAGACAGCCACAATCACAGGCTGACAGACTTTCTTTTTTCACTTCAGCTGTCTGTGATGAGACATTAGTTTTGTTGGCTAAGGACATTTGATAGGTCTTCACTTCATATAGTTTCTCACCAGCTTTTTGCAATCTTGGTGAATTCATGGTCCTTCTGTCTCTTGCGGTTTCTGATTGACTTATTTGTTCAATCAAATGCATGTACTGCTGCAAACAGTACACATTTTCATATTAGCCTTTTTATTCAATCAAATGTATGTACTGCTGCAAACAGTACACATTTTCATATTAGCCTTGTACAGACCTGCCTACCATCACGCAATTTGCGTGATTTTCCTCCATTTCAGACCTGATTCACGCATTGTGACAAGTCAAAATCCCGCAAAATCGCCGAGATGTGTCATTTTGCGCGTTTGCTCTTTATAATTATTCAGTCTTCGCAGTCTTCCCTCGGCCGTTCTCAGTCTTCAAGTGAGACAACGCGAGACTTCCGTCCGCCAAATTTACTTGTATATGTTTTCGCTCAGCCTCATTTGAGCAGGGCTTCCGTTTTAGTGCGTCTGAAAATGTAACGAGTTGTATGCACTAAAATTCAGTGCATCTGCGTCCGAGTCACATCATCCTTGTGCCACCGTGCGTAACCTACCAGAGGTAGGTGACAGTCATTCTAATAAGTGACGAGTAGTTGGTTCGTTTAGCCGCTCGCTTGATCACGGCGGCTGCCATTCAGAATCGCCCCAGCGAGTGTAACTGGACGGGCAAACTGTTAGCTTACGTGTGGTGTCAACTTGTTATTACAAAGTGTTGCTTTACATGTTGAACGCGTTACTTGCTGTGATGTCACCATTCATACTATTATGGGATACCATATCTTGCCGCGTTTCACTTTTGATTTTGAACAAAGTTTTAAATAGCGGAGAAAAAGCAAAGGAAGCTGAAATGCTTCGGATTCTTCAATCTGGCACTGTCTGATTGTGATAATCGCTTAGAAGAAAGTTGCACTTTGACACCGCTGCTGTCTCCATGGACAAGCGACAGTACCAGAAATGATACACCTGGGCCGTGTGTAGTGGCACGGCCGCTGCGACTCCCAGTTTTCAGTTTGGCAGAGTTCATGGCTGCGTGTATGTCCATGACTAAAGCTTGACAGAACGCGGATGACATTCCCAATGTGCATGGAGGTGAACTCAAAAAGCAAGTCCAGAAATTTGAACAGAAATAAGTTTGTCAGTTTTTTAATTGTGGTAGATCCATCTTTTGGTACACTGATGTAATAGGCAAAAGCTCTAAAATTGGATAAATACGTCTTTCGGGTTAAAAGGGTTGAAACCAACTTTTAACCCTTTGAACCCAGCAAGCGGCTGTAGCGGTTGGCGGCCTCGTATGCCGTTGAACCCGACAAACCGCTACAGCGGTTTCAGGTGTTTTGAATCGCGCGCGGTGACGCGCATCGTCGTTCGCATGACCTCGGTGGCCGCACGGTAACTGGGCCACATCCTGTTTACTTAACCGATATCCTGGCAGTGCCAGAGTGTGTTACTCTTGCAGTTTTTGAGTTACTAGTATGTAATTTTGTTATGTCGCGTGATTTTGAGATTGACGACGACTTGTGGTCGGACAATGAGTTTTGGATGCCGGACAGTTTGACTTGTTGGACAGCGATATCGGCTTTGACCCATCGGCACTAGAGGCACTTTTTCACGGTCAGCCGACCGTGAATGACACTGACACCGACAGTGACATTGAGCTACAGTCTGACGACGAAGGCAATGATCTTGACGATATGCCTCTTTTCTACCTGGCACCCACCTTCACCTGGGCTGCTGATTTACCGCGGTATGGTGATTTAGGTGACAGTGTGGACACCAGTGACAAGAATCGGATGTGTATAGTATGTATAGACACGGTAGTATTGTTAGCGACTCACAAACTAATGTGCATATAATTGTGACAACAACTGAACACAGTAAGTTTTGTGGAACATTTTCTCTTGTGTGCTGTGGATATACCGTATCAACGACAGGTGTAGAGAAGGACATCTAGAGACCAGGTAGGGGACAATACAATGCTGGCAGTGCATGGGCAGTAATGTGGCACTGTGACTGACATCATAGTTAGTGTTGCATGGAGCTAGATAATTATTCTCAGTAGGAAGCATCCAACGTTTTCAGGTTTTTCTCTCACCTGTCACTATTTTCATCACCAAACACCGTGACAGAGGGGACACAGTCATGTAACATAAACAAAACAATAGTCCGTCCAATGACAAGTCTGTACATATATACTTTTATGGTGATATCTGCAATAGTTATTTTTTAAATTATTTTTTAATATGAGGTACTCATATCTAGACTCATCATCATCATCATCATCAGTCCCTTGCCCGAACTGGGCGTTGGGGGGACTGAAAGGCAGCAGCAACAGACAGTGCTCTCCACTGAGTTCTATTTTGGGCGGTGGCAAGCAAGTCTGGCATCTCGAGTTCGGTCCATTCTTTTATGTTTGCGACCCAACTCTTTCTCTGACGACCTCGCCGACGACTTCCTTCGAGAGTGCCTTGGAGGATAGTCTTGGACAAGGTGTTGTGTCGGGTCACGTGGCCAAACCAAGCAAGCTTGCGCCGTTTCACGGTTGCCAGAAGGGGTTCATGTGGGCCCACCAGGGAAGTGACGATGCTCCGTACATATTCGTTGTTCTTGTGCTCGCGGTACGAGATGCGGAGCAACTTCCTCAGGCACTTGTTCTCAAAGGCCTGGATTTTCTTTTCTGAGTCTGCAAGCAGTGTCCAAGTCTCACAGCCGTAGAGTAGAATAGACACTACGAGGGACTTGTAAAGCCTGTACTTGATGGTGAAGCTGATGGAGTTACTTCGCCATATCCTGTCCAGCCTGGCCATTGCGGATGTTGCTGTACCTATCCTGATACGGATCTCTGCTATGCAACTACCGTCTTTGGACAGGGTGGCTCCCAAGTACTTGAAGCTATTGACCTCTTCTAGCTTCTGGCCGTTCATGTGAATGTTGCTGCTGCTGTCGCTTGTGGTGTTGATCATCACTTTGCTTTTATCCGTACTGATCTCCATGCCATAAGACCCTGCGCTACTTGAAAGTTTGTCTGTCAGGTTTTGGAGCTCACTATTGCTGCCTGCCATGAGGTCAATGTCGTCTGCGAATCGAAGATTGCACAGGGATCTGCCACCAATAGAGATTGAAGTATGGTGGTCGTGGGGGGTTTCCTGCATGATCTTCTCCAGGAATATGTTGAAAAGGACAGGAGAGAGCAGGCATCCTTGACGGACACCGATCGTCGTCCTGAAGAACTCGCCTGACTGATTGTTAAGTAGAACCGCGCTGCAGGCGTTTTTGTAAAGCGCTTCTATCATTTGGATCAGTCCCTCCTCTATGTTGAACGATCTCATGACTTGCCAGAGTCCGTCGTGCCAGACGCGATCAAATGCTTTCCTGAAATCAATGAAGTTGTGGTAGAGTTCGCGCTGATGCTGCAGATGTTTCTCGATCAGGACGCGGCAGTTGAAAATCTGCTCTACAGTGCTTCTTCCAACTCTGAAGCCAGCCTGTTCTTCTGCCAGCAGTTCCTCGGCGAAAGTTTTGAGGCGGTTGAGAATGATTCTAAGCATTACTTTGCTAGGGTGACTTATCAGACTGATAGTTCTGTAGTTCTGGCACTGTTTCAGGTTTCCTTTCTTGGGGAGCGGGATCACTAGAGACTGTGTCCATTCTACTGGCCATTTCTTTTGCTCCCAGATCTTTTGACAGAGTGTAGTGAGGACCTTCGTTGTTACTTCTCCTCCATGTTTCAACAGTTCAGCAGGTACGTTGTCTACACCTGGAGACTTTTCTCCCTTCAGGCCGCGTACGGCTGCTTCCACCTCTTCAGCTAACACTGGCAGGTCTTCAGCCTTCCTGGCCCCAGCCTGGTTGTTTTGGAGGATGCTGGTGTCTGGCTCAGCCTTGTAGTTATACAAGTCTCGACAGTACTCAGTCCATCTGTTTAGTACAGCAGTGTTTTCCGTAAGGAGTTGGCCGCTGCTGTCTTCGATGACTGTGGCTGTTCGCTGTTGAGTCTTGGTGAGGGTCCTTAGCGTTTCATAAGCCTTCTTGCTGTTGCCGTTTGCCATGCCCTCTTCCACGCTACAACACTGGTCTTCAATCCAATCTTCTTTGGCTTCTTTCATCCTCTTCCTGATCTTCTTGTTGACAAGTCTGTACTTGTTTGCTGATGTGAGGTCTTGGCCTCTCTTTTTCTTCCAGGCTCTCCTCTCATCACAGAGATCGAGGATGTCATCGGTGACCCAGGGCTGTTTGCGCTTCCTCTGCTTCCCCAGCACTTCTTCTGCTGTAGAAAGTAACACCTCTTTTATATTTCCAGCAAGGGTGTCTACGTCACAGTCCAAAGTAGCCAAGGCTGCAAATCTGCCTCCCACCTGGGCTTGGAAGACCTCTTCTACTTCCGGGTCTTTTAGCTTCTGGAGGTCGAATCTGATGCGAGGGCTCTTGCTATCTCGTTTCAATGCCAGCTTCAACTTGAGGCTAGTAAGGACGAGGTTGTGGTCGCTGCCAATATCAGCGCCAGGAAAGGACCTCGTTTGTGCTTTGTTAATGCTGGATTTGAATCGTCGAGGCAGCAAGATGAAGTCAATCTGGTTATGGACCAGGCCTCCTGGCGATTGCCATGTCACTGTTCTTGACTTCTTGTGTGGATGGAGGGTATTAGCAATGGTGAGACGGTGACTCTGTGCGAACTCTAAAAGTCGCAGGCCTCTGTCGTTTGTTTCTCCAAGGCCAAACTTGCCAGCTGTTCCTGCCCATTGTTGGTAGGCGTCAGGGCCGATCTTTGCATTCCAGTCACCGAGGACAGTCAGAATGTCTTTCTTAGGTGTTTTCTTGATGATGTTGTCCAGTTGTTCGTAAAATTCTTCTAATTCTTCATCATCATGATCTGCTGTTGGAGCGTATACTTGAATGATAGTGATGTTGTGCGGTCGGGCGGAGATGCGGATGGAGATTAGTCTGCTTGACACGGGGGTGCAGCTGATGACAGTTCCAGCCACCTCTTTCCTTACGATAAAAGCTACGCCATGTTCGTGCTTGGTTTCTTTTCCGCTGAACCAGATTTTATGGCCTTCATCTGTTGTTGTTTCTCCGAAGCCTGTCCATCGAACTTCTGCAAGTCCTACAATGTCCCAGCGATAGCGCTTCAACTCGTGGGTGAGTTCCTTCACTTTGACGCACTGGTAGAGTGTGCGAACGTTCCAAGTTCCGATAGTTATTCCTTGCGTGGGCAGCTTGATGGTGGGTTTGGTTCCAGTAACACACTTGTCGCCCCCATCCTGGAGACCTCCAATGGGGTGCGCGGTCGTTGGTGATCCGGGCCCCGACCGATCCGGCATGTTATTCTTATTCTGTTGCTTGTCCATCAGTCCTTTCAATGGGCTTAGGCGAACTTGGCGGCGCCCGTCTCCTCTCCTCATATCTAGACTAAAAGCTCTCAAATAAAGTCAGGGCTGAAGGGAATACAGTCTTGTTATATACTCAGGGTTCAAAGGGTTAAAAGTACATTAGTTCACACACACACCGACACGCACACACGAGTTTAGACAAGTGAAGTCAGACTTTGGTTGTCAATCTGCATTCAGCAGAAAAGGCTATATTCTCTGTTACAATACATTATCAAATGACATACAGATAAATACATATGTGTTTGTTTCCTCAAAAACATTACCGATGACATGACTTTGTGGAAATGTCTACTACTAGCTCAATTTTAGCCTACTCACCCGTTGTGTGCCCACACAACCCGGGAGGCACTCGGGGAACCCCCCCCTAGAGGGGCCGAGAGTTGTCTCCCGTTTCCCGCCTTACCGGCTCCGGTCACGAGACCGGCCAGTTTTGCTACTTCGCTCGTACAGAGAAGACGTGTCTGGACTTGCTCTTGCACCGCTTCGACCGGTCCTTCTCTTGCCTACGCTCGTTGCCTCTTCGTGTGCTCTGCGCCTCCTAGCGCTGACCTGCCTTCTTGTTCCCTGCCTCCACTGGTGTCGTTCTGCTGCTCTCCTCTAGGCTGTGGAGGTGTATGACTACCCTTCCCCCTGTGCCCGATTCGTCTCGGAGGTAAGGTAGTGGTAGTTTCCCACAGCCGGCCCTCGGGCCGAGAGCCGGCTTCCGTTGGGCTTTCCTTTCGGCTTTGCTACTACGTGGGCGCCAGTTGTTGAGCTTACGCTTCGGCGCCTTGCACGACCTTTTTTACGAGTCTCCTCGAGGGACGTCGCCTTTCTCTCCTTTGGTTTCACTGTTACGAGAAGACGTTGCCTTGTAGACTAGGGTTTCTGTTCTCGTAGGGCCTTCGGGCACTCACACTCCGTTCGTCTACCTTAAAGGCCCTTTAGCTCTGGGAGACTGTAGCCACTATTGACGCGCCGGTGGTCACGGCGCTTGGAGTACCTTGGTGTGGGGCTAGGCTCCCTTGTCCGCCTTTGCGACCTTGTGCTCTTTGTATGTTGCAGGAACCAAATGCTTACCTGCGCTCAATGCGGCGACTTCAAGTGGCCGACGGACGACCATGCGGTCTGCCTCCCCTGCTCGGGCTGCGCCTCGGACCATCTCTGCGATGTCTGTGCGACCTGGCCGGAGATCCGTTGGTCTGACCTCTGGAGTTTTTACCGGCGAGAGCGACCTCCGTCTGCTATCTCTCGGCCCACTCCTGTGGACGTCGCCCCTGTGGTAACGACCGCTCTTCCTCGCCTCGGCCTCTCGGAACGGATTGATCGTCGGGACCCTGCGTTGTTCGCTGACCAGAGGACTGCCACTGCTGCCACGCCCGCTGACCCTTCCGGAGGGTCTGTTTGCCGGCAAAGCGCCCGCCTCACTGAGCCCGGCCTGCAGCAGTTCGCCACGAGCCATCCCACGTTGACTGGCCTTGCTCCTCTCTCTCTCCACGATAAGCCCGCTGATCCTTCCGGAGGATCTGTACACCGGCATAGAGCCCTTCTCACTGAGTCTGGCCAGGAGAGACGTCAGCCTCAACATACGCGACACAGTCGCGCCCCCGACCTTTCCCGTTCCACCGTCAGTGCTAGACACTCGTGCTCGCCCCGCGAGCGCCGCCGGAAGGATGATTCCCCCCGCCGGGAGCGTCGCCGCTCCCCCCCGCCACTCCTCGTCGCGCGCTCGGTCGCGCTCGCCTTCGCACCGTTCGATGCGTTCGCCGCGTCACCGCCATCGTCGGCCTTCTTCCCGTGATCGGCAATCCTCTTCGGTTGTCCGCCGTACTTCACCCAGACGTCGTTCCCGCGCACCGGACAGGACCCCTCCTCGCTCCTTCCCGCGTTCGCCTCGGCGATCCCCGCCGCCGTCGTCGCTGCCGGCTCGTCCCCGGGCTTCCCGTGAGGTTCGAGATGCGCCCCCGCCCAAGCTTCGACCTTCCTTGGTGCCTCACCCGCCTTCTCGCCACCCCCTGGACGAAGAAGCCTCAGCTTGCTACCCGAAGACTCCGTCTCAGCCCTGTTGGAGGAGGATGCTCGCTCCCTTTCGCCCTCCGACGTCGGTGATGATGTCCCCTCAACCCTTCCGTCATCGTCCCGGGCGGAGACCCTCCTAGCCTTGGATGAAGCCGCCAGGATCATCGCGGCCACTCTGCCAGCGGACTCCTGCCCAGCCTCTCCCCCCCTGAAGAGGAAGGTCTCGGCCTTTGTGGATACCGAGCGTCAGGTGAAGAGGTTCAAGTCGCTTCCCCAGCCGCCTGGATTTAAGGAGCTGCGAGATGTCTTCTCAGCGCACCTGCAACTTCCCGCGTCTCGAGAGCCGGTGTTCTTCTCCGATCGTCGCTGGCCGGCTGGCCTGGACATTGCCTTCCGTCGGGATTGGTATGCCGGTCATTCCCAGGCTTTCTCCATCCCTCTTCCTGCGATCGACCCCCCGGCCGTGTCACAAGCTGGCGGCTCCGCCCTCCTTCGCCGTTCCTTCCCTCGTGGCCTGGATTTGACTGCGTCTCTGGTGCGGAACGCCTTAGCCTGCGCTGGGTTCCTGGAGCTGCTCACTCAAGCCCTGGTGCGTCGTGTGGAAGACGCTTGGCATCCTTCGATCACGCCTCTCCTTGGGGATTTACTCGTCTTAGCGGAAGTCGCCAACCGAGCCGCCTACCACTCGTCCGTTAACGCTATGGCTGCCTCCTCCAACTGTGACCTGATGCGTCGAGACGCCCTTCTGCTTGCCTGCCGAGGGATACCTCCTGACCTGCGTGCGCAGCTGCGTCGTGCTCCGCTGGGTGGCCCCCTGCTTTTTGGCGACACCTGGTCCTCCGTTCGAGCCTCCAACCCCGACCGCTGGCCTGTGAGTGCTCCTCCTCCCCGCCGCTTTCTGTCCTCCCGCCAGGCTAGGGGTCGCGCCTCGCGGTCGGTTAGACCCTCTGCTGCGTCAGCCCCTGCTTCGGCCCCTGAGCAGGCCCCCGCCTTTGGACGTCCTAGACCCTCCAGGGCCCGTGCCCCCGCCTGGCCCCGTCCCGCCCGGCGACCGGGTCGCGGGCGGGCTGCCTGACTGCCCCCCAGCCTTGCCCCCACCGACCACTTCGGGGTCTCCGGTCGGTGGGAGGCTAGCCTTTTTCAGCGGAAATTGGCTCACACTCTTTCCCGACGACCCCTGGATTTGCGACACCGTCTCGGCCGGCCTCCGGATTGCCTTTCGCAGCCCGCCTCCTTTGCGTCGCTCCCCCCTTTGGACCGAGATCCCCAGCGACCCGTTGAAGGCCTCCGCTCTTCGGGGAGAGGTCTCCTCCCTCCTGAGGAAAGCCGCCACGGAGGTGGTACGCGTCCCCTACTCCCCAGCCTTCTACAGCCGCTTGTTCGTCGTTCCGAAGCCTGGAGGGAGATGGCGACCGGTGATCGATCTCTTGGCCCTGAACAAGTACATTACGGCCCCCTCCTTCCGGATGGAGACTGCACGAGCCCTGAAAGTCAGCCTGGACCTTTCAGAGGCGTACCTGCATGTCCCGATGCACCAGGCCTCCAGGAAGTTCCTCCGCTTTGCGATCGACGGTGTGGTATACCAGTTTCACGCGCTCCCGTTCGGTCTCAACCTCAGCCCCTGGGTGTTCACCCGGCTGATGGACGCCGTAGTCGCCAAGGCCCAACAGTCCTCCTCCAGTCCAACGTCGAATTACCTAGACGACCTCCTCCTACGCAACCAGTCAGAGACCTCGCTCGTGTCGGACAGGGATGCGCTGCTACTGCTTCTGGCACACTTGGGCCTCCTAGTGAACGACGGCAAGTCGGATCTCTCTCCGTCCCGCCGCTTCGTGCACCTGGGCATGGAATTTGCGACCGACCTCAACACGGTGTGCCTCCCAGCCCCTTGGATCCAGAAGATTGCGGACCTAGCCGGTCAGTTAGCACGACAGGACGTGGCTCCCGCCAGAGTCTGGCTCCAGCTTTTGGGCCTGCTGAACGCCGCAGCGGACCTTATCCCCCTAGGTCGTCTCTACTCCCGGCCGATCCAGCTGCATCTCCTACTCCATTGGCGCCCGTCGTCAGGCGACTTAACGACATTGGTTCCGGTGCAGATGCTGCTGCCTCATCTTCGTCGGTGGACCGACCACTCTTGGCTAGCGTCGGGAGTTCCCCTGGCCGCCCCTCCTCCCCAGACCTCGCTTTGTGTCGACGCCAGCCTCACTGGGTGGGGCGCCCATCTCCTTCCTCGGTTCCTCTCGACTTCAGGGCCCTGGCCCGCGGACTTAGCGCACACTCACATCAACTGGCTGGAGATGCAGGCTGTGTGGCAAGCCCTGCAGTTCTGGGAGGATCTCCTCAGACACCAGGAGCTACTCGTCCTCTCGGACAACACGACTGTGGTGGCTTACATCCAGAAACAAGCTGGCACTCGCTCTCCCGACCTTTGTATGCTCCTCTACCGGATGATGCGTTGGTGCGAGGACCGGGGGATTACCATTCGAGCCCGACACATTCCCGGACACCTGAATGTCTTAGCCGACTCGCTGTCTCGCCGCGGCCAGCTCCTGCACACGGAATGGACCCTTCGGCAGGACATCTTTCGGATGATTTGTGCCCGGTGGGAGACTCCCCAGGTCGACTTGTTCGCCACGAGGTGGAACCATCAGCTGCCGCTCTTCGTCTCCCCGATTCCCGATCCACTCGCCTGGGCTGTCGATGCACTCTCCATTCCCTGGGACGGCCTGGTGGCTTACGCCTTTCCCCCGACGGTTCTCGTACCCAAAGTCCTTCTCAAGCTTCGGGGCTGCTCGGCGGTCCTGCTGTTAGTTGCACCGTTCGCTTGGAACCGCTCCTGGACCACCGACCTTCTCAGCCTCGCCACGGACCCGCCCCTGCTGCTTCCCGCCCCACGCACCGTGCTCAAGCAACCGCGTCAGCCGCTGTTCCACCCCTGCCCGGAGCGGCTCCTCCTTCACGCCTGGAGGTTGTGCGGCAAGCCCTCGGAGCTAGAGGCTACTCGGATGCAGCAGTGGAGGCGATCGCTTCGGCCCGCAGACCTTCCACCATCCGAGTCTACGAGGGAAAGTGGCGAGTCCTGTGTTCCTGGTGCTCTGAGCACGGCCTGTCACCCACGGAACTGACTAATCCTCAGCTGGCGGACTTCTTCCTCTGGCTCTTTCGAGACTTAGGCCTGGCCCCCATCACTGTGAGGGGTTACCTGTCCATGATCGCTGACACTTATCGACACCTTGGACACCCAGACCCGGGCGCCTGCAAAGACTTAGCCGACCTTATGGGTCACTTCGGCATCCAGCGCCCAACACACCGCTCACTCCTTCCCCGCTGGGACCTGCCCTGGGTGCTAACGTGGTTAAATTCTGACAGATTTGAACCCTTACCTTTGGCCCGTTTCGCAGATGTGACACGAAAGACGTGCTTCCTGCTGGCCCTTGCTACCGCCTCTCGGGTGAGTGAGCTACACGCACTCTCGGCGCGGCCTACCTGCCTACAGTTCCGAGCGGACGGGTCTGTTCAACTCCTCACTGACCCTGCCTTCCTGGCCAAGAACAGGTCTCCTCTGACGGCACCTCAGGTTATCACCTTACGGCCGCTAAGAACCAACCCTCTGTCTCAGGAGACCAGGCAACAGGATCCCGTGCGCGCCCTTAGAGTTTATCTGCGACGATCTAAAGCCTTCCGCAGGGGGCGTTCGCGCCTCTTCCTACCTCTGAGACCCAGCAGGAATGACATAACAGCCCAGACGATCTCGTCCTGGCTCCGCTGGGTTATACGCTCCGCGTATCAAGATATCTCCCCGCAGGGAGCGAAGAGGCTGCACATTCGCGCACATGAGGTACGAGCCATGGCCACGAGCCTCGCATTTGACCGAAACTGCGCTGTCAAGGACATCGTGGCAGCCGTGGGCTGGCAGACTGAATCTGTATTCGCCCGCTTCTACCTCAGGGACCTGGCAGGCCAAAGAGAGAATCTCGCACTAGTGGGGGACATCGCCGCGGCGCAACACTCCCTCCCGGCGCCACAGGCGCCGTAGGTATGCACTTCGCTAAAATTGTCGGGAGGTTGCGACTGGGAGGACGGCGCTGTTTACCATTAAGAGTTTACGCGGCACCCTCCTCCTCATCGCAATTCTTCCACAAAGTCATGTCATCGGTAATGTTTTTGAGGAAACAAATTCATTTTTCTCTAAAAGGTATTTTTTTGAAAAATACTTACCGATGACATGACTCGGAGGACCCTCCCTCCTGCCCCGCTTGCCGCTTTCGAGCGAAGTATCAGAAAAACTGGCCGGTCTCGTGACCGGAGCCGGTAAGGCGGGAAACGGGAGACAACTCTCGGCCCCTCTAGGGGGGGTTCCCCGAGTGCCTCCCGGGTTGTGTGGGCACACAACGGGTGAGTAGGCTAAAATTGAGCTAGTAGTAGACATTTCCACAAAGTCATGTCATCGGTAAGTATTTTTCGAAAAAATACCTTTTAGAGAAAAATGAATTTTTCTGTGTGAGATAGAGAGGGAGACAGGCTTTTGCATGATAGCTCAACACTTAAAAAAATCAGTATCATGGAAAAGACACACACACACACACACACTGTCACAACAAATTTAAAGAGGAGAGAGCGAAATGCGTTAATTTGTTTTAAAAAAAGCATACAGATGATGCAGTTTTTTAAAATAAATTTGCAGACCCTCTATCATGGGGGTCTGTGTACCCTCTAAACTTTAGACCTGGGGATCTACAGACCCTTTAACCTGTTGTGAAAACAGAAGCCCTGATCATGACTTGCTTTAGTTCATGGTACATGGAGTGATGGTCGTTCATTATTGCTGCTTCAAGAGGTGACGATTTTGCTTTTTGCAGAACATGCGAGCACCATTTCCACTGCCGTGAACATAGTGATGCCTACGATGTGCAACGTTTTTTTTTTTCTTTGTGCGATCGGTGAATTCCCCCATTTTGATGTCAAATCCCACATTTTGGCCTTGGTGGTTCCCCCAAATTTGCGAAAAGGGGGTAGGTAGGTCTGCTTGTGGCTGTTGATAGCGCTTTTTGTCATGAATCATCGCAACAGAAATCGCTGCCAACAGCTGAAAGGTTAGTTTAGAATTTGTTTTCCTTCCAGTTTGGGACCAGGCAAAGTCGAGTCGATTTCGGTGGTTGTGGCAGGACCTCACCACCTACAGTCCCTACGTGGCTGAAACTTCGTACGAGAACTCACTGTTTGTGCAGCAGTCGGGCGGCCTGGCCTTGCGATCTCTGGAACACGTCATGCGCAGTCTCACGCCTAATGCTCGCAAGATCTTCGAACTGCTGGCCCAGTATCAGCTTGCCAATGCTGACACCCCCGCTCCCTGCGCTGGTATGTTTTTGCTAATTGCCAAGTTGTCTCTGGCTACCTCAGTACAGAGGGAGATGGCCAGACATTCACAGTTCAAGAGTATAGTCAGCCAGTTTCTCAACTTTTGGAGGTGTTGCCTAATGACTATGTACCAGTTGCAGGAGATGGGATTGATCATGTTAATTCAAGGGTAGTGCCAGATGGGCGTGGCGCCTTCAGGCGCCAAGCTCATCCGGCACTACCCTTGAATTATCATGATCAATCCCATCTCCTGCTGCTGGGTCCCAGGGCTAAAGGGGCCATCTTGGTATTATACGTCGCTATCTTGGTATGATACGTCGCCATCTTGGTATTATACATCGCTATCTTGGTATTATACGTCGCCATCTGCTGCGGTTGTCGTGCAGTGGTAGGAACTACTTAAACCCATTCAACCCCACAGCCGCAT
>BTPG01000001.1:312578303-312624451 GCA_036245525.1 Semisulcospira habei | reverse complement strand
TTAGTGCACAGAAACCCGCCTCTCCCAAGAGCCTGGTTCGTTCCCACTTGTCTCTGGCCGCAGGGGTCCCCTTGCCGGCAAGCAACCCGCCTCTCCCAAGAGCCTGGTTCACAGAGACTTACACGCACTCGTCCGGATCCTCCTGTTCGCGAGGATCGTAGGCGCTGGGATTCTACTCACCGTTATCGCTCTGCTTCGCAAGATCGTAGGAGGACCTTCTCCACTCATCGTTCGACGGATCATAATAATAAAATAATAATAATACCGTTATTATATAGGCGCTTTTTCTCAATTTTGGGGAAATCGACTCAAAGCGCCGCGCCTGAAACCCAACACACACACACTCACGAAACAGACACGGATTTACGCCATTTAAGACAAGCACAGTACAAACACAGTACAAGACAAACGAAGGGCCTGTCAGCTACTGAAGTTACAGAGATTTTTGATCACTTGTATTTGAAATTTGTAAAGTGGCCTGAGACCGGTACCAAAGCGTGGGGGTGGGGGGGGTGGGGGGGGGGGGTGTGGAAGAACCGGAGTACCCGGAGAAAGAACCCTCGAATCAGGACTCCCTCGACTCAGACATGGTTTCGCCTTCTTCGTGTTCCCCATCTCGTTCGGACTCCCGTTCGTCCCGTTCCTCTTCCCATCGACCGGCCACTTCCCTCGTCTTCTCCGTTCCGTTCCTCCTAGTCGCAGCCGTTCTCCTCGTTGGGACCCGCCTTCGGCTCTCAGGAGACCCTCGCCGCGTCGCTCCGTCTTTTGCTCTCCCCTTCGGAGGGAGTCTTCGACCTCTGCGGCTCGCCGTCAGCGGGATTCCTTCCCTCGGAGCCCTTGTCGCCCTCCTCGGTCGCCGGTTCCAGACAGCGGGACTTCGACACCCGGAGTTTGACGGCTGACGACCCTTCGGACTGGTTGCTTTGACGTCTCAGCCGTTCTCCTCTCCCTCTTCTTCGGCTTCCAGTGCTGCGGTTCCGTCAGACCTGTCCTTCTGCGCGGATGGACACTCGGCCGGCGCTGGATGGGACATCCAAGCTCATCGCCGCCGCCCTGCTGCGGAAGTTGCCCAGCATCGCCACCTGACGCACTGGGGGTTCTCATCCATCGTGGACACTGGGGAACCAAGGCGCAGCCCCTTCTCCCTGACGTCTAACCATCTCGACGACTCTCGTTGGGCACCCGGGGGGTGCCGGACTTCGAACAGGTGGTACCGCTTGGCTGTGCTCGTGGCGGAGGACCTAGCCACTACACGGAGTCGGATCTACGCACATTAGTCGTCTCTAAGCCCGGCTGCTCAAGCTACGCTTTCTACTTCCGTGATTCTTCTCGAGGTCCAACCCTCCGACCTTCGGACTTCGCGGACAAGAGCGGGCTTAGCTTGGATCCGACGCGGACTACTAGGCCTTCTTCTGCTCGTGGGAGGAAGGATAGGTCACAGGAGCTTCTCCTCTCCGACAACGCGACAGCGGAGGTGTACTTCCAGGATCAGGGCAGCTGGCGATCCTCTGACCAGTGTGTACCCCCTACCCTGGTGCTTGGGGAAAGAACTTCAACTCCCTCCGTGCGTGACGCTACCTGGACCGACGGTAGATCTGGGCCAGTCTTCCCCGGTGGGACCAGTGGCTACACACGGAATGCACCAGGACACCTTCGGAGGATCGGCGCATGAGACCAGGATGATCCTGTGGAGGGTCTCCACAACGATTTCAGTGGACTAGGGCACAGGGTGGGGGTTTTGACCGACGAGGCCGCTACCCGGACGGAGCGAGCCCGGACACAGCTTTTGAGAAGCAGAGAACTCGCCTCACAGAGCCCAGTTCAGAGAGTCGCGCTTGGCGACGTCCCACGTCCAATCTCGGTACCCACTCGTCTCCAAGTAAGCCGCCGGGATCCTGCTGGGGGTCCACTTGCCGGCAGATAACCCGCCTCTCCTCAGAGCCCGGTTCGGAGAGACTTACACGCGCTCGTCCGGAGCCTCCTGTCGACTCCCCTCGTGAGGAGTCGTCGCATGCTACGTCTTGCCCTTGCAGCCATAAGGCGCCTGAAGGATGTTGCCATGGTGGATTGGTTAACGAGCTTCAGGAGCTACGACTCGCCCGGTCTGCCTACAGTTCGAGGGAACTATTACATACAGCTCCTCTTGGACCATACCTTACCTGGACCGCCGCGCCTTGGTCCACGGGTTCACCTTGCGCCCGCTTACGGGGCGCTATTCCACCAGGAGACCACGTAGCAAATCCCTGTACAAGCCTCACGTGTGCCTACGACATAGCCGTTCGCTACGGACGCGCTCGCCTCTTTGCCGGTTCCGGACTGACGCTACATGCCGGACGTTCTTCCTGGCTACGCTCAGTCATACGTTCTGAATTACAGGACCCCTCCCTCAGGGAGGTTAGAGGCTACTGGTACGTTATCAAGGCACTTGCAGGGCCACGAACATCACATTCGTCAGGGACTGTACTGTCTTACACTTCGTGGCTACTGGAGGCTGGCGGGCAGGATGACTTCGCCCGCCTCGATCGCAGAGTTCTGCCAGGCCAGCGAGACTCCTTGCTCTGGTGGGGGCCTTTTTGCGGGGGGCACAACTCCCTCCTGGCGCCTCAGCGCTGTAGGTATTCACCTACCTAGGGTCGTCGGGAGTTTGCGTTAGGGAGGACGGCCCTTGGGGCCCTAAGGTGTGCTGGAGCGCGGCACCCACCTCCTATTCGCAATTCTCCCATTCAGTCATGTCATTGGTAATGTTTTTGAAGAAACAAATTTATTTTTCTTTAAAAGGTATTTTTTCGAAAAATACTTACCGATGACATGACTGAATGGGAAGTGTCTACTACTTACTCATTCTAGCCTAAGAGCCAGTTGTGTTAAAACACAACCCGGGAGGCACTCGGGGAACCCCGAGGGGACCAAGAGTTGTCTCCCTATACCCACCACCCGGAAGCCGGGTACCCATAATCCCTCAGTCAGGATACTTAGCGCACCAGCGGCAAGCGGGGCAGGTGGGAGGGTCGTTTGAGTCATGTCATCGGTAAGTATTTTTCGAAAAAATACCTTTTAAAGAAAAATGAATTTTTCTTAACATTATGAAGTTTTTCGGCCTTTTCGGAAAAAATGCTCCAAATAACAAGCTTAAAATATTAAATTTGACATTTTGCAGAATATTTGTAAACAACTCAGGGTTTTTCAACCCTCTTAGCCCAAAGGCCCCATTTCCCAAATTTTTGAGTTGTCACCAAACAGCTTTGTACCAGTTGCAGGAGATGGATGGACAGTGATAATTCAAGCGTAGTGCCAGAATAGCTTGGCGCCTGAAGGCGCCAAGCTAATCTGGCACTACCCTTGAATTATCACAGTTCATCCATCTCCTGTGGTAGGGTCTTGGGGCTAAATGGGTTAATTATGCTGGTAGAGTTTTTTGTCTCAATGATTGTGACACAAAGTGCTACCGACAACCAAAAGGGTTAAAGCGGAGTTTGCTTTGTGCACCAGATTTGTGGAATTCTTAATGATGTCAGGAATGTTTGAGCTGGTCTGTGATTTTGGAGCTTTTAGGCTTGAAGCCACAAAATCAGAACACGCACTCAATCTCATTTTGTATGGTATGATGTTCGTTTTTTCAGAACTTTGACGGTGTGGAGTACTTGGAAATACCTTTGGAACCCGCAGCGCTGAAAGAATTTTTGGAATCAGGCGAAGACAAGCAGAGTTGACCGCACAGATGTCTGGACATAAATGTGTTGGCTGACGACTTGAACTTGTAGCGTTGAAAGAATTTCTTGAGTAAGGCGAAGACGAGCAGAGTGTCTGGTAAATGTGTGCTGGTCCGTAATTTTGAACCTTATGGCCTTTGGCCATAAGGGTTCAAAAACACAGACCAGCGCACAAAGGATGATGGTGGGCGCACTGCAAGATGGCCTGAATTCACGTATGTGTAGATAAATAATCGGGAGACTGATTTCGTTTTTGTAAATCTGTTAACACCTGCAGATTACTGTGCTAGACCTGTGAGGTCCAAACTCGCAGATAAGCAGGCGACAGGCAGTGTACTGTACGACTAGTCAGAATTTACACTGCTGTAGAAACGGCTTCAGTTGAATTCGTTTGGTTCTGTAGATGGTGCCAGTAAATGCACAGCAAGACAGAATTTAGACTGGTGCAGAGGTTATCAGTGAAAATTAATTTGGTTCTGCAGAAGTCTGTTAGTAACGATCTCGGTGAACACTTTAGGACAGAGTTTATATCAGTGTGGGGTGTTGTTAGTGTAATTTATTTTTATTTTCTCAAAATCATTACCGATGACATTACTAATTGGAACCTTCGCTTAGCTCATAATTTTAGCCCCAAAACTTTACTGTGTGTCTCTCATACTAAGGGAGGCAACCACTGGGGGGGAGGGCATAACCCTGCAACCCCGAGTGGTCTCCCGTACTCCCTTATCCGGTGGCGCTCTCACACTTTTCCCGCTAGTGACTTCGCTAGCTCAGTTTTGACCGGTCGTGTGCACCTCGTGCTCTGACCTTACACTGTGTGATTTCTTCTTGGAAAACTTCGTTTGGTGTGATTCTGGGTCCTTTTTAGGAAGGAAAAAGATTATAAAAAGAAGGATTACTCTTTTCTGGTGTTGGTTGTGTGATTCGATTTCAAAATGGACAGGTAAAGCTTCGGTTACTGCCTCGGCTGGTATTTTGACCGGGCGACAGCATTTCCCGAATTTCACAATTTTCAAATTTGTGTGATTCTGTTTCAAAATGGACAGGTAATGCGTCGGTTACTGCCTCAGCTGGTATTTTGACCGAGCTACGGCATTTTCCGAATTTCGCAATTTTCGAATTTGTATGTTCGCGACCGGTCGGGAACTCGGACCCTCCTTCAGGCTTCGAGCACTCGCAAGGCCTATGTCTGTCTTATGTTATAGTGCTCAAGTGAGGACTTGCACCAGGTGTGGCGAATTTCAATGGCCCAGTGATGTGCATGATATTTGTCTTCCCTGTTCAGGCTATTCTTCCAGTAGACCGTGCACACTTTGCACTTCTTGGAAGGAAGACCGTTGGTCACAACTTTAGGCCTTTTACCGGAGAGAAAGGCCGGGGCGCAAAGGCGCTGCCTTACCTTTGAATGTGAGCCATAGTCATGCAATTGCAGATATCGGTTGTGTGTCGGCGCATAAACGGGTCCTGCTGCCCCCACCGGTGCCTCGTGCAGTGCTGCCTCGTCCTACGCGGACGATTGAGCCTAGTAGCAGCCGTAGGGATTCGCCATCCCGCGCAGCACCGAAAGCTCTTTTATACCCTTCAATCCACAGAGGGGGAGACAGGCCAGGCAGGGGTTCGCCACCCTATGATTTAGTGAGGCCTTTGAGAGCTCGGTCCCCCCGCAGAGAATATGTTGGGTCAAACAGTAGCCCTCCTGGCAATAAGAGAACCCAGGCAGCAGTAGCGGGGGACCCCCTCCTCGGACTGGAGAGAGCCCTTCTGCCGTAGGCCGGACCAGCGCCTGGACAGGGCCACACCTTCGGGGACTCGCTCTGAGGGGGACAGGATATCAAAGCGCAATGTTGATAAATCTCACGGTAAGTTAAAAGAAAGGAAAAATTTGGGGTCTACAGATAGAGAGTGGCGCCACTGGCGTTCAACTGGCGATGTTAACCTCCTTCGGGAGCGGACCAGTATGGTCAATTCTATCAGCCGGCGTAAAGAGAGTAAAGAGAGAGAATTTATCTATGCACGGCATACCCCCGAAACTCGTAATTTCCAAAGAATTCGATCTTCGCATTCGGATGAACGGGCGCAGCGTATTGAGTCGACGCGGGACAGAGACCGCATTCGAGTGGACATCTCGCCTTCTCGATCTTCGTCATCGGACCGGAAGTCCAGTTCTTACGTCTCGCGCCAACGGACTTTGTCGCGACAACTGGATGAGCAGTCTGCAACCAGGCGCAGCAGATCGGCGGACATGTTGGACAACCGTCGCGCACAGCAAGAGAAACAGGTTCGTCGACAGCAGGGTGTACACTCTCGGGACAGCCGGTGGCCTGAGACGACTTCTCGGCAGGATCGGAGTAGTCCTCATCGATCTTCCATAGACCAGGATTACAGACGCCTGGCAGAGACTTCGTTCCGGTCGACACTTGGATCTACCACTACTGCTTCCTTTGCTAGGCGCGCGGCGGTGGACGAGGAGGCACTTAGTCTTCATCCGGAGGATTCGGCGTCCATGCTGGGAATCGACGAGGAAGATACACCGTCTTCTCCGGGACGGCATTCTCCTATCCCCAGCATCGCAGTCGACGCGACTTCGATGTCATCTACTCGTCGGGATTTACATGAAGCGGCTCGCCTCATTGCTGCGTTTCTTCTGCCGGAACACTGCCCACCTTCTCCACCTGTAAAGAGGAAGGTGGTGGCGATGGTCGACACACCTAGGCAGACCAAGCGCATCAAGACTCTACCTCAACCGTCAGGTTTCAGGGACCTCGTGGAGGCATTCTCAGCTCATCTTCGCACGGACAGAGTTGGAGAGCAGGGATTCTTCCATGACAGGCGTTGGCCAGTGGGAATCGATGTGGATTTCCGGCAAGACTGGTATGCAGGGCACTCCCAGGCATTCAGCTGTACTCTTCCTACGGCGGACAAGGAGGCTTGCATCCAAGCAGGATTAACTCAGCGTTCCCTTTCGGGAGGACTGGACAAGTCGGCCGTACTGGTTCGGAATTCCCTGGCGTGCACTGGGTTTCTGGAGATGGCGACACAGTCGGTGGTCAGGAAGTTGGAGAACACCTGGGATCTGGACGCTTCAGCGCCCTTACGGGAAATCCACACGGTATTGGTAGCGGCGAATAGACCGGCCTTCCATGCTTCAGTTAACGCCATGGCAGCGGCGGCGAATTGCGATCTCTTACGACGGGACGAGCTGTTGAAAAGGTGCACTACACTTCCAGCTTCTTTGAAGGCACAACTGCGACAGGCACCTTTGGGCGGCAACCTGCTGTTCGGACCGACGTGGCAGGAGGTATGGGAGTCCAACAAGGATCTGTGGCCAGCACCAGCTAGAGTAGTCTTGGCTCGCTTTCAGTCAGCCCGCAGAGCCGTGGGTCGTGCCCTGCGGTTCATCAGATCCTCCTCTTCCCGACAGCCCCTTCCGGCGCGTTCGTGTGCCTTCCCCGCACCCTCCACTCCCTGGTCCAGAGGCTCTCGGCAGCGGGGCCGCGGCCGGGCGTGCTGACCTGCCCCCGAACCTCCCACTGATACCTGCTGGGTCTCCGGTCGGTGGGAGGTTAGCTCTTCACAGCGGAGCATGGAAACAGCTGTTTTCGGATGACCCTTGGATCATCTCGGCAGTGACGGAGGGCGTGAGGATCTCCTTCCAGTCTCCCCCTCCACTGAGACACTTCCCCGTTTGGACTCGAGTGCCTGTAGAACGAGACAGGGCGACAGCGTTACAGAACGAAGTGGAGGCACTTTTGCACAAGGAGGCCACGGAGGTGGTCCTGCGTTGCGACTCCCCCGCTTTCTACAGTCGTCTCTTCCTCGTACCGAAAACAGGGGGGAAATGGAGGCCGATCATAGATCTTTCGGCTCTAAACAAATTCATTGTGGCACCACACTTCAAGATGGAGACGGCCAGAGCACTGCGAGCAGCAGTACGTCCTCACGACTTTGCAGTAAGCCTCGACCTCGCGGATGCTTATCTGCACGTTCCCATCCATCCGGCCTCGCGACGTTACCTACGCTTTGCCTTTCAAGGGATTGTTTACCAGTTTCGGGCTCTACCTTTCGGACTGAACCTCAGCCCGTGGGTTTTTACCAGGATTATGGACGGAGTGATGACAAGGTTCTGACAGACAGCTTCCAGTCCGACGTCCAACTACCTGGACGACTTGCTGTTATGGAATCAGGTGGCGAGTCTTTTGGAGACCGACAGAGATGGCCTGCTAGCACTATTCCATCATCTGGGATTCCTAGTCAACGGAGGCAAGTCCGATTTGGTACCGTCTCACCGTTTTGTCCACCTGGGGATGGAGTTTCTAATAGATCTAAATCGAGCGAGACTACCGGAGGGACGGATTCAGACTGCAAGGGAAGCGGCGCTTGCAGCGGTTCGCGCGGAAGCACTACCGGCCAGGTCCTGGCTTCGACTGTTAGGCCTACTAAGCGCAGCAGCGGTTCTCCTTATTCTAGGCAGGCTGTATGCACGACCGATTCAGCTTCACCTACTCCTACATTGGCGCCCCTCCTCGGGCACTCTGGAGACCTTGGTCCCGACAACGGAGTTAGTACAGTCTCATCTTTGGCGTTGGACGGACAGTACTTGGCTAGCGTCAGGGATTTTCCCTCTTCTCCCCGCCGCCTCGCCTTTCTATCTGCACGGATGCGAGCAACTCAGGTTGGGGAACCCACCTGTTACCACAGTTTACCACGACCTCGGGCCTTTGGACAGACTTAGAGGCAGGCAGACATATCAACTGGCTGGAGATGAAAGCGGTGTGGCTAGCACTCATCGCTTTGGAAGATCGACTGACGCAAAACGCGGTGCTCGTGCTCTCCAACAACTCGACAGTCGTTGCATACATTCAGAACCAGGGAGGGACGCACGCACCCTCTCTCTGCATACTCGTATATCAAATCTTCCTTTGGTGCAGAGACCGGGGCATTACCCTTCGGGCGCGACATTCCGGGACGCCTAAATGTTCTGGCGGATGCTCTCTCTCGGCGGGGTCAGATGCTTCACACGGAGTGGTCTCTGCGACCAGATCTCTTCCAGTTACTCTGCGCATGTTGGGAGACACCGATGATCGATCTTTTTGCCACGAGATGGAACAACAAACTTCCACTGTTCGTCTCCCCCGTGCCGGATCCACTAGCCTGGGCCGTGGACAGCGCTATCCATTTCGTGGGAAGGACTCCAGGCGTATGCATTTCCTCCCACAGTGCTGGTTCCGAAGATCATTCAGAAACTCAGGGACAGCAACACGATTATGATACTAGTGGCCCCTTTCTACTGGGCCAAGAGCTGGACCACCGATCTCCTGGCTCTGGCGACGGATCCACCTATGTTACTTCCCACTCCGAGTACAATGCTAAAACAACCAAAGCAGCATCTTTTTCACCCGTGCCTGGAACGGCTGTTGCTACACGCGTGGAGATTGTCAGGCAAGCCCTCTCAGCTAGAGGCTTTTCGGGTCCTGCAGTGGAGGCTATCTCTACAGCCTGAAGGGTCTCAACTCGTAATGTCTATGAAGGAAAGTGGCGTGTGCTCCAGTCCTGGTGCACCACGGAGCGACTTTCCCCCACGGTTCTAACTACTCCCCAGTTGGCCGAGTTCTTCCTGTTGCTGTTCATCAGACAGAAGTTGGCCCCCATCACCATTCGCGGTTACCTGGCAATGGTGGCAGACACATATAGACACTTGGGATGACCCGATCCGGGAGCTTGCAAAGATTTGGGAGATCTTATGTCCCATTTTGATCTACATCGCCCGACTTCACACTCGTTAGTTCCACGATGGGACTGGTCTTGGGTGCTCACCTGGCTGAACTCTAAGAGATTCGAGCCTTTACGATTAGCAAGGTTAGGAGATCTTACTAGGAAGACCTGTTTCCTACTTGCGCTTGCCACAGCCTCACGAGTGAGTCAGATACACGCCTTTTCGGTTCGTCCCCCCTGTCTCCAACGTAGGACTGATGGATCGGTTCAGCTGCTCACGGACCCTGCTTTTTTGGCTAAGAACCGAGTTCCTACTGTCGCCCCACAAGTCGTAACAGTTCGACCGCTCAGGGCTAGAGATCAGACACGGGACTCACGACTTCAGGACCCTGTTCGGGCTCTTAAAGTATATCTGCACAGAACTAAGCCACTAAGACAAGGGCGCTCACACCTTTTCCTGCCCTTGGCTAAGGGCAGACGAGACATTTCGGCGCAAACTATCTCGTCCTGGATACGTTGGGTTATCCGTGAGGCTTATAAAGAGCTCGCACCAGAACAAGCCAAAACAATGCGCATCCGGGCTCATGAAGTCCGAGCAGTGGCAGCGAGTATCGCTCTTGACAGAAACTGTGCAGTGAAAGACATTGTGGCGGCCGTGGGTTGGCGGGCTGAGTCTACCTTCGCCCGCTTTTACCTAAGAGACTTATCCGGCCAGCGCTCCAACCTTGACCTTGTTGGGGACATCTCGGCAGCGCAACACTCCCTCCCGGCGCCGCAGGCACCATAGGTACGCCTAGCTAAAATTATCGGGAGTGGTCGCATTGGGAGGGGCCTCAATAGTCGGCTCGCTTCGCGGGTTTTGGGGGAGTTACAAACTAGCGGCACCCTCCACCTTTTCGTAATTCCAATTAGTAATGTCATCGGTAATGATTTTGAGAAAATAAATTAATTTTTCTTTAAAATGTATTTTTTCGAAAAATACTTACCGATGACATTAATCAGAGGTCCCTCCCTCCTTCCCCGCTTGCCGCAGTGGGGCTAGACTCAGTCACTGGCGGGAAAAGCGTGAGAGCGCCACCGGATAAGGGAGTACGGGAGACCACTCGGGGTTGCAGGGTTATGCCCCCCCCCCCCCCCCCCCCCCCCCCCCCGTGGTTGCCTCCCTTAGTATGAGAGACACACAGTAAAGTTTTTGGGCTAAAATTATGAGCTAAGTGAAGGTTCCAATTGGTAATGTCATCGGTAAGTATTTTTCGAAAAAATACATTTAAAGAAAAATTAATATTTCTGTGCGTCTGTAAAGATTGACAGTGAACGTTGCAAGACAGACCATGATATGTCACTGTCGGTGCAAAGGTGTCTTCGGTAGAATCAGTTTAACCCTTTTAGCCCCACGGAAGTGTTACTTAACGACTATGTACCAGTTGCAGGAGGTGGATTGACCATGATAATTCAAGGGTAGTGCCAGATTAGCTTGGTGCCAAGCTAATCTGGCACTACCCTTGAATTATCATGGTCAATCTCTCCTGCTGTAGGGTGTTGGGGCTAAATTTGTTTTGGTAAATTCTCGTTATCAGACAGCATTTACTTCAGCGGGGTGAAAAAGTCATCCACAGAGTGAATTGCTGTGTGTATGAATGTGTTTGGAGGCTGTGCATGCATGTTTTCCATTCGGTAGAATTGGTTTAACCCTTTTAGCCCCATGGGTGCATTTCTCAAATTTTGTTAGTGTTACTTAATGACCAGTTGCAGGAAGATTGACCATGATAATTCAAGGGTAGTGACAGATTAGCTTTGCACCTTCAGGCGCCAAGCTAATCTGGCACTACCCTTGAATTATCATGGTCAATCTATCTCCTGCTGTAGGGTGTTGGGGCTAAAAAAAAAAAAAAAGGTAAATTATCGTCATCAGAGACTGCATTTGCATCAGCGGGGTGAAAGTCATCCACAGAGTGAATTGCTTTGTGTATGAATGTGTTTGGAGCTGCATGCGCGCGTTTTGCATTTTGAGACAACAGTGGATAGACTGACTGACTGATAACTGGAGGATGGTACCCGATCAGCTTGGCAGCTGGGAAGGCACCAAGCTAAGCAGGCACTCCTCTTGAACTATCATAGTGTGTAGTTGTGTTTTGCTGATACATGTATGATTCTGTAATGTGTGCATGAATAAAGATTGTCTTCAAAATGACACAACAAAGAAACACCCGTCTGCTTTTTATCTGTATTTATTTCACATGATCGTACAATGCAACGTCATCACACATCTGATGAACTAATAATGACTGTGTGACCTATTTTAGCAGAGAAAGGGTTAGTTCTTGGACTCGGCACTCGCCACTAAGTGCTGCTCTGATTTTGGAGCTTACGGCTGAAAGCCTTAAGGTCCAAAATCACAGAGCAGCACACATAGTTGTAGATTCATTTGAACGTTTTTATAAAATGTCTGATGGTGTGAGATTTTGGGCCTTATGGCATAGAGCTACAAGGTCTAAAGCTACAGACCGGCACACATGGGGAAAGCTAAAAAAAATGATGCTGTAGATAAAGTTAACCAGTTAATTCGATTTTTTTTCCACAGTACTAGCAGTGCAAGAATAGGGCACACACTAATTATTGCATTCGAGATGTGCTTGACAGATAAGCGGCTTTTTGCCGTGCATAGGGCTCTTTTGGAATGAGTTTTCTAGCTTGATGAATAAGTGTGTGATGATTGCTGGAGAATTGCATGTAAGTTTGCGTAGATCATCACATGCCATTTGCATTTTGACTGGTCTCCTCGCATCTGCAGGACAGAGGGCTCAGCACCTGTTGATACAGCGAAAATGAAATGTAAATTTTAAAACATATACTGATCAACAAAAGAAACGCGAAATTCGAGTATGTTGTATTTGTATGAAAAATCCACGAAAATACAAATTACACTATTTTTGATAGTGTACGAGCAACAACATGTAAGCATGCAGTCGCCGTACTGTAGTAACTGTGTTACCCTCCCTGTGCATGAGGCACCCGTATTGATTAGGACGCACGGCGTATGCATTCCACGCACGTGCATACACTGCTGATGATGTTGGGTCATGAACTGTGTTCAGCAATGCAAGGCAATAAAAAATCAGCAGTGTTACGCCTTCCGTCACTTGCCGTTGCCACATGAACCAAGCCAAGACTTGGTGCTCCCCAACGAGAACGAGCTCTTGGGTGTTTGGAAGCCGGAGAAGATCCACAAGCTGTGGCAGTGGCCTTTGGATGTCACATTTCGACCATTTACAGGCTGCAGCAACGCGATCAGGCCAACCGGTCTTCTGCTGACGCTCCCCGAAGGGGACAACCACTTGTGACAACTCCACGGCAGTCCGCACGTATCACCCAGCACTTCTTGCAGCAGCACAACATCCCAGTCATGCCCTGGCCACGAACCTCAATCCCATCGAACATCTCTGGAACCAACTGCAAAGGGAGGTCAACGCTGTACGCCCCAGACCAACGACAGCTGCAGAACATGCCATTGTCCACGTCTGGAACAACATCCCCAGGGCAGCTGTCAACCGCCTCATGCACTCTACGCGCCGACGCTGCCAATACGTCATCAACGCCAATGGGGGTCACACGCCATATTGACTTCGTGCTGTGCCATGCTTGCTTCAAATACAGAATAAATTTCCCCACTGATTACGCTGGTGAACCATGTCCATGACTTCATTCCTAAAATGTCGATAACATCCGTTGTATGGTTTGTCCAAAATCGACTTTCAAATGTTGGATTAAATGTTATTTGAAGGGGCTACTTCAAGTTTCTTTTGCTGATCAGTATAGATAGTTAAAAGTTAAGAATTTTGTTGTTGTTGTTACTTTCATGGGTGACAGTTTTTACGGCCTGGAAACTGATTCTCAAAATTTCAGAAAGCTGAATTTCATATTTTGGGTTCGGCCAGACTGTTCCATTTGCAAGAGGCATACATTCTCAATAGAATTTATGTCTCTAGCTGGCTATGGATCATCAAAACGTAATACCTGAAGAAACTAAAAATGAGGTCCCTTGAGAATGCCAGTAGTCCTTGACAATGACAAATATAGTACAAGTTGTATAATTATCAATACCCAACTCCCCCCTACCCTCCCCCCCCCAAAAACAAACAAACAAACAAAAAACCAAACCAGAAAAAAAAAAAAAAAAAAAAAAAAAAAACTAAACAAAACAAAACAAAATCCCAGACAAAACAAACCCAAAAAATGAACAAAAAAAAAAAAAAAAAAACTCCCAAAAAAACAAACGAACCCAAAAAAAATCCAAACAAACAAAAAACAACCCACAAACAAAAACAACCCAAAACAAGATGAGATGTCATCTCAAAGTCTACCGTATTTTGAGCTCACATGCGAGATTCTCTAGGAACATTCAGAGTTGTTTCTATTTTTTAAGCTTATCCTTCTGATTCATCGCTCTCCACCCTAACCCACCCTATCCCCCGATCCGCACAAACACTGACACACATGGCGCCACGTTCTGTGGGCTGGCGTAGCCACAGACTGTCTTCCTAATCAAAACAGAGCATTGCTACCTATACACATGAATGACACTTTTTTTTTTTTTTTTTTGTGCTTTGCGTTTGTTAGGAACATTGTATAACACAGACGTGCTTGGCGCTTTCACGTCGCTGTCATTGTCCGAGTCGTGAAAGGCACGCAAGGGTCTCTTCCACGCAGCCTCTTCTAGGGCTGACTCTTTGGTGGGAGTGAAACGTGGTTCGAAAATTTTCAAAAATGAATATCATTCAAAAAGCTGAAGAGGTACAATGCTGGCTAACAAACCATTCAATGTCTTCCTTTAATCTAGCTATAAGCAAAATATCTAGTAAGAATAAGACAAATTACGGACTCTAATGTGGATCAACCGGCTTTGTGAAACGGTCATTTTCTCAATAATGTGTGAACTAATTAAAAAATTTAAAAACAAGGTCTCGAGATAATTCTTTTAAAGACGATATCTTAAAGTTTCAAGCCTATCCGTCCACGCGGGCTCTAGTCGCTGTCACATACACACACACACACACACACACACACACACACACACACACACACACACACACACACACACACACAGCGCTATGGCGCTAGATCTGCGTTCAACAGCAATGCTAGCGTAGCTAGACGTGACGTAATTTTCTCTCGTTACTACACTTTTACAGTGTGACGCCTGCCCGCCTATGCTATCGCGTACTAGGTGTTGCCGCAACGGGCTGAGGCCAGCCCCATTTCAAAGTCTGCCGTATTTTCAATACGGTAGACAAAAACCAACAACCCCCCCCCCCAAAAAAAAAAAAAAAAAAAAAAAAACAACAAAAAAACAAAAACAACAAACAAAAAAACAACAAAAAAACAAACAAACACAAAAAAACCGCAAACAACAAACAAAACAAAAACAAACTATACACACACACACGAAAAAAAAAACAACAAAAAACAAACAAAACAACAAAAAACCCAAACTGACCAATCGAAACCCCACCAAACGAACAAACAAAAACACCACCCCCCCCCCCCCCCAAAAAAAAAAAAAATAAAAAAAAAAATAAATAAATAAATAAATAAAAAAAATAACAACCTGAACATACAACAAAATAATCTTAATACTCCCCCCCCCCCCCCCCCCACCCCAAAAAAAAAAAAAAAAAAAAAAGCAACCAAACAAAACAGAAAAACAAAACGAACCGACACCCACAAACCGAACACAAACAGAAAACCCCCAACCCCCCCCCCCCCCC
Organism: Semisulcospira habei; assembly: GCA_036245525.1. NCBI lineage: Eukaryota > Metazoa > Mollusca > Gastropoda > Semisulcospiridae > Semisulcospira > Semisulcospira habei. The sequence goes on along the minus strand of BTPG01000001.1, from coordinate 312,609,264 downwards.
CCCACCCCCCAAAAAAAAAAAAAAAAAAAAAAAAAAAAAAGCAAAAAACAAAAAAAAACCCCAAAAAACCCAAAACAAACAAAACAAAACAACAACAAATTTTCGGAATCTCCCCCCCCCCTCCCCCTTTCCAAACCTACACTAGTGTAGTAACACCACCACCAACTCACCGCGCCCTGCCTGATGGTTCCAGAAGCACAGACGTATGTGACTTCAATCATCTCCTCCTCGTCAGGCACGCAGCACGCGTTGGACGTCAAGGCCGCGTTATGACACAGACGATCGCCGCACGACGCCAAGTCCACAGCGATGGCCTTGCAGGAAGAGTCGGTGGGGTGGGTCAGCTCAACAGGAATCTTCTTGGGGGCTTGGTCGCAGTACAGCTTGGGGTTGGAATCTGCGGTGAATGGGATAAATGAGTCATACTAGTTAGGTTTCCTTTGCAACAAACGACGGCTAACAAAAAACGCGAGTGAAATGACTGCAGGCAGATAGATTGTGCCATATACACAGACAGCACTCCAAACATCTGCACAAGCCATAGATTCTGATGGGGGGGAGGTCATGAGGATCTAAACCTCTTCCTGGCCCCAATTTTTATCCATGTTCCTTGGATGGATGAGGTTCTTTGGTGTCAGATTAACTCATTCTACCCTAAGACCGAAATCCGCAAAATTTGAAGTCGTCCTCTGAAGACTGCGTTGCAGTGCAGGACACAGATCGACCATGATAGTTCGAGGGTGATGTCAGAATAGCTTGGCGCCCATAGGCGCCAAGCTATTCTGGCATCACCCTTGAACTATCATGGTCGATCTTTATTTGGCTGTGGTGTGTCTGGGGTACAATGAGTTAAAACAGATTCAGAAATACACTACTCGTCTGGGGAAATCAGCATTGCACAAATTTGGGCAAAAAAGTGGATAAAAGCCTGGACGAACATGCGATATCGCCTGTGTGTCTGGGATTTTAATCCATTGTTTTCATCGAAGCAGGTGCAGTTTTGATCGACTTCTGATTTCCGAAATTCAACTGCTTGCGACCACTAGCCGCCGTCACGAGGCGAGGTTTTGTTTGAGACGAACGATAACCAAAAAACAAACACGAGCGAAGTCACACGGCGGACAACCAGCTCGAGCCATACGCACAGACAACACGGCTCCAAACATCTCCAAGAGGCATGGATCCTCATGAGCCCGGAGGATCTATGCCTCTTGGAGATACTGGAGTGTTGCCCATGCTGATTTCCGACGCTCTCGTTCACTGTCGTTTCAAACGAAATCTCACTAGTACCTTGTTTCTGACAGTCTCCGCTGTAGAGGATCTGCTTAGGTTCGTCGCGCTCACAGGCCGTGATTTCAAACACGCACTGGCTGGAGTAGGTCTTGGGGTTCTCAGAGCCGATCTGGCCGCAGATGGGTTCACGGGCGGGGCTGCAGATGCTGAAGGCGGGGCATTTGGGCTGCTCTGGTTCACCAGCTGTGGAGATGGATGGAAAAGAAATGTAGTTGTAACAACGTCGGAACCCCTCCCCCCTCCCCCAAATAAAAAAAAAGAAATAAAGAAAGAAAAAAGAAAGAAAGAAAAGAAAATAGAACACCAAACCAGAGATAGTTTCATTATATAACAAATCTTTTAGGAGGTCCTTATACTTCATCTCCATTTATAATAACATGTCGATGAACAACAACAACAAAAGCGAGTTTCGTGTCCATGATTTCAAGTCGTAAAACTAGAGTCTGCTTTGAGCGACCACCCTTACGAGAGATCATCCGTCATTAACGACCATCATTTAGGTGGCTGTAGCTGCGACTGTGGCTGTAGCCACCTAAATGATGGTCTTTCTTGACAGGTGACACTTTTTTGAAATTTAAGACTTCTCTTGAGAGACTCCACCCGGGTCTGCCCTGGAGGACTTGGGTGGGGTTAACTACCTTTTAGTTCCCAGGGTCACCCTGGTCAGCCCCACAGGGTGGGGTTTCCCCTCTATTCTGGGGCATGTGTTTCTGTCTACCCTTGGTCCTTTCAACTGTATTTTCCTTTTTTAAACTCTCCCTACTGTCTGTGCTGCCTGTAGCTCTTGATGTTGGATGTGTGTTGCTAAATGGTCTTAGCTTTATTTAGGCCCCATGTCGTAGGTTTATTTAACGTATTGGACCGGCTGGCGAAATACATTCAATATTCTGTTTATTTTTTATTTTTTTATTTTTTTTCACAAGCGGTGCAGGCACGTCCTGAGAAAGTCTTGTTGCTGTCGGGACTTTAAGCAATGTACAATCAATCAATCAATTCTCTTGAGAGAACACCTGTCTGTTAATACCACGTTTTTTTCTTTGCAAAAACAGGTTCTGCTGCAGTGGACCCGAGACAGGGTTTTCTTAGGTCAGACCTTGTTTCCCCCTCCCCTCTCCTCTCCCCATTCCTCCCCCCTCCCCCGCCCTCTTACGATACCGATTCAATCAACCCATTCATACCTGACACACCACAAGACATGGGTCGAGCATGATAGTTCAAGGGTGGTGGCAGAATAGCTTGGCGCCCATAGGCGCCAAGCTATTCTGGCACCACCCTTGAACTATCATGCTCGATCTGTCTCTAGAATTGTAATACAGTCCTTGAGAGGGCAGCTTCAGAATTTGGGGATTTCGGTCCTGGGGTAGGATGTGTTAAGGACATTTACAAGGAAACGTGGGTGACTGATTTAAATTGTTCCTCGCCTTCTGTCCATCTTTCTTTTGGTTTGAGATGAGGAGTTCCGCAACCCCCCCCCCCCCCCTTCTCCCCCCCTCCCCCACACACATATCCGCCCATCAGTGGAGAGAGAGAGAGAGAGAGAGAGAGAGAGAGAGAGAGAGAGAGAGAGAGAGAGAGAGAGAGAGAGAGAGAGAGATCCTTACAGGCATGACAACTGGAGTAACGAGAAATCTCCTGTCAGACTGAATCTTTGATCTTGAATCTCAGCCTGAAGCTTTGGCCCTGCATCTTCCCAATGCGCAAAAGGCCATCGGGGCAAAGTCGGCCCCATGGCCCTTGCGCAATGGCATTTAGCCGGCTGAAATAGTAAAGCAGTATGACTCACGTCGCGGGGGGCACGTGCCGAGGAAGCAGCCGTCCGCCTGGTACAGTTCACTGGGCAGCGGCTGGCGGCTGCCAGCTGGCGACTCGGAGCTGACCTGTCGGCTTCTGACGATGACTCCGGCGCCACAGTTCAAGTTGGCCACGACGGAGACGCAGCCTGACCAGGGGCCCCACTCGCCGAAGACAGGTGGCGCTGTGGCGGAAGAGGTTTGAATACTGACGTACATTTAGCTCATTCTACCCCAGACACACCACAGGAAGATAAGGATCGACCATGATAGTTCAAGGGTGATGCCAGAATAGCTTGGCGCCTATGGGCGCCAAGCTATTCTGGCATCACCCTTGAACTATCAAGGGCGATCTGTGTCCTGCACAGCAATGCAGTCTTCAGAGGACCGCAACGGCAAAATTTAAGGATTTCGGTGTTGGGGTAGAATGAGTTACAGGGTCTGCGGCAATCAGGATTCCGCCCTGTGAAGGCTAGTTGGTTAGTTATTGGTTTCTGCCCATTACATCCGGAGGGTGATTTTCAGTTCTATAAAAATTGTGTGAGTCGTCCAGTGATGGCTAGATCAAAGTTCCGGCGATAGACTGACCATGATAGTTCAAGGGTGGTGCCAGGTGGTTTTAATCCATTGACATCCTGAGGATGAATTATTTTTTTCTATAAAAATTTGTGAGTCGTCCTGTGATGGCTAGATTACAGTTCCGGCGATACTCTGACCATGATAGTTCAAGGGTGGTGCCAGGACAGCTTGGCGCCCATGGGCGCCAAGCTGTTCTGACACCGCCCTTGAACTATCACGGTCAAATTTATCTCATGTTAGAGCGTATCACAAATTAAGGAATACTGAACACCGAGCCAGTTCACCACGAGGTCATCGGGCGGCGGGAACAAAAAAAAACAAAAAAACAAACAAACCTGGCCAGTCAAACTGTCAGCTGACGCAGACTGTATTTCTATAATCTTTGCTAATTCAACACCGACAACTCTTGTTGTCCCAGGAACATGGCCTGGCCAGTCAAACTGTCAGCTGACGCAGACTGTATTTCTATAATCTTTGCTAATTCAACACCGACAACTCTTGTTGTCCCAGGAACATGGCCTGGCCAGTCAAACTGTCAGCTGACGCAGACTGTATTTCTATAATCTTTGCTAATTCAACACCGAAAACTCTTGTTGTCCCAGGAACATGGCCTGGCCAGTCAAACTGTCAGCTGACGCAGACTGTATTTCTATAATCTTTGCTAATTCAACACCGACAACTCTTGTTGTCCCAGGAACATGGCCTGGCCAGTCAAACTGTCAGCTGACGCAGACTGTATTTCTATAATCTTTGCTAATTCAACACCGACAACTCTTGTTGTCCCAGGAACATGGCCTGGCCAGTCAAACTGTCAGCTGACGCAGACTGTATTTCTATAATCTTTGCTAATTCAACACCGAAAACTCTTGTTGTCCCAGGAACATGGCCTGGCCAGTCAAACTGTCAGCTGACGCAGACTGTATTTCTATAATCTTTGCTAATTCAACACCGACAACTCTTGTTGTCCCAGGAACATGGCCTGGCCAGTCAAACTGTCAGCTGACGCAGACTGTATTTCTATAATCTTTGCTAATTCAACACCGAAAACTCTTGTTGTCCCAGGAACATGGCCTGGCCAGTCAAACTGTCAGCTGACGCAGACTGTATTTCTATAATCTTTGCTAATTCAACACCGAAAACTCTTGTTGTCCCAGGAACATGGATTCAAAATATTTTCAGCAAGAGGCATAGATCCTCAAGAGCCCCCGCAACCACGAGGGTTCGGCCTGAAGAACCGTGAAGCGTTTCAAAGCGAGACTTGAAGGTTATATTGTATGTCTGTATGTTCAGTCATAAACACAAGTTAGTCTAATGTTTGACTCCTTCAAAAAAGAAATAATCTTGTCCCGGGGGAGGGTGGGGAAGGGGGAGGGGGGGGGGGGGGAGGTACATTTTTGCTTGGTCTCGGATGTGATAGGCACAGGAAATAATTAAAAAAAAAAAAGTTCCACCGTGAAGACACAACAGCACCACATCACACACACTCAGCACCACATCACACACACTCAGCACCATGGCCTTTCTTCAACTTTAACCCGTTCAAAGTAAAAAAAATCTAAACACCACCCAGCTGAATGAGAGGTATAGATCCTTATGAGCCCCCCCCCCCCCGCAACTGCGGGGGCTCATGAGGATCTATGCCTCTTGCTGACAACACTTTGAATCCATGTTGCTAGGACAGCTAGGGTGTTTTGGCGTCGAATTAACATAGCCATTGCAGAAACGCACGCCGCGTCAGTTCTGATACGGAATTGATCTACCGCGAGATGATGGGCTTTCATGGCAGGTGACACTGTCTGCCCTTCAAGTCTCCCTCAAAACGTCTCTTGAGAGAGCGCCTGTCTATTACGCCCACCTGTCTATTACTTACTTACTTACGCCTGTCACCCCTACCCGGGTATAGGCCGTCGACGAGAGACCTCCAGCAACTCCTGTCCTGTGCTTCTCCTTCGATTCTACTCCAGGTGGTTCCCAGTCTTTTGATGTCTGCTTGGAGGTCTCGACGCCAGGAGTTTCTCGGCCTACCTCTTTTCCTCTTTCCCTGGGGGTTCCATGACAATGCCTGCCTAGTGATACTGGAAGCTGGCTTTCTCAGACTGTGACCGATCCATCCCCATCTTCTTCGCCCAATTTCATTCTCTGCTGTTATCTGCTCTGTTCTCTCCCAGAGTCTGACGTTGCTGATCTTCTCTGGCCAGTGGATTTTCAAAATTCTTCTAAGGCAACTGTTCATGAAGGTCTGTACTCTGTTGACTGTGGTTTTTGTCAATCTCCATGTCTCTGCTCCATATAGGAGAACTGCTTTTACATTGGAGTTGAAAATCCGGACTTTGGTGTGTTGTGACAGCTCTCTGGAACTCCACACTTTTTTCAACTGGAGAAAGGCTGCTCTGGCTTTACCGATTCGTGCTCTGACATCTGCATCAGTGCCGCCTTTTTTGTCTATGATGCTCCCGAGATAGGTGAAGGACTCCACCTCCTCCAACGGGGTGCCAGCAAGCAAGACTGGTTCTTCCCTGGTTGCGTTCAGCCTCATTGTCTTTGTTTTCTGTTTGTGAATGGTGAGGCCCACTTGGGACGAGATGTCAGCAAGCCTCGTGGTCTTGTCCAGCATTTGTTGATGAGTGTGGGACAGTAATGCCAAGTCGTCTGCAAAATCGAGGTCGTCAAGCTGTGTCCACAGTGTCCACTGTATTCCACTTCGTCTGTGCTCTGTGGTCATCTTCATGACCCAGTCTATGGCCAGTAGGAAGAGGAACGGAGACAGCAGACACCCCTGCCTGACACCAGTTCTGACCTGGAGCTCTCTGGTGAACTGCCCTTCGTGGATCACGCGACATGTCATGCCATCATAGCTGCTCTTGATCAGGCGGACGAGCTTTGTGGGTACACCGTAGTGTCGTAGGAGTTTCCACAGAGTCTCTCGGTCCACGCTGTCAAATGCTTTCTCATAATCCACAAAGTTGACGTACAGCGGGGAGCTCCACTCCAGAGACTGTTCCACGATGATGCGGAGAGTGGCGATCTGGTCTGTACATGATCGGTTCTTCCTGAATCCTGCTTGCTGGTCTCTCAGCTGGGGGTCAACGGAGCTCTTCATTCTCTCTAGGATGATCCTGTTGAAGACCTTTCCTGGTACTGACAGCAAGGTGATTCCTCTGTAGTTGGAACACTTGCTGAGGTCGCCTTTCTTGGGAAGCTTGATTAGGTACCCCTCCTTCCAGTCAGCTGGCATCACCTCCTCTTCCCAGATCTTTCCAAACAGTGGGTACAGCATCTCCACTGTTGTCTCTAGGTCTGCTTTCAGAGACTCCGCTGGGATGCCATCTGGCCCTGCTGCTTTGCCATTCTTCAAAAATGCCACTGCTTTTCTGATCTCTTCCCGGCTGGGTCTGTCACAGCTGATGGGTAGGTCGGTCTCTGCCGGCTGGATGTCGGGGGGGTCGGGTGGGCTAGGTCTGTTCAGTAACTCTTCAAAATACTCGGCCCATCTGTCGAGTTGGTCTGCTCTGTCTGCAATAGGCTTGCCTTTTTTTGTCTTTTACTGGTCTTTCTGTATGGCCATACTTACCCGACAATCTTCTGGTAATGTCGTAGAGCTGTTTCATGTTGCCGCTGCCTGCTGCCTTTTCTGCCAGGCTGTCTGTGTAGGCCCTCTTGTCTGCCCTGATACTCCTCTTCACCTCGCGGTTGGCTTCCGAGTATTCCCCCTGTGCCCTTACTTTGGCTGCTCTCGTGCGACTGTTGTTGACCGCTGCTTTCTTCTGCTTCCTCGCTTCTATCTTCTTCAAGGTCTGTGCCGACAGCCAGTCCTTGTGGTGGTGTTTCCTGAACCCTACAGTGTCTTTGCAGGTTGAGTTCAGCGCCTCTCTAAATGCCTTCCACTGCTGCTCTGTGGTGACCGCCTCCTCTTCATTTACTAGCTCCTGTAGCGCTTGAAACCGGTTGGACAGCACCAGTTTGAACTCTTCTCTAACTCCAGTTTCTCTCAGGAGGCCTACATTATAGCGCTGTCTTCTTGTTGTCTCTGTGCGGCTTTTCTTTAGCTTGAGCTTCATTCTTAAGGTAAGCAGATGGTGGTCTGAGGCGACATCTGCTCCCCTCCTCACTCGAACATCTTGAAGGGATCTTCTAAATTTCTTGCTAATGCAGATATGGTCTATTTGGTTCTCTGTTGTATGGTCAGGTGAGACCCAAGTTGCTTTGTGTATTCTTCTGTGTGGGAAGATGCTGCCTCCAATGACAAGTCGGTTTAGAGCACAAAAGTCTACAAACCTCTCCCCGTTCTCACTCATCTCCGAGCCTAGTCCCTGTCTCCCCATCACCTCTTCGTATCCGGTGTTGTCCTCCCCTATTTTGGCATTAAAATCGCCCATGACGATGGTGATGTCTCGCTCCGCACATTTGTCCATGGCACTCTGGAGTCGGTCGTAGAACTCTTGTTTCTCTTCCTCGTCACTGTCATTGGTGGGCGCATAACACTGGATGACGTTCAGCTTGAGCTTTTTCTTGGTTCTAAAGGCTGCTGTTATAATTCTTGGCCCAAGAGGTTCCCAGCCCATCAGCGCTCTCTGTGCCACTGGTGACAGCATGAGTGCTACTCCTTCTGTATGGGGGGCATTCTCCTCTTCATGACCTGAATACAGAATCATCTCCCCACTTAACAGCCTTTTCTGGCCAGACTGCGTCCATCTGGCTTCACTGATGCCTAGCAGGGAAAGGTTGTACTTTTGCATTTCCGCTGCTATCTGGGCGGCCTTGCCGCTCTGGTACATGGTCTTGACGTTCCATGTGCCCATGGTTGTATCCCTGGATAGAGAGAGGCGGCTCGGTCCTGTGGCTTCCGAAGACTTCGGGCTTTCACCACAGGACGTCATAAGTCTTCTAGTAGAAGAACCTTCCTCCTCCAGGAAAGGAATTACTGTTAGTCTTTTCGTCGCCGTTTTTGTAGCTATTTCCTTTTTTGCAGGGTGGGGAAGCTACCCCCACGCCCAACCCCCTTACTAGGAGGACCAGGGGTTTTCTGTCGGGGTCACCTTCCCTTAGACCATGTTGGTTCACGGCACCTTATTTCATTCGGTGCACCCCTCTCACGAGGGACCCCCTATCCACCACCCAGGGGACGCGCCTCAACGCCGTATGGTCCCAGCGCGAGGCACCTGTCTATTACGCCCACATTATTCTTGGGAAAAACAAATTGGTCGCTGAAAACGGGTTCTATTGTTTTCCCTAACCCTTTTCATCCTGGCACACCACTGCTTGAAATACATTAGACTTTGACAGTTCAAGGGTGGTGCCAGAATAGCTTGGCGCCTGAGGCGCCAAGCTATTCTGGCAGCACCCTTGAACGAAAATGGTTGATCTATCTCCTAATCTGTAATGCAGCCTTCATAGGACTATCAGCAAATGTTGAAAAATAATCAGCCTCAGGACTCAGGATGTAAAGGGTCAACCATTTTAGCCCCAAGGTCCCATTTCTCAAATTTTGGTGGTGTTGCCTAACGACTATGTACCAGATGCAGGAGATGGATTGACCATGATAATTCAAGCGTAGTGCCAGATGAGCTTGGCGCCTGCAGGCGCCAAGCTCATCTGGCACTACCCTTGAGTTATAATGGTCAATCCATCTCCTGCTGTAGGGACTCTTGGCTAAATGGGTTAAACGTGTCTTTTTTTCAGGCGACAATCTGATCATTCTGCTGCGTCTCCTGGTCTGGGGACCGCGCTTTGAGGCAAACAACATATTAGAAAAGGGAACACTACTTACATCGAGGGAACACTACTTACATCGTGAAATGAGGGCCGTGGTGGTGGGTGGCGGGGTGGTGGTGGTGGTGGTGCAGGCTCCAGCCTCGGCGAAGATGTTTTTCGGTGGTCTGTAGTTGTCTGAACCTCCGTGCACGTTGCACAGCGCGATCAGCATAGCGCAGAAGCTTGGGTAGGTCTGTTTGTTAGGGTCGTTGAGGGGTCCGCAAACTTGGTTGTCTGGGTACGGAGAATGAACGAAAGAATGAAAAGTTAACAATTTTAAGCCCCTCGTACACGTAGCCATCAGTACTGCTCACAGTACCAGTGGCTGCATGGGCAAATGAATCCTAGCCAGCGCACGGTCAGCGCGAAAGCATCGCGCCGCCTGATCTAGATCTAAACCGAAGGTACGCCATCGGGAACCGACCCTTCAATCCGAAACGACTCATCCGGACTGCGCGCGCATTTCCGTCGGCCGACGGTTGAACTCTTTAGCCACAAGGGTCCCATTTCTCAAATTTTGGAGGTGTTGGCCACGGACCATAGTGGTGTTTCCGTACTGTCCAGTCTCTTAGCCTTAGTCAGTCCCAGTCATCCCCTAATTGTTCAATTCCCTAAAAAACACTATCGCCCACCAGCTGCACATTTGCCATGCACAAAATACAAAAAAAAAAAAAAAAAAAAAAAAAAAAAAAACAGCACATGACCCGTCTCATTTCTTGGCTATGAAACTGGTTCCTTACCAACCCCACACCCAAGCACAGCTGAAATCAGCGTGCCCCTCAAATCACTACGTCAAAGGCAACATAGGCCCACAAATGTCCACTGGATAAGCTCAGGATGGTATGAATCAAAGCACTAAACATGTCTCCTCTCAGCTAACCACAAATTTCCAGCAAATTCCAAGTCAGCCCAACTGCAAATTTTCAAACAAGGCAAAAATTATTTTTAAAAACACGGAGCCTCTCACTGCCTGACCTTCCCAATTTAAATGTATACCGTGACCTGTTGCCTAATGACTTTGTACCAGTTGCAGGAGATGGCTTGACCATGATAATTCAAGGGTAGTGCCAGATTAGCTTGGCGCCTGAAGGAGCCAAGCTAATCTGGCACTACCCTTGAATTATCATGGTCAATGAATCAAGCTCTCGCTGTTGGGACTCGGGATAAATGGGTTAAATAAACGACGCAGTGTTCCTCTGTGTGTGTGTGTGTGTGTGTGTGTGTGTGTGTGTGTGTGTGTGTGTGTGTGTGTGTGTGTGTTTAAATGTTATAATAATACTGTGCAATCGAGCGCCACGAGCATTATATAATGGAAGTTGCTGTGCTTTACAAGTAGACTTGGACTGGATTGTGTGTGTGTGTGTGTGTGTGTGTGTGTGTGTGTGTGTGTGTGTGTGTGTGTGTGTGCGCGTAGGTCGGCGAGCGCGTTTATGCATGCGTCTGTGTGTGTGCGTTAGTGCGTGCGTGCGTGCGTGCGCGCGCGAGTGTGACGCAGAGAGATCGATAGATGTGATGATGAAGGAACAGTATTTTTCAATGGTAAAAAGTTTGACAGAAACAAATCGTCGATCTACGAACTTGCTGTCGTTGCTAACATCTACAAAATAGGATAGGGAAGAAAGAAAGACAACATATTTACGCATCCTTTCAGGCATAAAAATAACTTGAACGCTGACCAACCAACTGAGAGAGAGAGAGAGAGAGAGAGAGAGAGAGAGAGAGAGAGAGAGAGAGAGAGAGAGAGAGAGAGAGAGAGAGAGAGAGAGAGAGAGAGAGAGAGAGAGACGTACTGTTGTAGAACTGTGGAGGGATGATGTCACGAGAGCACATGTCCCTGTTACATCCGCGTCCGTTGGGTCGGCGAGGCCTGTCTGTAGCCGGTGTTGACCCTGGAATTCCCGGCGTACTGACTACAACAACAAACAACAAAACACGTGATAAAATATACTGACGAGCAAAAGAAATGCAACTTTTTTGGGAATCATCTTTACTGTTTCCGACGATCCCCCCCCCCCCCCCCCCCCCCCCAAAAAAAAAAAAAAAAAAAAAAAAACCACAAAAAAAACAACAAACAAACAAACCAAAAAAAAAAAAAAAAAAAAAAACCCACAAAAAAACCACACAAAAAAAACCAAACAAAAAAACAAATGTCGCATTTCTTTCGCTCGTCAGTACATTTGTTTCCTATGATTTCAAAAGGGTCGCCTTTCTTTTGCTAGTCAGTGCATTTGTAGGGAACATCAGCCACGTGGACAGCTTTTATTTAGTTTCAAGCAAACAAAACAGGCGTGTGATGGTCTGACGGTCTGTGATGTTGCGCCTTACGGTTTTGAAGCCTTAAGGTCCAAAAACACCGATTCGCAAGCACCTCACGCACGACCTTCACCCTCTCACTGCCAGTGGACGCGGATTGTGTTTTTGAAATCATGACATAGTACTTCAAAGTCAGGGTTTCTACCGCCGGGGCTGGATCGACCATGATAGTTCAAGGGTAGTGCCAGATTAGCTTGGCGCCATCAGGCGCCAAGCTAATCTGGCATTACCCTTGAACTATCATGGTCGATGCATCTCCTGCGACTGATGCATAGTTGTTAGGCGACACCTCCAACATTTGGGAGATGCGGCCGTGGGGTTATACCGGTTAATGCATTTCATCGAAAAAGCCAAGCAACGCCGACGGACGGCGACAGCCACAACAACAGCAACAACACTGAATGACAGCAACAATAACAATGATGGCGGCAACAGCAAAAATTGACAATGGTGACGACACCCGCAAAAATGACAACAACGACGACACCACGCAAAAAAATGACAACAACGACGACAACACCATCACCAACACCACCACCACCAACAACAAGGACTTACCTGGGGCCTCAGTAACCACTGGTGCACCCGTAGGACAATCGCCGTACGTCCATCTGCCGGGAACGACAAAATCGATTCTCTTCAAACAGTACTCCTCGTACACGAATCTGAACTCGGCGTATTGTTTGAAAGTGCCGTCGTTGTTCTCATAGCAACCGTTGCTAGTTCCGTTGATTGGGTTGATGCACTGTGGGTATGGGCACGGTGTGCAGCAGCTCGGTTGGCCGGAGGCGGTTCTGCTGGCATCGATCCAGGCGTTGGGTACACCTGAAGCGAGAATAATGATGATGACGATGATGATGATGATGATGATGATAATAATAATAATAAAATAACAATAATGACGACGACTATGATGAAAATAATAATAATAATAATAAATAATTGTTCTTATATTGCGCTAAAGCTCAAAGCGCTGTACATCAAGATTATCTATCTAAGAAAATGGTACAATGTAAGGTACCAGTGGGCAAAGGCCTTCGGGCCGACATCGGGCGCCCTTGGCCCGTGCACGGCTGTGCGGGGGCCAATGGAGGCCGACGTCGGCCCGATGGCCTTTTGCGCATTGGGAAGCAACACACAGATACATGCATTCGCAAGTATACTACAAAAACGCACGTAGACAATACTGACATAAAACACGTTGTAAAAATTCAGGAACATGAGACGATACACCCAATGCGCAAAAGGGCATCGGGCCGACGTCGGCCCGATGACCTTTTGCACATTGGACATGGGTTAGGGCTGGCTACATCAATCCATTTCAATGGCCAGATTGAAAAAAAAAAAGCGTTTTGCAATCCGGTCCTGAAAATGGCCACGCGAGTGGCGAATATCATGGGGACTGAAGATTGTTCCACACTTTGGGAGCCTGGACGGAGAAGGTGCGCTGGAACACACTGAGTCTAACCGACCTCACTGTTTCATGATAAAGATGGGAATCGTGTAGCTACGCGCAACGCTGCACGCAAACAGTGCAAAACCAAACCCGTCAAACAGAAGACGCAAATTGAGGTCAGCCTCACTGAGCCGTATTACACGCATCATCAGTACTATCGTGACTGAAATCGGACACGACTACAGACCGTTTTCGGAAGTCAGAACTGAGTAGGTCAAAACTGCACGTGTTTCGACCGACTAAACGCGGGTGGACTAAAAGCTCGGACAAACATGCGATATCGCATGTTTGTCCGGGCTGTTAATCCACTGGCACTATCTTGATACTCCCTCTTGACTTATCCATCTCTTGCTCTGGTGTCAGGTTTAACCCCGTTTCAGTGCCCCGGGACCCTGCAGCAGGAGATGGATTGATCATGGTAATTGAAGGGTAGGTGCCAGATGAGCTTGACCCCTTTAGGCGCCAAGCTCATCTGGCACTACCCTTCAATTATCATGATCACTCCATCTCCTACAACTGGTGCATAGTTGTTAGACAATGCCTCCAAAATTTTGGAAATGCGGCCGTGGGGTCAAGAGGGTTAATTAGAACTGAATGTGCCAAAGCTCTTTTTTGCGTTGTCCATCAGGAGGCACAGACGGATTTGAGAGCCAAGGGCAAATAACTTGACATGAGTGATGTCCCTTGCAGTTTCTGTTAGTTTGACACAACTTTACACAATACACCCATTCGGAGTTACCACTGCACATGCGCTTTCGCTTACCCAAACACACATTCTGAGATAAATGTGCGTGCGGCATGCCTTTTATGAGAAACCCTAGGCAAAACCAACGTCGTGTTTCATTCCCTTTTTATGGTGACTAAAATGGGCGAATCGCGACTTTGAGCCCATGATCTTTGGTCCCCAGGAGTGCTTCTAACTTGTTCTAATGAGACAGAACGGGCTAAATATCATTTTCCATCGGTCATTTGCACGAGATTAACAAAAAACGCAACTTTAAAAAGATGACAAAATCAGCGATGTCACCAGCACTGGAGAATTATAGTGAAGCTGAATGCCCGAATTTTCCGGAAGTGTTTTGAAAACACGTGGACTCTGAGTCTGTTTGGTGCAACACCCGCCCCAGCATGCATTACTTGTCTGAGATTCCGAATGGGTGTATTAGTCACGTCCCTTGACTAGCCGTCTGCTAAAAAAAAAAAAAATCTACTTACGTTCTTCGTTGCGGACGCAAGTACCGCTGGTTGTTGCATCGTAACCGGCGCAACACTGGCATGAATATCTGCCTGGCAAGTTGATACACTGGGAATTGGCAGGGCAGGGGTTGTTTGTGCGCAGGCACTCGTTCTCATCTGTGGACAAGACATCACATTCAATATCCAGTTTCTGCGTTCATCAGTACGACGCTACGACTACGAGGCTAAATTAATAATAATTTTCCCCAGGAGAGACTAAACACATACAGTAAGCGGATACATTAACATGTCCACATGATGGACTATTATCAAAATTAGACTGTAATTGTTTCTATATAAAAATCAGGTAAAAGACAGTAGGCTGAATCCCTTTATAAGCATTACACATACCAAGGGAAATCACTCCGTGATGTATAAACAAACAGTTACATTCCCTGACCCCTTATTAATGGCAGGTGCCATAAGGCCACGGACTACAGTGCCGTTTCCGTACTGTCCAGTCTCTTTGCCTTAGTCAGTCTCAGTCATCCCCTAATTTTTCAATTCCCTAAAAAACACTACCGCCCACCAGCTGCACATTTGTAATGCACAAAATACCAACAACAAAAAAAAACCTCCACCAAAAACAAACAAAATAAATAAATTAAAAACAAACAAACAAAAAAAAAAAAAAAAAAAAAAAAAACCAGCACATCACCCGTCTCATTTCTTGGCTATGAAACTGGTTCCTTACCAACCCACACCCAAGCACAGCTGAAATCAGCGTGCCCCTCAAATCACTACGTCAATGGCAACTCAACACAGGCCCACAATTGTCCACTGGATAAGCTCAGGATGGTATGAATCAAAGCACCAAACGTGTCTCCTTTCAGCTAACCAGAAATTTCTAGCAAATTCCAACATTCAGCCCTACTACAAATTTTCAAACAAAGCAAAAAATTATTTTTAAAAACCCTCTTACTGCCTCAACTGCCCAATTTAAATATGTAACATGACCATAAGGAAGAGGTCAGGGGATCTAACTCTTTGTCCAGCTATGAGTGACCTTCCTTGGTGTGTGTACTTTTCTGCACCATCGCTTGCCTTAGCTCTGGACTGTGAGTCGGCGAAAGGCCGGCAGCCAGTCTTGACCAATCTTTGACAAAGCTTATTCGATCTTTTCAGGCGGACTGATCATATCATGACGCAGTATGAGGAGTGTCGGGTCCCAAACTCGGCGTCAACCCGCAACCTCGGCCAGACGGTGACATATATGCTCGAAAATAGTAAGGTACATTAACTTTTCAGCTTGAATTACTAAAAGTTGTCAGAATTGAGTATAATAACGGTTATTTCAGTGACTCGTTGGCCTACAATTTCACAACATTGGTGTGACATATAGAGCTCACGAAAAGGGACGTCATAATTTCAGCTTGAATTACTAAAATGTCGGAAAACACCTTACATCTGGAAACTGCAGTCGCCTTTTTGGTCTGATTAATGTTTACACTTTTTGGGACATTCTAATAATTCAAGCTAAAAGTAATACATCCTTTACTTTTTGTGAGCAGTATTTGTCATACCAATGTTGTGAAATTGTAGGCCAGTGGGGATGGCCAATCACTGATATAACCGTGACTATACCGATTCTTTGGAATTTAGTAATTCAAGCTGAAAAGTTAATATACCTTACTATTTGTGAGCAGTATATGTCACTTTGGCCAAGGTTGGGTCGACGCCGAGGTTGGGACCCAACAAGGACGGCCCTGTCATCGGCGGTTGCTGCCTACACATGCACTTACCCACACATGCGCCTGTGACGTCAGGTCTGTATCCCTCACGGCACACGCACTGGTAACTGCCGTCTGTGTTCTCGCATCGCTGCTTTTCCTTGTCGCACAGGCCGCTGTTGATGGCACACTCGTTGATATCTGTCAAACAGTTGACAGTGGACTTTGCGTACAACAACGTCAGGTACAATGAACTTCGGGTACACATTTCGCAAAAAAACGTAGCGCATTCTTTTTAATTTCAGTATGTTCATTTTGAACCGTGAATTTAAATCCGAAAATTTCAAAATAAATCTTGTTGTACATGGCTGTCATTTCTATGCGTTTTTCTTTTCTATGTTGGGATTATCTTTTGCAGTTTACACCCCAATACGCAAAAGGCCATCGGGCCGACGTCCGCCGCCGTTGGCCTGCGCACAGACGTCGGTCCCATGACCTTTGCGCACTGGGCACGCTTGGTGGTCACCTTTTTGGTCCGAATTTCAACAACAAAAGCAACATGCTTAGTAATGCTAGTCTTTTCCAAGTGTGTTTCACTCTTTCAGTGTGAAGTCAGTGACTCTGAGTGAACACTAGGCCTGCTTACCTTTGCAGCCATCGCAAGTGGGAGCGTATCCGGCGTTGCAGTAGCAGATCTTCTCGCCAGGGCGCATCTCATAACACGTCTTCTGCTTCTCAACTTCACCTGCACACAGTGACAGTGTGAAAATCAGGGTCTGCCACAGGGACGCTTATACACACTAAACAATTAGAAATATATTCAGGCACTACGCCACTACCCTAGAACATGAAACAGGGAATGATATATAAAAAATGCATTATCCGCAAACACATACTTACTATCTCCTTGGTGCAGCAGACCATTTAGCAACACATCCAATATCAAGGACCACAGGCAGCGAAGACAGTAGGGAGAATAGACGATTTCCGGAAATCAGAGGCAGATCAAAACTGCACGTGTTTCGACTGAGGGAAAAAAGTGGATTAAAAGCCCGGACAAACACGCGATATCGCGTGTTTGTCCGGGCTTTTAATCCACTCCCCCCGCCCCCGCCCTCCCCGTCCCCCCCCCCCCCCTCCCGTCGAAACACGTGCAAATTGGACCTACTTCTGATTTCCAAACATCGGCCATTGGTGAGTAAGGAACTGATTATGATCAGGATCATTGTGATGATGATTGTTATCATTACCGATCTTGCATCCGTCGGGCATGTTTCCGTCTCCCTTGAATCCCTCCGTACACTCGCACACCATCTCGCCGTTCCTGTTGACGCACACGGAGTTTTCGTCGCAGTTGCGCGGGGTCTCCACCACCTCGCCGTCACGACATTCGAAGGTAGCGCTGCAGTCTTCCGCGCTCCAGATCTCTCCTGCCTGGACAGGTCAGAGATACTTCTTCACGGTACTTATTGAACTTAGGTAGGTGAGTCAGCAAGAGGACCGGTGTTATTTTAAATAAAAATCTTCTGCCTCCTTTGGCATTTTGTACAGAGGCAGTATGCTGGAATTTGCTTGAAATCTCTTGATAGGTGAGAAGAGACATGTTTGGTGCATTGGCTTAACCAGCGGACTCTTTTTGGCCTAGTTTGAGTTGCCAAGCGGGTGGTGATTTGAAACGTGTACCATTTTGGGCTGCTGCCTGGGTGTAGGGTTGGTCAACAGAATCATGTTCATAGCCAGGAAATGAGACGGCTGATTTCCTTATTTTTTCCCGATTTTGTGCACGGCAAATGTGCAGCAAGTGGGCGGTAGTGTTGTTTAGGGGAATGAAAAATTAGGGGATGACTGGGACAGACTAAGGCTAAGGCATTTTTACTCATTCGAGACGTGCCGCCTCCGGATACGAGGCTTATGTTCTTGTACCTGTCAGGCATGACCGATGAGGTCAGGCTAAAGCTGTGCTCATTAATTCAGTACCCCCTTGTGCATGTCGCCACCGAGACTGTCTGCAGTCCAGATGTGGCTGCTTGCACAAGGGGTTAACCCATTGACTTGCTGACCCTTTGCTTGTCGGTAGCGAGTTTGGTCGAGGTGATTCCTACAGGAATCACCTCGACCAAACTCGCTTCCGACTGCCAAACGGTTGATTCATTGCCGAAGAGTCTCACCCTTCCACGGAACATGAATACAATGTGGTGAAAGCACGAGGCATTGATCCTCATGAGCCCCTGCAACTGGGGGGTAGGGGGTGGGGCGGCTCATGAGGGTCTATGATTCTGGCAGTTGGATGGAATATATATTTTGTCTCGGCTGTGAAGGGCCTAATTTTTAGGTTTCCAAGCTTGTGACCTAGTATCTCCCTTGCAGTCCTATCCAAGTTTGTGGCCTCCCCTGCAGTCCTATCTGCTAACTCATTGGAGACGTGCCGCCTCCGGATACGCGGCATAAGCCGCGTATCCGGAGGCGGCACATCTCGAATGAGGTAAAATGCCTTAGCCTTAGTCTGTCCCAGTCTAACGGCTAAATTGCCTTAGCCTTAGTCTGTCCCAGTCTAATGGCTAATCCGCTGTGCACAGGCCAGCCGCCCGTTGCAGGACGCTTTTCCAAGTCAGTGACTTCCAACCATCTGCCCCTCTGCATTGCTGCGAGATTGTTTTTGCATTATGGACTATGGCAGGCAGACGTTGGCTATCGCAAATCAAGTGCAGTTCGACCATGCGACCTCTAATGCCTGGGTATTCTTGGGTGGGATGTAAGCAAGTCTACAGCCCATTCAGCCCAGACGCACTACAGCAGGAGATGGGTCGACCATGATAATTCAAGGGTAGTGCCAGAATAGCTTGACGCCTTTATCATGGTCGATCCATCTCCTGCAACTAGTGCATAGTCTTTAGATGACGCCTCCAAAATTTGGGAAATACGGCCGTCGGGCTGAATGAGAGAGCAAAACTTCACACTACGCCGTACTAGCACTCAAGACGTCTCTCTCGCTCTCCCTTTTGTTTTGTTTACACTAGCACTCAAGACGTCTCTCTCGCTCTCTCTTTTGTTTTGTTTACACTAGCACTCAAGACGTCTCTCTCGCTCTCTCTTTTGTTTTGTTTACACTAGCACTCAAGACGTCTCTCTCGCTCTCTCTTTTGTTTTGTTTCGGGGAGTTGGGTAGCTCGGTGGTAGAGCGTTCGACTCTCGCCCGAAAGGTCCCGGGTTTGAATCCAGTTGGGGTCAAAATTTGTTCAGACCGTATTCTTTGAAATCACCTTTGTGGTGGGCAAAAGAAGTCAAGCCGTAAACGTTTGCCTTTTTATGACTTTTGTTTGTTTGTTTGCTTGCTTCTTTCTTTCTTTATCGATTTGCAGCGGAAGATCCAAAGGCTCACGCAAAGAAACCGCAGTATTGTAAACTAAATTAAAAAAAAAAAATGTGACTAGGGCGCGTGCGAGTACCTTTTGCTGCGTGCCCAAACTGCTGTTAAAGTTCATTAGGTGCGTCGACAAGGCATAACCAACACAAATGGTGCTGAAACGTGTCTTCAGATTTATGCGTAATGGTACTTTAACACGCACGAGTATATGGAGAAAAAAAAAAAACCTACAAAAACACAACGAAACAACCCTGATGGCCGCTTTTGATTAACCCATTCAGCCGCGACGCACTACAGCAGGAGATGAATCGACCATGATAATTCAAGGCTAGTGCCAGATTAGCTTGGCGCCATCAGGCGCCAAGCTAATCTGGCACTACCCTTGAATTATCATGGTCGATTCGTCTCCTGCACCTGGTACATGGTCGTTAGGTGACACATTTTGTTTTGTGCAAAATCTAGAAATGCACACGTGGGGTCAGTTAAATGGGTGAAAGCGTCCACGTACCTGGCGATAGTCGTCACGCATTCTGCACCCACACTCGGAGCGCGCGATACAGCGGCCATTCTCCTGAACCTCACCGCGACCTTCGAAGTCACACATGCACTGGAACTTCACGTCCACCACGGCGTTCTCACCGATCAGGTCAGGGCGTGGCTCGGCGCAAGATGGGTTGACTCCCACACGGGCCAGCCTCAGAACTTGCATGTTGGCTGTGCAGGCTGTGAAACAGACGACAGCAAACAGTGGTTGAAAAAAGAAGCTACCAAGTAAGTAGGAACAAGCATGGTCAGGGGAGAGAATTGTGCAATATTGGCAATTCTCTCACCTGACAGCGCTGCTTCCTACTTACTTGGTTAATGGGTAGACCATCGAAAGCCGATATGTCGTCATTGTGCATGACTTCTATTTGTGGGTGCGGGCGTGGCTGGCCAAGCCAATTCTGGAGCCACACCTGCGAGGGCAATGGGGGCACAGGAACGTAACTGTGGGGAGAGTCGACGCTGTCTTTCTGCGAGCTCTGGCTTGGTGATCTTTTCGCGCCAATTGTGTTCAAAGAGCGTGCAGGCTATCCTGGTGGCGCCATGCCAGTCAGATCTGTCTTGCGCATGCGCTTCAAGTTCCATTACCGGGAAGACGCAGTACTTGAGGCTGTCTTTTATGCAGTCTTTGAAGCGTTTCATTGGCCGTCCTTGCTTCCTGTGGCCTTTTGAGAGTGAGCCATACAGGATTGGCGTGGCATGCGAGAATCATCCATGAGTATCACATGACCTCATGACATGTCCAGCGAAGTTGTGTCTTTCAGATCAAGGCTTCAACACTCACTAAGCCAGCATTGTCCAGGACTTCCAGGTTTGTCACCTTGTCTTGCCATTTGATGTCCATGAGTGAGCGCAGGGATCTCATGTGGAAGCGTTCAAGCTGCTTGAGGTGCTTTCTGTACAGCGTCCATGACTCACAGCCGTAGAGGAGACTGGGGAGGGCTACTGCCTTGTAGACCTTGATCTTGGTGGAGAACTTGACGTTGTTGTTCAACACACGAGTGCGCTGACGACCCAGGGCTTTGCTGGCTTTGCTGATGCGAGCTGCGACTTCCTTGTCGATAGTACCGTCGGAAGAGATGATGCTCCCCAGGTACCTGAACTGATCGACAGTCTTCAGCTCAGTGCCTTCAATATACACTTTGGGTGGGGGATGCTCTTGTGCCTGGGGCTGGTTGGTGCAGGGCCTCGGTCTTGTTGAGACTGATGGTGATGCCAAACAGTCGAGAGGCTTCCGTGAACCTGTTGACGATGGTCTGGAGGTCAGACCCCGTCTGCGCCATTAGCGCACAGTCATCGGCAAACAGCGCCTCAAGAATCAGTCTCTCGATGGTCTTAGTCCTGGCGTTCAGTCGACGGAGGTCGAAGAGAGAGCCGTCTAGTCTGTACTTCAGGTACACGTCTAGTCTGTACTTCAGGTACACTCCCTTCTCAAGCTCGCGTACTGCATGGGTCAGGACACAGGTGAAGAACAGGTTGAACATCACGGGGGCAAGAGCACAACCTTGTTTCACACCATTTAAAATGTCGAAGGGTGCGGATGTGTCGCCGTTTGACTGGACAACTCCTACCATTCCATCATGGAGAAGGCGGATAATGTTGATGAACTTTCTGGGGCAGCCGAGCTTTGCAAGGATGACCCAAACCGCTTCTCTGTTCACGGTGTCGAATGCTTTGGTCAGGTCTATGAAGACAGCATAGAGGTCCATGTGCTGCTCAATGCATTTCTCCTGAACTTGTATCACAGACAAAACCATGTCGACTGTGCTGCTGCCGGGTCTGAAGCCACACTGAGCCTCTGGGGAGTGCTTCTTCAGATACAGAGCTGATAAGGCGGTTGAGGATGACTCTCGCGAGGATCTTGCCAGCGATAGACAAGAGTAAGATTCCCCGGTAATTGGCAGTCTGCTTTGCTGTCCTTATTCTTGAACAGGGAGACGATTGTAGCATCTCTAAATTCCTGTGGCATGTTCTCCTCTGCCCAGATGCATGTCAGAATGTTGAGGAAGGCATCAAGAATCTCAGGTCCATCTGCCTTGAAGAGCTCTGCGGGGATGCCGTCCATGCCTGCAACCTTGCCGGAGCTAGTCTGGTTGATCGCTTTCTTGACCTCGTCCAGGGAGGGAGGGAGGTCAAGGCCATCCAGTGTCGGCTTCTGAGGAATCATGTTTAGGGCCGCGGAGTCGACAGTGGAAGGCAGGTTGAGCAGATTTGAGAAGTGTTCTCTCCAGCGCTCAGTGATGATGCCTTAGTCCTTCAACAAGGCGAAGCCGTCAGAAGAAAAGAGGGGGTTGTGTTGGGTCTGGCAGGGCAGTAGACAGCTTTCATAGCGCTGAAAAAGTTGTTGAATTCAGCAAAGTGTTGAAGTTCTTTTGCCTTGCTGTCCCAATAGGTGTCCTGCAATTTGCGGAGCTCTCTTTGGGCTTTTCTCTGGAGGTGTTTGAAGCGGTCTTTCTTGGACATAAAGTTGATGTCATTCTGCCACTCGATGAAGGCACTGCGCTTCTGCTACAGTAGCTTGTTGATCTCTTCATTGTTCTCATTGAACCAATCCTGGTGTACCCTCTCGGTTTGGGTCCAAAGCACGTCTTTGGCAGACTCCGTCACCATCCCTTAAACTGGTTCCACATTTCATTTGGATTGCCAGTCAATGGTCCAAGGGCAGTTAGCAGGTCATCAAGGTGGGACTGGAAGTTTTCCTTGACGTTCGGACGCTTGCCAGGTTGAATGAAGGTCGGGTGAGCTTCGGCCTCTTCTTGTGTGCTGGTGCAATGTAAACTAAAAAATTATTTGGAAGTTTCTTCTAAATTACAAGCACTGGCAGTCAACCCCTTTACAATGTTAGTCGTTAACCATCTGGCGGACAGTAGCGGTTGTTTCCTGCAGGAATCATCGCGACAAAAACCGCTACCGACGGCCAAAAGGTTAATTTGTGGTAGTTACTTGAGTGCCTTGATTGTATTGAGGATACAGCGGAGGAGATGCGTAACCCGTTGGGGCTGAAAGGTTTCGTCTGTAGCAGTGAAGGGGTGAAACAGAGCTTATGCCTAATTAGAAATTACGTGAGAAAAATGGGGGTAGGGTGAAAGAGAAATTATAGAAGCCTCTAAAAGCGTAACTTTTCAAACATGGAGAGATTTTTTTAAAAATTTAATTATTATTATTATTATTTGAAAAATGTATTTCATTTTATTATTATTATTATTTCGGGGGTTGGGGTGGGGGAAGTTACACAAACCATAAAAGGGTCTGACATTTATACTTCTTTTCACTCTATTACTGATTTCCATTAGTTTTCTCTTTTTTGGGCCTGGTTCCCCCCCCCCCCCCCCCCCCCCCCATACTCGAGAGAACCTGTACAGACCAACAAGTCTCAGAACACCACCACTAGTTATCTCGTTCGATTCGCTACCGCTGATAAGTCTGTGACCGAGTTAACGGGTTATCCGTCCACGGACGGTTTACGGTTAGCGTAAAATGTCTCACACTCTAACTGTAATCCGTCCCATGGACGGATAACCCGTTAATTCGGTTACAGACGTTTCAAGAACACGACCACGTCACTCACTTTCAGTAAATTGCACTCTAACTGTAAACCGCCCATGGACGGATAACCGGTTAACTCGGTTACAGACGTTTCAAGAACAACACCACGTCACTCACTTTCGGTGCAGTATTCAGAGAAGAGAGACATAAGGGGTGCCATGGCGTCCCGGCGGCAGAAGTTGAGGGCGGCGCGGCCCAGGTATGTGCAGGGTGAGCCACCGTCCTCCATGCACGACTCGCGCACGCACTCGGACTCCTCCACCACGCAGTACTCGCCCAGTCGCTGGCACATTATTCTCTGGGAGGCGCATGGGTCCTGATATATAGGAGAACGTATCAAAATAAAATCCAATGAAATACCCAAGGAAAAACAAAACAAAACAAACAAAAAAAAAAAAAACAACAAACAAACAAAAAAACAAAAACAAACAAGAACAAACAAACGACCCCATGATACTGTATACCGGCTGGTAAACTTTAGCGTGATATCTGATAGTAAATGTGATATATTATAAGTTATTGGTCGGAGGGGTTCGCTACACGGACCTTTGTAGGCCTGAGGGAGGTCAAAGGAATCATTGTACCCCGAAGGCCTGAGGGGTACAATGATTCCTTTGACCTCCCGAAGGCCTACAAAGGTCCGTGTAGCGAACCCCTCCGACCAATAACGTATTTGTTTTCCTTCCTCCGTTTATTGTTTAGAAAAAAGTCCGGTTTATGAAGACGGCCGCTTCTCTGGCGGATAGGTGACACCATTGAATATACATGTTCTGCCGTGGATTCCCAGTCTTTACGACAAAGAGTGTGATGTAGCATGATTCCATGTGAAGCGCAATTTTGGCGAGTAAAAAGCTAATCTTGGCTTGTGTACAGAATGATTCAAACTGCAATGTCTACAAAAGGTCGTTAAAGTATGACAGTGCTTCTTGCCTGCTGTGTGATTCAGAAAAATTAAGAACTTTTTGATGAAGCGATCGGCATTTGACCACTGATGTGACAGCTTGTGCAAGTCAGCATGATCCCTCGTGCTTTTAGATTCAAGATGACTGAAAGGGATGCTTCGAGTGTGCAGCAGATTGTCGTTGTTATATCCTAAAGTGTCATGTGCGTTGAGATATCTGGAAAAAGGAATACCCCCCCCCCCCCAAACAAAAAAAAAAAAAAAAAAAAAAAAAAAAAAAAAAAAAACCGCTCGTTGTTAACCTCAGGACTAGTGCTGAGATGGATTTTAAGGTAAGATTTTATTTTACAGCGTTGACATGATGTCAGATAGTCTTCGAAAATTCGTGAGATGTTTTTCTTCAGATAGTCCCGCAATGAGTGACGTGAAGAGAGAACTTTGGCAATAGCGTGCTTTGTGTATAGTGTTGCTACGTGTGTATTTTCGTTTTAGTTCTTGAATTTGTTGCTCTGTGCTTTGGTGAAATTGTGGCATGTTGGTGGCTGAGCAGACGACAGTGTGCTGCCGGTTTGCAAGGATTGCTGTCTCTGATTGGTTAAAAAAACAAACTCGGAAGCTATTTTTGTTCCGTGGTTTCCCGAACTTGAAAATGTCTCTAGGCATGGCGATGAGATGGATTTGGCGAAGGCTTTTGCTGTTTGCACTGTGTAATTAGTGGTGAAATATTGTTTAAGTTGGCTCCTCACGTCGTAGAAAATAATGCAGAGTATTACGTCAAATAGGACTACTTTAGTGCGTTTTTTTCTGCTATTTTGTCGAACCGAGTTGCTATCAAGACTCGAAAACGAGGTCCTAACGCGTCATCGAGAGGGCTATAAAACGTCCGCCATTTTTCGCTACAGTGGTTTTTATATCACAGTCACATGGTACAGTTTGCGCTAAAATGACTGGTCGTGTGACGTAGGGAGTACAATGATTCCTTTGACCTCCCTCAGGCCTACAAAGGTCCGTGTAGCTAACCCCTCCGACCAATAACTTATAATATACTTGTATGACGGGCCTTCCTCGCGCGGCAATACCGATGATACTAGCCAGTGTGATATACGAGTGGTATGTGTGTGTGTGTGTGTGTGTGTGTGTGTGTGTGTGTGTGTGTGTGTGTGTGTGTGTGTGTGTGTGTGTGTGTTTGCAGCTGCCAAATCCACAATATGTTTCAATGTTTTCATATGTTTTAGTAGTATCTTTAGTATTCTCTTAGTTTGTCATTATGTCTTACTTGTGTGTTTTATGTTTCTGTGAGCCAAAGAAGATTTTCCATTTTATGGTTGTTGTTTAATGGAGAATAAAGTTTATTCAATTCAATCCAATTCAATACAACTCAATTCAAAACTATTGAATGAAAAGATAAATAGCCCATTGTAATTCAGCCTGTGTCTATTTTTGGGGGTTGGAGATGGGGGAAGGGGTGAAATGTGGGTGGGGTGCGGAAGCCCTCTAGCCCAAGATGTTCGCTTAGGACGGACAATACAACACAGTTTATTAATAAGCCAGAATGAAAACCCATTTTCAAAACTGAACAGACATACAAACAAAACTACAACTCCTGACTCAAAAAGATAAGTAGCGCATTGTATTTTGGTTGGTCTGTGTGTCTGTTTTTTGTTGTTGTTGTATGTTTTCTTTTATTTTTTTTAATTTTTATTTTTCTGGGTGGAGGGATGGGTGGGAAGGGTGTGGGGGTGGATGTCAGGATGGGATTGGGTTGGGGGGGGGGGGGAAGGGGAACCCCTCTCTCCTAGGAAATGCCCCAGAGTAATGCAACTTTTCATCGCTTTCTAAATGAGAATCTTGAACTGGTATTGCACCATAACCATTTCAAAACGCAGTCTGCGAGCTTAGCAGGGAAGGGTTAACCCCTTCCCTGCTAAGCTCGCAGACTGAGTTTCTGAAATCGTTAACCCCTTCCCCGCCACTGGTCTCAGTAGGTGTCTCTGACATCTTCCGCTCCTTCTTTCCAATCTGACATGTCTAAATACCCCTTCCCTGTCATTGTCTGGTCGCAGACATTGTGTCTGGCATTTTTGTTTCGTTCAAAAAGCAGTCTGCTCCAGGGTGGGCAGGGGACTACCAAAAACTCGCCTATACAACGGGCTCTCAATGTTCTCTTGCCCCAACAAAGATTTTTCTACCCTTCTTTTTACAATCCGTGTGAGAAGGCATACAAAAGACAGTTGTTGGGTTTTTTCTTCTTCTTTACTGCGCCTTGTGCGCATCGGGGGAACTCTCGTACACGCAAAGGAGAAGAAGAACAGAAAAGTCTTATTTTACGACATTTAAACTTCATGAGTTAAAGTGACCCGCTCCAGACAGTAAGGGGTTAACAGATCGCAATATCTCCTGTGTCAATGTTCTTAATATGTCTTACAACGAAGCGGTACAAAAGGGCGAACTTAGATTACGGATTTTGATTGTCGTAACGTAAAAGACTTATCGTCACTTCTTCTCATTTGAACGCAGGAGAGTTCCTTCCGCCACGCTCCAAAGTTATCCGAAAACCTTTGGTACATGGACTGTGAAAACAGGGATAGAAAAGACTTAATTGAGATAAAATGCATCCCAAAGAGTCCTAGAAACAAGGGTACAAAGGAACACGTATACAAAGTTGCGTCAGCAAGAGGCATAGATCCTCATGTGCCCCCGCAGTTGCGGGGGCTCATGAGGATCTATGCCTCTTGCAGCTGCATCGCGTTTACTCTTTCCTCGGCAGTGAAAGGGGTTAATTCAATCTAACGGTTACCGACCTCAGTAGGTGGTATGGTGCTGTCTCGCTCAACTGTGTGGTCGGTCCAGAATCGCGTGTTGAGGCGCATGGTGGTCGGGCTCGACTCTTCCCTAACTGTGTGGTCAGGGCTTAAGAATCGCGTGGTGCGGTAATGGTCCATAACTGTGCGGTCGGTCGAGAATGGCGTGGTGCGGTAATGGTCCATAACTGTGCGGTCGGTCGAGAATGGCGTGGTGCGGTAATGGTCCATAACTGTGCGGTCGGTCCTGAATGGCGTGGTGCGGTAATGGTCCATAACTGTGCGGTCGGTCCTGAATGGCGTGGTGCGGTAATGGTCCCTAACTGTGCGGTCGGTCCTGAATGGCGTGGTGCGGTAATGGTCCCTAACTGTGCGGTCGGTCCAGATTCGCGTGGTGCGGCGCAGGGTGGTCGGGCTCGGCTCGTCCCTGATGAAGGACACCATTCTGTCAGTGGTTTGGTGTGTTGAGGATGGCGGCGTCCACACAGGTGTGATGAAGGTATCTCCGAACGTGACTGGGCGTGTCCTGGTGGTGGGTGGTAATGGCGATGTCTCCGGTGTAAAGTCACGAATCCAACTTACAGACCTGGATGTTTGTGTCCTGGTGGTGGGTGGGGGTGGCATGGTCACCCAGGTGGGATCCCCGTGGAGGCTGACTGTGACTGGAGGTGCGACGGTGGTGATGCGTCGGGTGGTCTCTGGGGGGACGAACATGGTTGACGTGGTCCATGGAGGTGGCCCGGTGGTGCATTCTACTGTCGGTGGCATTGTCATGGGCACGCAGCTGTACAAAATAAAGACACCGCTAGGGTCATCAAAAGCAGCCAGACGCGCACTTTTCTAACACCAATGGGTGATTTTGACGTACCCTATAGCGCCGCAAACAACAACAACGACAGCAACAACATTGACAACGATACTGGCGTACCCCATATAAACGCAAATAACAACGACGACGATAAGAAAATGACAACAACAAAGCAACCACAACTACAACAACAAAATTAACAACTATACTGACGTACCCCATATAAACGCAAATAACAACGACAACAAGTATAACAATAACAACCACTGACGTAACGCAAACGTTTGAACGGAAACAAAAAAAACCCCCCCAAAAAAACAACAACACAACAACAACAACAACAAAACAACAACAAAAACCCAAACAACAACAACAAACAAACAACAAAACAAAAAAAAAACCCAGCAACAACAAACAAAGAAAAAAATCCAAAAACCCAACAACAAACAAAACAAAAGAAAACCAAACCAAACCCACTTGGTATATACCTATATGAACGCAAAGAACAATAATAACAACAAGATGAAGATTTCATCCCAAAGTCTACTGTATTGTTTGGAGCTCACCGTGCGTTTATCTTTTAGGAACGTTCAGAGTTGTTCATATTTGTAAGCTTATCCTTCTGATCCATTTCCCTCCTCTCTAAGCCAACCCGGCTCTGATCAAGACACACGCCGGCGCACACAAATAAAGACGGACACACAGCGCTTCCCGCCATTAGTACGCTCTGTGGGCTGGAGTAGCCACAGGAATTCTGAAGAAGAAAAATAGCACGAGCAGAAAAATGACGTCACTATAAGCTTCACGCAATGGCATCGCTTGTGTCACGACGCCGTGTACACTTTGACGAATTTGATATTTCACGTCACGCATCCGAACGACACGATCTTCCAGAGCTGACTGTTTTGTTCCACACAGCCTCTTCCAGGGCTGACTGTAAATATTGGCTCCAAAACTTGCAAAAATGAATTAATTATTATTGAAAAAGTTGAAGAACAACCCTGGATTACGAACTTATTCATTATCTCCCTGTCATCCCCCACCCCACTCCAGCCCCTCCACCCGCCTGATCAGCACGGCAATGGCACACGCAAACGCAAACGGCAGAATGGCACACACAAACACATACGGCAGACACACGGCGCTTCCTACCGGTTATACGTTCTGTGGGCTGGCGTAGCCACAGCCATTTTGAAGAATAAGGTGGAATGGTCCAAGCCCACAAAGCCTCTTCTGTATGAGCTTGCATGTATATTCCACCTTTTCCACAATACGTTTGCAAATATCATTAAAAAAAAAAATAAACGAAGGAGAACATCGCGCCAGCTCATACACATGTAAAACACTGAAGTGCTGGTGATTTCAGTCAATTCGGAACATTGTATAAAACACTGACACGTTTGTTGCTTTTACGTCACCGTCACTGTTTGAGTCTTCTGATGAAATCAAGGAGTCTTACTTTTGACATTTTTTTTCCCGCATTGAACTTTTATTTTCGACAAAATTGAAGTGGTACAATGCTGGCTAACGAACTGATCCAATGTCTTCCTACAAATTAGCCATATCCAAAATTTCAAGTGCATTTACTCAAAATTGCGGACTCTGATCTGGGTCAACAGACTTTCTATAAACGGTCTTCAATGAGACATTCAATTACAATATGCTCGGAGGCTCTCTTAGTCAACCACTCAATAACTGAAGCATTTTGCCAAGTTTCAAGTTTGTGCGTACAGTAATATCGGAGATTCTCGTGTTTACATACACACACACACACACACACACACACACACACACACACACACACACACACACACACACACACACACTCACACACGCACATACGGCGCTTTGCGCCAAATCGACGTTCAACAACAAGGTTAGAGTGGCTAGACGTAACGTCATTTTTATCTTGCTACTTCTTTGCCAGACCATGAGCCCCGCCCGCCTGTTATGTCCTTTGCATTCTACGGAACGCGATGTATAGAATAAGACGATCATTTCCATCCTCAAAATAGAATGGATCAGGTCTCTTATATAACCCATGTCTTTTTCCGGAACTTAGGAAGTAGGCAGGAGAAACATACATACACAAACATGAAGGTGCGCTACTATATGTGGTCGGGTAAATACCCTGATTTCCCACAGTAGATGCACAGAACATTACACAACAATGTAACGATACAAATTTGCCTCGAGTTATAGATACTCACAAACCAGATAGGTGAGGCTAGCGCTGGCAGAATTGTATGCAAACCAAGGGGAACCACAGCGCTGGACAGACAAACAGTTAGATCCCCTGCCCCCGCCTATCAGGCACCCAATCGCCAGCCCACAGAGAAATACGCAGGTATAGAATAAGACGATCATTTCCATCCTCATGGAAATTCCCCTTGGTTCTAGAGGTAGAATGCTGGTTAACGAACTCATTCATTATCTCCTATTTATCTAGCTATACACAAAATATCTAGTAAAATTAAGAAAAAATTGCGGACTCCAGTGTGGACCAACCGGTTTTTGTGAAACGGCCATTTTCTTGCCAATGAGTATCTTAATAAAAAAGTTTAAAAAAGAGGTCGCGAGATAATTCTTTTAGGGACAATATCCTAAAATTTCAAGCTTGTCCGTCCTCAAACGCGGGCTCTAGTCGCTGTCACACACACACACACACACACACACACACACACACACACACACACACACACACACACACACACACACACACACACGCACACGCACGCACGCACGCACACACGCACACACACACGCCGAGCAAGGCTTGCGTAGCTAGACGTGACGTCATTTTTAACTTGCTACTTCTTTGCCAGAATTTCTGCGCCTCACGCCAAAAACGTCATGTGTATGCTCCGGAATGCGCAACGCGGACCAGCCCCGTTTGAAAGTCTACCGTAT
>BTPG01000001.1:312535256-312568987 GCA_036245525.1 Semisulcospira habei | reverse complement strand
CCTCTTTTACGTCACAGCCACTGTCTGACTTTCTCTAGAAGTAAAGTTTTTTTTTTTTTTAGTGTTTTAATTCTTTTCTGAAAATATTTAATTTTTACTAATGAAGTTGAAAGGTACAAAGCTGGCTAACGAACTCATCCAATGTCTTTCTCCAAACTAGCTATATGCAAAATTTTAAGTAAATATGACAAAACCAACCGACTTCCTATAAACGGTTGTTTATGTCTTCAATGAGACATTCAATTACAAAATATGCTCGGAGGCTCTCTTAGCCACCCACTTAAGAAAGTATTTCGTCAAGTTTCAAGCTTGTCTGTAATATACAGAAATATCTGAGATTGTCTTGTTTACATACATACGCACGCATATACATACGCACATACGGCGCTTCGCGACAAATGTACGTTTCACCGAGGTTAGCGTAACTAGACATGTCGTAATTTTTATCTTGTTACTTCAATTGTTAGAGGTTTAGCCTGCCCGTCTTTGACATCATGGACATCGTGCTATTAAATTCGGCCCACCGCGACCCGTCCTAAAAAGTCCCTTCTATGAAGGGACTTAACAACAATACTGACATACCCTATACAAACGCAAACCACCCAGTGCGCAAAGGCCATCGGGCCGAAGTCGGTCGCCATGGCCTGCGCACTGGAAATCAGCAGCACATCACAACAACAAACAAACAACAAAGAAACAACAAAAACCAACCACAACCATAATAACCAACAACAACCAAACACCACCACCAATAACAACAATAACCAACAGCGACACAACAACCACCACCAACAACAACAACCAAACACTACCACCACCACCAACCACAACAACAATAACCAACAGCGACACAACAACCACCACCAACAACAACAAACAAACACCACCACCACCACCAATCACAACAACAATAACCGACAACAACCACAACAACAACCAAGATCACCAGTGACGTACCCTCTGGATCCGCCGGGGTTGACGTCCACGAGCTGTTCCTCAGTCAGCTCAAAGCGATTGCCCTGGCCTGCGGCGCCCAGCGTGCACAGGCCGCACATCTTGTTGGAGTAGTCGCTGGATAGCTCTAGTTTCAGCAGCGCCAGCTCGCCCTGCGGCCCGGGGGTGATGATGACGCGGAAGCGCTGGGAGATATCTTGCACGACCACCGTGCCGTCGTTGGCCTGAGAGACCACTTCGGTCTCTCCGACAGACATCGGGGCCACGCGGTTTTGGTTGTTCACCTGGACAGACGTACAAAGGACGGGGAATGACACGATCCAGACCACGCTCGGTGAGTTCCAGTTCATTTTGAGGCCGACGTCGGCCCGAGGGTCTAGAGCCTACTGGGATTCCACTGACTGCATAATAGCAACTTTCAAATAAAAAAACCCAAACAAAGCCTTTATTTACCCCTTAAAAGGGCAATTACAGTGTGTGGACGACAGTGTGTGGACGACAGTGTGTGGACGACAGTGTGTGGACGGGAGAACAGTAAGAATAACAATCATTCAATAAACATTAATTAATACCAAGACATTCTAATATAAAAATGTGTATATAATATTAATATAGTAAATTAATACCAAGACATTCTAATATAAAAATGTGTATATAATATTAATATAGTAAATCTGTAGGACTTCTAATACTAAGATAAGGACATATTAAAACTCTAAACAAAAAAACATTCATAAATGTTATTCAATAGTTGAATGATTAATTGTACATTGCTTAACGTCCCGACAGCAACAAGGCTTTCTCAGGACGTGCCTGCACTGCTTGTGAAAAAAAAACAAAAACAAAAAAAAACCAGAACATTGAATGTGTGTCGCCAGCCGGTCAAATACATTAAATAAACCTAACACTTGGGGCCTAAATAAAGCCAAGACCATTTAGCAACACACATCCAACATCAAGAGCTACAGGCAGTGCAGACAGTAGGGAGAGTTTTAAAAAGGCAAATACAGGTGAATGGACAAAGGGTAGACAGAAACACATGCCCCAGAATAGAGAGAAAAACCCACCCTGTGGGGCTGACCAGGGTGACCCTAGGAACTAAAAAATACCTAACCCCACCCAAGTCCCCCAGGGCAGACCCGGGTGGGGCATTATTCAATAGTAAAACATTCTAAACTCTGTAAAGATCGACTCTATAAACAAACTTCGTAGTTTCGAAAGAAGAGGGGAATGTTATTGGGCGAGTGAGGGTTTAATGACACCCCCTCTCAACTTTTTTAAAAGGGGTTTTAGACGTACCGAAAGAGTTAGTTATTGGGGTTTAACGCCGAGCAGGCGACTAAAGCCATCTCACGACGGGAAGGGTAAAAGCCGGGTCAGCCAGACTAAGAGAAAAAGGTCTTAAAACATGACGTAAATACAGTTCAAAGGTATTCTTGGCAAACAAAGGTCGCAAGGAAGAAATGTTTTGACAAGATCTACAGTCCTTTAATGCAGACTCAGTGGCGTAGGAAACGAGGGGAGGGCTGGTGGTGGTGAAAAGGGGGGGGCGGGGGCGGGGGCGGAGTCTGGGCGGCCGGCCCCTTAACTCTTATTATTCGGAATACACCAGTGTGAAATAAGTTTGACTAAAAGAGTTCAAGGGTAGTGCCAGAATAGCTTGGCGCCTCTAGGCGCCAAGCTATTCTGGCACCACCCTTGAACTAAAGTCATTGTCTATATCCTTATCTGTAAGTACTATAATGTAGCTTGAATATGGCAGTGTGCAAATTTGAAGCTTTTAGCCTGGCTAAGATATGGGTTAAAGTAAATGTCGGGGGTAGACCAGGGCGTCCCGTGCCCTCGACCCCTTCGCTGACTATTTTCTTTCTCTCTCTGTGTCTCTCTCCCTGGTCGGAAACCGGTCGTGGCAGGACATATCACAGCCGTGTGTTGAGCACGTGAGGCCAGCAACGTGCAACTGCTCACAGTGAGGCTGTACGAATTTTCAGTGGATGTGTACTGTCAGCATGGCATCCAACAAATCCGACAGACCTGATGTTGGTAAGACTCTACAGGACTTGTGCAGAGTTTGCAGCCTAGAAAATGACGTTGAAAAGTTGGAAAACTATTCCCGAATGAACAATTTAAGAATCTTTGGACTGCAGGCGTATAGAGGTGAGAACTGCTGAACACGTGTTACGTTTCCTGAACTATTATGCTTCTTACAGAGAGTGGGTTTATGACGATATGAGAGGGCCCATCCTGTGGGCCGGCCGCAGGAAAACAGTAGACGTACACGCCCTATGATTGTGAGACTGTACAGGTGTACAGACAAGCTCCAGTTACTTCGCAGTCGTGGATCTCGTGACGCGTTGCGAGAAGATGGGTATCATATGGCCTCTGATCTCACCAGGCGGCAAGCAGTTGAAATCCGAGTCCTGCGCGACGAGGGGAAGAGGGGGTTCTACCTTAACGGCCGACTCCACGTGGATGACAGTGGACAGCCCGGGGGTCGGGCTGCTGATCAGGACCGCCCCAGGAATGCCAGCCCTCGCAGGTCCCGCCGCAGAGACTCTCGTCACTTCCGCGACGACGTTTACAACGACCAGCGCGACCGTCGGTACCCCACCCCCGGGGGTATGATGGCCGACTGCCCCAGCGAGGCGTCAGTCAGCAGCACGCCGATTACGAGGACAATGCACGTGGCGAGTACGACTACAACGTTTGGCATACTCATCACCAGGACTATTACCAGGACTATCCGGGACTGCCTGCAGCACGGTGCCACAGGATCGCCCCCCCCCCCCCTCCCCGTTTTGACGTTCGGGGACCCTGCGGTACGAGAAGCAGAATGGCGGGATCCTCGGGCCACTGTCTGGGACGACTTGGATCCTGACTTGATGCAACGCGGCCGGAGTGCAGTTTCGTCCACGTCCTCTCACCGACCCTCCCCGACACGTGCTTCTAACCCCCACCCCCAAAACCGGCCCCAGTCCCCGCACCCGCAGCCATCCTCTCAGAACTGCACGCCCCTGACAGCAGAGGCATGGCTGGTGTCGGTCCCGGCACTGGCGATGTTGCTGGCACTCACCTGCTTGGGTTCGATGACCGGGACCCCCAGGCCTGGCTGTCAGTGTCACAGTGAGCCAGCAGCAGTCTGGCATTAACACGGACGGTCAGACAGAATATCGTTCATCGGCATCTGGCAGCGATCTCCATCCTCCCCCGGCTGCTTGTGACAGTGAGGCAGCATGTCGCAGCGCCAGTCAGCAACCTGTCACACCAGCTGGCAGTCAGACGGTGACCTCCACCCCAGCTGGTATTCAGACAGTGGCACCTCCAGCTGGTATTCAGACAGTGGCACCTCCAGCTGGTATTCAGACAGTGGCACCTCCATCTCCGATTAGTGGCGTTGTCATTGGTGCTGCTATATTTCCTGTGACTGTTGTGTCCAGCTGTATGCAGCCACTGGTTACAATCGACGGCCAAGGAGAACCCGTTGTCAGGTTATCGTGTCACAACCAGTGTCCCAGACTCCACGAGGCAGGCGGGCAGTAGACCCCCGGTCATCAGCAGCCAGTGCGGAAGGCAGCGTACAGTCCCCGGCTTGTTCCGTCAGTCAGCACTTGAAGATGTTTCACCAGCTATGACCACTGGGGGTGCAGACAGCGTGACACCCGTCACAGATAAACGGTACAGGTAATGACACTGACAGTTAACTAAATGCAAAACCAGCTCGTACACAGGTAAATGTGGGTCAGCAGAACAAATAATAATAATTACGGTATTTATAATGCGCTTATCTTATAATAATTATACCTCTAAGCGCGCACTCACAACTCGCGCACGCATGCGCACGCTTTAGACAACGATTCACGTACCACAAATAGTGAAATACATTACGACAGTCTGCTTGGGGTGGGGAGTGTGGTGATATAGTGCTAGAACTGTTGAAAGAGGTGAGTTTTGAGGGCGGACTGAAAGGAGGAGAGAGAGTGTTTCTGACGGAGAGAGAGTGGGAGAGTGTTCCAGGTGGATGGACCGTATACTGAGAAGGAGCGGGAGCCGAAAGTGCTGAGTTTGGTGCGGGGGATGTGGAGGCGGAGAGGGTCGGAGGCGGAGCGGAGGGAGCGGGGAGGAGTGTAGGGGTGAAGTAAGTTTGAGAGATAGGCGGGAGCGCAGTTGTTCAGGGATTTGTAGCAGACAGACAGAATCTTGTATTGGATGCGTTGGGGGATGGGAAGCCAGTGAAGGAGTTTGAGCAGGGAAGTGATGTGGTCGGATTTTTTCTTTCTGAGGACGAGGCGGGCAGCATTGTTCTGGACGCGCTGGAGAGTGAAAGTGGTGGAGTGAGGGAGGCCGGAAAGGAGAGAGTTGCAGTAGTCGATGCGAGATAGGATGAGAGAGACAGCAAGTTTGGTGGCGGCTTCGGTAGTGAGGTATTTTCTGATCTGACTGATGCGCCGGAGGTGGAAGTAGCATGCTTGGGCCGTGGCGGAGACGAAGCTAGTCATGGAAAGAGAGGAATCGAGGATAACGCCGAGGTTTTTGGCCGAGTCGGAGAGGGAGATGTGGGTGCTGTCGAGTTGAAGGTGGAGGGAGGGAGCTGGGAAAGTTTCTGGCGAGTGCCTACCAGCATGGCTTCCGTTTTGTCGTCATTCAGTTTAAGCTTGTTTGCTGTCATCCAGTTTTCACATCTTCGTAGCAGTCAGCCGTGCGAGTCAGTAGTGACTGAATGTTGTCGAGTTTGTCTTTGTCTAGTAGTTGTGAGTCGTCAGCGTAGAGGTGGTGGTGTATGTGGTGAGACTGGATGATGTTGGACAGGGGAGAGGTGTAGAGAGTGAAAAGGACCGGGCCCAGGAGAGCGTGACTGGGTTGGAGGAGACGCCGTCGATGGTGACGGACTGCTGTCTGTCGGAGAGGTAGGAGAGAAACCAGGAGTGAGTGATGCCAAAGGAGCGGTGAAGGCGTTGGAGGAGGATAGAGTGGTCTATAGTGTCGAAGGCGGCAGAGAGGTTGAGTAGCGTAAGAAGGGAGATGTTGCCCGAGTCGGTGGAGAGAAGCAGGTCGTTTAAGATATGTAGAAGGGCTGTTTCAGTGCTGTGATGTTTACGATAGGCAGACTGGAAGGGACTGAGGAGGTTGTTGTCGGCGAGGTGGAGGTTGAGAACGACCTTCTCAAGAAGCTTGGACAGGAAAAAGAGATTGGAGACTGGGCGATAGTGTTTGAGTTCGTTTGGGTCGAGGTTGTGTTTTTTGAGGAGAGGACGGACGATGGCGGACTTGAAAATATCAGGGACGGAGCCGTTCTCTAGAGATGTGTTGATGATGTCGGTAATGAATGGCAGAAGTTTTGGAAGGCCGTCCCGGTAGAGAGAAGCTGGGAGAGGGTCTAGTTCGCAGGTTTTGAGAGGCATAGACTTTATGGTCTTGAGGACTTCGTCCTGAGAGACGGGCCGGAAGGACGAGAGGGGGGTGCCGGAAAAGGGGGTGTCGGGAGGGCAAGGCGGAGAAGGCAGAGTGTCGAGTGTGTTACGCAGAGTTTGGATTTTGTCGGAGAAATAGGTGGAAAAGGCGGACGGGAGTTCTTCTTTGCTGTGTGTGTTGGGGAGAGGAGAGTCTTTAGAAATGCCTAGGAGTGTGTTCATGGTAGCGTAGAGGGTTTTGGAAGAAGTGGATTCCAGGATTTTGTTTTGAAGGTGTTTACGTTCGGAGTCTGAGATCATTCTGCAGACTTTGGAGTTAGTTGTTTGGAAGATCTGTCTGTGAACGGTGAGGTCAGATGAGCGCCAGCGGCGTTCCGCTTGTCGGCGCTCGCGCTTGGCCTCAGCTATGTCGTCAGTGAGCCAGGGGGAGGAGGGTCGGTTGGGTATGGGGCAGGTGGTGACAGGTGCATGGGTGTCCAGAAGTTTTCGAAGGGAGGAGTCGAAATGGGATGCAAGATCAGGAGAGGAGGCGGGGTCCAGGAGAAGGTCGACAGCTTCGTCGAAGAAGCTCTCTCGGTTGACGGATTTTAGTTTGCGACGAGAGACAAGGAGCTTGGTTTTTTTCGGGGGAGGTAGGTTGAGGGAGACGAGAATAGCGAGGTGGTCAGAGGGAAGCACAGAGGAGGTGTCGGAGTCGAGAAAGAGTTGATCGGAGGTGCAGGTGATGATCCAGTCGAGGGTGTGGCCTAGTCGGTGGGTGGGTTTGGTGATGTGTTTTGTAAGATTGTGGTTTGAAAGTTATGTGCAAAGGCGTTTTGTGTCAGGGTGGTCGGGTTTGTCGAAGTGGAAGTTAAAGTCGCCAAGAAGGATGTGTTTTCCGGGTCGTGTGATGTAGTGGTCGAGGAGGAGGTCAAACTCGGTGAGGAACATGGAGGTTGTGAGTTTGTTCTGAGAGCTTGGAGGGGGGCGATAGATACATGAGAAGATGAGGGACTGGCCAGGGAGTGTTGCTACGGCCTCGACAGATTCAAAGGAGGGATGAGCAAAAGGTAGAGACTGAGAGAAGGAGAGGTGAGCGGAGAGACAGTCCCAGTAGATGATGGCAATGCCGCCCCCTCTGGAAGCGCAGAACAGTAGGCAAGCACGGCTGACTGATTCCTGGGTTCCTGCAGCCACGCGCATGACAACGCGACATCGAAAACTGAATAGATAGTGTTGTGTTTCCACCTCTATATGGACTGGATAAAACCAAACATGCACTCACAAAATACAGGGACGTCATTCCATAACTTGGCGGCAAAAAACGCTACTTTACTTCTCTCTGAGTATGCACAGTCCCCAAGGGAATAATCACCGGAGAGAGACAACCACTATACAGTAGTTGTCTCCCATAGACCAATATGCTTCATAAACAATTAATAATAATTACGGTATTTATAATGCGCTTATCTGATAATAATTATAACTCTAAGCGCGCACTCACAACTCGCGCACGCATGCGCACGCTTCATTATATGATACCTCCCCCTTTTAGTTAAAAACTTAACTAGACTGAACAAATCAAATTCTTATCTAACAAACGAAACCGAATCTTTCCGAGATCGAACCAAAACGGAAGTGTTCAAGTTTTATAGGACCAGCAAAGCGTCTCTATCAATAATAATAAGAGAATCAGCAAAGCATCTGTTTAATCATAATAAAAGAACGGACGAACCTAAAAACACAAGCTCTCAGCTTTTACTCTACACAAACCTATCTATCGCAAAAAAAAAAAAAAAAAAAAAAAAAAAGCGACTCCACATGTATGTTCACCATGTGCACCACAACGAAGATCAGGTCCTCGAATTACTGGAATCTTGCAGGCTTGATCACCACCCTGCCAGATCTAGTAGTGTATGGCTGTACTTGTGACTCAGGTGGTCTGTCTGGAGGGCAGACTGTCTGGGCTGACTCTTGCGCTGAAGGTGAATCCTGGGACTGCTGCGGCTGTTAAAGCTCGTCGGGCGTCATCAATCTACCGGTCGACTCTCTGGTCTCGACCATCTGCTTCGGCTCACTGGCAGCAGCTGGACTCTCTGTATCCACACTGCGTGTAAGGTGCTTGCGGTTACGTCTCAGTACTCCGCTTGGAGTTTTGACCAGGTATGACCTTAGTGCGACTTGGCGGATCACCACACCTGGACGCTTCCACTCGGTCTCCCGTTCATCCCTCACAAGGACAGGGTCTCCTTGGGAAAGCACCGGTAAGGGACGTGCTGTCTGATCAAAGTGCTGTTTCTGGTACAACTTTGAGCTGGCGTCTCGCTGTTGCACAACTTTTGGATCAACCGTCTTTGGCGCTAGCGTGGAAGGTAGCACGGGCAAAGTCGTACGCAGCCTGCGGCCAAACGCTAGTTCTGCAGAACTCACGCCTAAACTAGGGATAGATCAACAGGGCCATGTGTTGATCATCCTGTTTTAGAATGTCCTTTGCACTTTGCACTCCACGTTCTGCTTCACCATTACTTTGTGTATAACCCGGGCTGCTAGTCACGTGCTTGAACTTCCAGTCTCTGGCAAATATTACGAACTGAAAAGAACCAAATTGTGGTCCGTTATCTGAAACCAACATTTCTGGAATGCCATGGGTGGCAAAGATCTTTTTTTAGCTTCTGGATCACTGAGTTTGATGTCTGGTTGTTCGGGAGAGTTTTATGTCTATGTACCGTGAATAATAATCAACTGATACAAGATAATGATGTTCTTGTATTTCAAGAAGATCCACTCCAATCTTCTGGAACGTGCGATCTGGCATTTTCGATGGTAGTACAGGCTCACTAGCCTGTGACGGCCTCTTCTCAAGACAGTATTGGCATGCTGAAACACGGTCTTGGATTTCCTTTGAAATCCATGGCCATCAGACGGCTTGTCTGGCACGTTCATGACACTTTGTGACACCTAAGTGTCCATCATGGATCCTGTCTAGGATTTCTGGAGGCATGCTGTAGGGTATGACAATGCAATCACCTCTTGTCACAATGCCACTGACAAAACGCAGTTCTCCGCGAACAGCAAAATAGTCTCTCGCTTCGCTGCCAGTTTCACCAGTCAGTCTGTGTGTATTCACAAACTGTTCTCAGGCAGATGTCTATTTGTCTCTTGCATTATCTCCTGTAGTTTGCTCTCAGATACTGGCCAAGAAGATTTCACTTCACTCACTGCACATCTTCTTCTGAAGTAGCAGCATTGCTGGCTGATGGACTTCTGGACAGCGCATCAGCAATGACCAAATCCTTGCCAGGTTTGAACTCAGCATGAGGCTTGAACCGCATAAGCCTCATTAAAAGTCTCTGGCATCTCAGAGGCGTTTCTGAGAGATTGTTTGTGTTGATTAGGGGAACCAATGGCTTATGCTCCGTTTGTAATGTGAAACTATCAAGCTCCACTAAGCAGTGTTCGAAACGCTCACAAGTCTACACAGCGGCCAGACATTCCTTCTCGATCTGTGCGTGGTGACGCTCTGAAGCCGTTAGGGTGCGCGAACAGAATGCAACAGGGTGTAGTCCATCACTACCTTCCTGTAGCACCGCCGTGAGATGGCCTTAGGTGCCTGCTCGGCGTTAAACCCAAAATAACTAACGAAATAACCTTCCTGTAGCAGAACAATTATGCTTCATTATAATGACAGATAGGACACAGGCCATCTTTTGCCACTTTTGGTGAGCTGAAGTTCGTAACGTGGAACATTTAGGTCGGGCACCAAAACTATATTTTAAAGATTTCGTCTCTTATGTTTCATTTCTTGAGTTTGTTTGTTTGGTGGAAACATTTTGATCGCTTTGACCACTACCATTTTTGCCTCTCATTAGCTTTGTTGCTCCGGCCAGGAAACTGAGCAGCCAGGGACGAGCGTCTGGTGGTGTTGTGTTGCTTGTGAGAAAATGCCTAGCTTCTTTTGTAAAGCGTGTTGATGCTCTTTATGACAACATCGTTAGTGTTGAAATTTCACGCGAGCTTTTCAACGTAGTGAAGGATATTGTGCTCATTTGTGAGTATCTTCAGCCATGTGACTCTCCTGCTTACCAGATAGGCGATTTTGATGATGGCATTCTCTGCTATAGCAGTGCATGTTTGATATTATACAGAAATTGCCGGAAGCTCAGTTCATAATTTGTGGTGATCTTAACGCTTAGCTGCTGACAGTCCTGCCAGTGTCGACCTAGCATCGTTTGGTCGCCAGGTGGATACTGGTATGAAAATTGATTACAGCTGTGGTGTTTACCATAGACAGTCAAAGGACAACGTTGTAAATGCCTATGGTACTTCCTTGCTACAGTTGTGTGCAGGGTTCGATCTCCACATACTGAATGGGGCATGCGACGGGGATATACATGGCCACTATGTTTTCTTTTCCCAGCAAGGTTGTAGTGTCATCGATTATTTCATCATGTCCAGTCCAGTAGCGTTCTTGTGCAAAAAGTTAAAAGTAGACGAAAAGATTGATTTTTGTCATGCCTCTCACATGCCAAATGCAGTGTGTTGTTGACACGCCCACCGTCCGGCGACCTGACCCTGTTTTCGTGCACAAACTGAATTAATGGTCAGATGACTTGTTTGGCAAATTTCGTGATGCACTGCAGTCTGCAGAAGTAGGTCAGCTTATGCATAATGCAGAAAGCCTGATCACAACAATCATTGATTCCTCTGTTGACATGTTTTTTTTCAGGTCTTAGTCGTGCTTGTGCCTGTATGCAGAAAAAAAAAATCCGTTTTGACAAGACAGGGCATAGTCGTGACTGGTTTGATAAAGAATGTAAAAACAAGCGTGCAGAGGTCAAAAAGAGCTTGAGAGATTTTAAGCATTTTGGCCTTTCTGCTGACCGGACATGTTTTGTACAAAATTAAAGAGATTATAAAAACTATTAAAAAGTAAACAGAGATGTCGTAAAATACAGATGAGAAAGGAGATAGAGAATAACATACACGATTCACGTAATTTTTGGGAACAATTAAGAACTTATCTTCACACAGGGTTTCATGCGGAGCAATTTCTGAAGAACAATGGTTTGAACACTCAAGAAAGTTTTTGGTGCAGACGATTTTGGAATAGACGATTCAAATGGGGATGAAAATTTATTCAATAGTTCTGACATTTCAATAGTTAAAAACTTAGACGCAGAGATTTCAGTAGAGGCACCTAAAAACAATAAAGCTGCTGGTCCTGATGGTCTCATTCCTGAAGTCTTTAAGCATGCCTCTGATGTTATTGTTCCATTTCTCGTGAAGATGTTTAATCACATTTTCTCCACAGGCCTGTACCCCGAGTCGTGGACAGAAGCGATCATCCAGCCTATCAATAAAAAGGCAATATGGACGTACCTGATAATTACCGTGGCATTTCACTACTCGCTGTTTGTAGTAAACTTTATAGTTTCATTTTAAATAAGCGTTTGACCGATTGGTCCGAAAGTCATGATGTGCTGGGAGAAGTGCAGGCTGGGTTCAGAAGAGATCACTCTACTATTGATCACATCTTCACTCTATTTTCTATGATTCAAAGATATTTTACCTTGAATAAAAAAAATTGCACGTTACTTTAAT
This sequence comes from Semisulcospira habei, assembly GCA_036245525.1. NCBI lineage: Eukaryota > Metazoa > Mollusca > Gastropoda > Semisulcospiridae > Semisulcospira > Semisulcospira habei. Next base: position 312,557,045 of record BTPG01000001.1, on the reverse strand, counting down.
AGATTTTCAGTAAGCTTTTGACTATATATCACGTTCTAAATTATGGGCAGTTCATAACAAAAGGGGCGTTAATGGCAGGATGCTGCAGGCATTTCAAAGCATGTACAAGGTGGTTAAAGCTCGTGTAAGGTGTGGTCAAAGTGTGACTGATCTCTTCCTCTGCCCCAGAGGCTTGAAACAGAGGGAGAAAACCTCGCCCACATTTTTCTCCTTGTTTATTACCGAAATTGCTGGTGAAATTATGAATAATGGAAAACATGGTGTTCAGCTTCTCCCAGACTTAGTTGAAGTTTTCATTTTATTGTTTGCAAACGACGTCGTACTTGTGTCAGACACACCACGTGGTCTGCAAAATCAGCTTGATATTCTGATTAAAAATGCTGATGCTATGGACTTGTCTGTTAACCTGGCCAAGTCAAACATTGTTGTCTTTCGTACAGGAGGGTACTTGGCACGCAGAGAGAAGTGACTTATGAAAGGTACACAAGTGTCAGTAGTTATTGCTTATAAATATTTAGGATTGTATTTTTCTACCCGACTGTCATTTTCCAGAGCTTTTGGTGACATCTGAAACTAGAGCACGGAGAGGCACTATAGAAATACTTAAGATCTTGTGGAAGACTGGGAACTTTCCCCAGCCAGCTGTTTGATTGCCAGATTAAGCCCATATTGTTGTACGCTTTAGAGGTATGGGGTCTGTCCAGGCACGAAGAGATTGAGAAATTACATTTCTTTGCACTCAAAAAGCTGCTTAATGTAAGTCCACGTACACCAAATGACCTTGTTTATGGCGAAACCGGTCGGTATCCACTACTATACATCTATGCCAGGGTTAGCTGTCTAAGGTATTGGTTTCGTCTGTTACACATGGAGCCTCACAGACTTCCTTCTAAAGCGTACAAAATGTTGCTAGTTTTACAGAATAATGGAAAAGACTGTTGGGTCACTCGTGTTCATGGTGAACTGTACCGGTGTGGTTCTGGTTTTGTATGGGAGAACCAAGGTGTTGGCAATGTTGACAGGTTTCTACTAGAATACAAAGATTGATTGATTCGTTTGTCAGGTCTGGCATAGTCACTTGGCAGACAGTCCACAGTTCAATGTGTATACGCATTTTAAATCATCTTTATATTTAGAAACCTACTTCTTTGATATCCATAATAAACATTTACGGGACCTTCTTATACGGTTTAGAATTGGGGCTTCAGATATTAATACGCACAAATTCAGATATGCTAGTGATACCAATTTGGCCTTTACTTGTCCATTATGCAACTGTCGATTTGAGGACGAAATGCATTTTCTGTTTCATTGCAGATCACTTGAAGTCCCTAAACAAAAGTTTATTTCTTCTAAATACACCCTTTATGCCAATTATGGTTCTCTTAGTTGTCTGCTGAATGACAGAGAGTCTGTGCAGGATGTTGCCCGATACATATATTACTGTTTAAAACGCCGCCGTAAGGTCCGCTGATATTCGTGCGGCTCACGGGCTTGCCAGCACTGCCCTATTTTGAAAAACGCAGCTGGCCCATTCTTGGCAAGGATGAACTTGTTTTGTTTTTCACGCCTTATTTGCATGTTGTAAATTTATGGTTGTACGTTTTGCCTGATTTTTGATGTGATGGGCCGATGGCCCAAACAATAAAACGATTGAGTCTTGAGTCTCCCTGCTCGTTCAAATTTGTTTTGGTATGCAGCCTATCGCTTCCCAACCACCTCCCCCACCGCTTCTGATGAAAAAAAAAAAAATGTGGATCTTAGGCGGCGGGCTTCCTACCCTGTCACCCTCTCACAAAGAAAACATCTTCCTACGCTACTGAGACCGAAGACTGTATGCCTCATCACAGGCAGAAACTTGCTTTGATCGACTTCTCCTCTGAGCGATCACCTGTCGTGAAAGACCATCATTTAGGTGGCTGTAGCTGTGACTGCGGCTGTAGCCGCCTAAATGGTGGTCTTTCAAGACAGGTGACGCTTTTTGCCCTTGAAGACTTCTCTTAAAATAGCAAGTCTTTTCAAACCAAAGTTTTTTTTGTTTTTTTTTTACTCAGGACAGGCTTTAAGGTTCAACCTTTAACCCCATGCTTTGTGTACAGGCGGACATTTTGTTTCTTAAATCCGTGTTCACAGAACGACCAAAAGCTGCGACTGTCCCCCAAAAATGGGCACAAAGTGGTGTCAGCAAGAGGCGTAGATCCTCATGAGCCCCCGCAGTCGCGGGGGCTCATGAGGATCTACGCCTCTTGCTGAGATCAATTTCGCTGTTGGCTTTATCTCGGCAGTGAAGGGGTTAAACCGCTACACTATACACACCATCAGCTGTCCGTTTTGGCGCTGTGCTGACGAGATGTAGAAATTGGTCACTTCACGCCCTCTGCTGACTGACACTGTCACCGACTGGTCGGCCATGTATCCGTCATACTCATTGTTGACCATGATGTCGATGCCAGGCACTCCGTCAGGCAGATCTGCAACATCACAAATTTATCAGTATTTATTAAAGCTGGTCAGTCGCCTGGGAACCGGGGGTGGGGGGGGGGGGGAGTGGACGTAAAGTATCCTCTGCTTACCCCCCCCCCCCACCCCCTCACCCTCAAAAAAAAAGGAGGAAAACAGTTTCGGAAAAAAATATGTTCTGAGAAACAACTTTTTTCGGGGGGGGGGGGGGGGGGGGGGAGAGAAATATGCATTTTGGGAGAAAATTTTTGATTTTTATGCATTTTTATTTCGAGGCTAGACGCCGCCCCCCCCCCCCCATTCCCTCCCTCCCCCCCAATCCCACATAGTGCCATTTTAAATAAAGGCTGGAAATATGCATGTCAGGGCGCGCTGCCCCCTCCGCCTCCCGTCCCCTAATGAATTGTTTTCCACCTTATTGTTGACGTAGAAAACACGAGAAAGATTACCTAAGTACATGTATGCGTGTTAGTGTCATATACAATTCACGTTATTGTCCATGACATGGAAATTTTTCTTCAGATTCGATATTAAAACACGCATAAGAGCATATGCGAATAATAAAACATGCGTGCAAATATGATAATCTTGTACATGCTCACACGCTCGAACGCACAGACACTATGCACGCAAATACTGTCATCCATGGACAATTATGCAATGAAAAGTTACTATGCAGAGTTATTATGCTCAAAATATTACTGATCATATGGTCCAACAGTTACATGACGTATTTCAGCAAGGTTATTGCATTAGGCACAAATGACTTCTTGAAAACAATTCCTGCGAGCCAGGGGCATTCTATAGCGCCTACCAGAAGGCAGTTTCTCAAACTGGTAGTGTGAACGGGTGAGAACTGTCTGATGTGATGAAAAAGGCTTTTCTGTGAAAGTACGTACGTCAGTTATTAAATAACATCCACTATACAATTTTTTAAAGGAGTCTATCCTGTCAAAGTAATAATTTACGTATTATTTTGACACGACATACTCCTTGCTTGCAAAAATATAAGTAAGCAAAAACTTTGAAATAATACATTATAAGTATCAGCCGAAGCATATCATCAAATCGATTTGACAACGAAGAGAGATTTTTAGTTATTTTTTCCCCCAAATGACTGAAATTTCGCTTTTTCCTTTAGTCATTATCAGAAAATGCCTATTTAAAATGAGTCACTATGGGAATGCTTAAATATCTAGACATTTCCAGAAATGCCCGATTTCCCGATATGATTATAACCTACATATCGTACAAATTTAATAACGTCCAGTTATCCTTTTATCGTCGTTTGATCTGCCCAGTGATTGATTTGTTTTTCTTAATTAAGAAAAACAGTTACCGCACATTCAAACTAACCGTGATATCTTACCTCGGCAAGTGCGAGCGAAGGACATTGCGCAGCCGTAGTTGATACTTCCGTATTCGTCGGCAGTGAAGGGCATGAGGTGAAGGTCAAAGTTGAAGGGTTCGGACGTACCGACCATAGAGCATATCTCCAAGGCTGGAGGGAAAAAAAAAAATCCAGCAAAAACTTAGACCTAAAATAACGACGACAAAGAATAATTGAATACTGGTAGAATTAACAGCGCCTGCTACTGACGATTCAGTTCGGCGGAAAAGACGCGTAGTTACGCGGGGAGGGGCAGTAGCAAAACGCCTCAACGCGGCCCACGACGGCCGCAGTGGGCCCGCGCACAGCCGTGCGCGGGCCCACTGCGGCCGTCTTGGGCCCGAGAACCTTTGCTTACTGGGGGAGCGTCTGTGTATGAGACCTTACCCTTACCAGGTAAATTTACAGAAGGAATGTCTTGCGGGAGGAAGTTTGGAAGGGACTTTCATAGAGTATTTTAAAATATTTTTGGCCGGGGAAAGGGGATGGTGGTGGTTCCGGACCCCCTCCCCCCCCAAGATCCGCCCCTGGGTTCAATTCTGACACTTTATGACGTTTTATCTGCCAGCAAGGGGCATGCGCAGATTCTCACGAGCTTCTAGTACAGATCTACGTACTATAGGGGAAAAAGCTCAAGCACTAGAGAGTCTCATCCCTTGAAGCCTTTCTCACAGCACCCGAGTGGAAGCCTACGCAGTGACTCGAAACAACCATTGTGACTACGCATTTCAGCCACACTGGTTGTCTCCCTTCATTCGCTGCGCTCACTAGCGCAGCGAATAGAGGGAGACAACCAGTGTGGTCCATAGGATAAAGTACAGTCTGCTCCGCTTATAACAAGGGCGGATATGACAAAAGTCGGATACAGCAACGCTTCTTGAGAGATCCCGTAGGGCACGCTATGTGGATTTCTTCGCTTGTCACAAACTTCGGATTTCACAACAAGAAAGACGTGTTCTTTGGGCGTTATGCTGTACTCGAAGTTGAGTACACAAGACGGCTGTGCCATACTCCCTGGCGGTGAAATAAAACTGGGTTAATTAACTCATTCTACCCCAAGACCGCATTCCCCAACTTTTGCCGTTGTCCTCTGAAGACTGCATTGCAGTGCAGGACACAGATCGACCATCATAGTTCAAGGGTGATGCCAGAATAGCTTGGCGCCCATAGGCGCCAAGCTATTCTGGCATCACCCTTGAACTATCATGGTCGATCCTTATCTTGCTGTGGTGTGTCTGGGGTAGAATGAGTTAACCCTTTGGCTGTCGGTAGCGGTAGGAATAACAACACCCTGACATCCTGCAGGAATCATCGCGACACAAACCGCTACCGACAGCCAGAGGGTCAAAGGCGGGACACTTACCTTTACACTCGTTCTCTATCATGAGAGGGAAGGCCAGGCGACAGCGGCAAGAGTAGGCGCCATTGTTGTCGATGCAGTCGGAGTTGGGTGGGCAGTCATGCAGACCTTCCTTGCACTCGTTCACGTCTGCAAGCACAACGACATGGATTAAAAAAAAAATTCTTCTCAAAATCCAGACCAAAAGCGTGACGGCCAAACGTGTGAAATGCAAAGGAAACCCCAAACAAACGACAGAAAACACACTTAGAAAGAACAATTTACAACGCAGATGCGTTGTAATTGTCCTGTCTAGCTAAGCGTGCTTCTTTCTTTGTTGTGATGTGCGTACCAAGCTTCTGTCTTATGGAACGCCCTCCACTTTGAAAATCCGACACAGCGAATAATAATAATAATAAAGAGGATTTATAAGGCGCCTATACATGGTAAGATGCTCTAGGCGCCGTACGTACGATCAAGAAAAATATTAACACAAAAGGTGACAAAACCAAAACCACATGTACAATTACACAAAAGAACAGAAAATGACTAAATACAACAACACTGATATCAAGATGGGAAAAAATGGGTTTTGAGACTGTGTTTAAAATCTGCCTGTGCTTTCAAACGGGCCCTGAAAACCCACCGGTTTCGCCCGTCTTTTGCCACTGAACAATAGTACAGTGGTAGAAGACAGTATTCTGACAGTATTCTGACTATACTGTTTCTAATTTGTCATTATAACTGCTTACATTTTATGAATGTGGGTTTAAAAAAAAAAAAAAAACATTTATTATTGTGGATTATGTGATGTCATATGTGTTTTGATGTCTAGTTTGTAGGGTCCAACGTATTTAGTATTGAACTTTGTTTTTGTTTATATATATTTACTGTATTTATATATTTAACCCTTTTAGCCCCAATGTCCCATTTTCACATTTTGGAGGTGTCGGTAACGACTATGTACCAGGTGCATGAGATGTCTTGACCATGATCATTCAAGGGTAGTGCCAGATTAGCTTGGCGCCTTCAGGCGCCAAGCTAATCTGGCACTACCCTTGAATTATTATGGTCAAGCCATCTCCCGCTGTAGAGACTCGGGGCTAAAATGGTTAATTATAAAGCGCTTAGAGCCAAATAGAATAAGCGCTACATAAATACACAATATTATTATTATTATTTCTTTGAATTTATTCAGCCAAGACTTTGGACTTGGGACTTACACTCTGTAGTGTGAAAAGCGAGCATGATGAAATACACAACGACACGACATTTCCAGGTGCATCCATGTGGCACGTCTTCCAGTCCATGTTTCCTTGAACTGCACACGATCCATGAGCTTTCCCATATCCTGACTTTATTTCTGTGCTGCTGTTTGATATTGGACCTGGTGGCTTCACAGTGCGCAAAAGGTCATCGGGCTAACGTCGGTCCGAGGGTCTTTTGCGCCCTTGATTACTACTGAAAACCACATGCGTTATGATTCATACTCGCTGTAAGCTCGTTCGCTAAAGCAAAAACAATGGAACCCAGGATTATTCTGATATTCTTTTGAACCTTTTCTCCTATTCTGATTGAACAAACTCGTATTTGGTTTTACTTCATTTTAAAATTATTAAAAAAAGTTCATCATTAAAGGCCCACTGCCACCATATCTGTTTAAAGATACACTTCTGTAACAGGTGGTTACAAAACGCTACACACAGGTCTAGTCTTGGTTCATTTAGACACAGGACCAGTTCAGCACACGTCGTCTTTATATCAAGCAACCTGACAATGATTCACTCTGTTCTAGAAATACAACGCTGTCAGTACGAGAAACTACTAAAAAATAGATTGCCACGCTAACGGCTGCGCAAAATAAATAATTGCGATTACGCGTGTGCTTTTGCTGCGTGTCCAAACTGCCGTTAAAGTTTATTAGGTGTGTGGACAAGGCTTAATAAACACAAATGGTGCTGAAATGTGTCTTCAGATTTATGCGTAATGGTACTTTAAATCAATTGTACAGAGTTTAGCTCTGTCTAAATTACTTGTAACCCATTACATCCTAAGGCTGATTTTGTAAAATTTGCTTATTGTCCTATGAAGGCTACATTACAGATTAGGAGATAGATGAACTGTGTGAGTTCAAGGTGGTGCCAGAATACGCAATCCAGACCAAAAAGGTGACTGCCAAGCGTGTAAAATGCAGAGAAGAACCCAACGGAGAAAGAAACACGCTTAGAAAAGACAGTTATAACACAATTTATTAATATTTCGGGTAAATACCCTTTTCCAAAATAGACAAGCAAATAAATATAGAGATCAGTCGCTACTTATCTTCATTTATCGCAGAAGGAATGTATCAACCAAGGTATTCTGGCACCACCCTTCAACTCTGAGACAAATTAATTCAAGCATTAGATGTATTAGGATGAAAAGAGTTAAGTCATTATTCTCTGTCTCTCTCTCTACATCAACACCTACTTTTAGGACACATTCCCGACACCTTCATGTCGGCACAGTCGGTGCCGTCGCACTTGTACAGCATGCCGTTGTTGTAGCCACACTGTCCGTCAGCACGGCCAGCTGCGTTCACACGCTCACATTTCACACTGGTTGGGTACAGGCAGATGTCACAGCCGTCAATCTGAACAACATTCACATCAACAGAGTCAATGTCTTGTGTGTAAATACACTGGCTGCCTTCCTCGATTCGCTACCGCTTATCAGCGGTAGCGAATCGAGGAAGACAACCAGTGTGGTTTGTAAAATGCAAGGAAATAGCCAAGGAAGACACATGCAGCACCCGTGAACCATCCTGGACAACGGCAAATCTTCTGAAGAAAGACACGCGCAGAATCCAAGAGCCAATCTGGACAAAGGAACATCTTCTGATTTGGTATGTTGTGTACCATTGTCTTACAATTTTTTGAAGATCAACAATAGGGCTTTCTGAGTTCACGGAAAAGAAAATAAAGAAAATGTTTTGTACAGTACCGCCCCACTCCCACTCCCCCCCAAAAAGAAGAAAAAACAAACCCAACCAAACAACCAACCAACCAAAACAATAACAACAACAACAACAACAACAAAATATTGACACTAAAACGATAACTTTCAGCGCCCGCTCGCCCCCCAAAAAAACCCAAACAAACAAAAAAACAAAGCAAAACAAAACGAAAAAACCAAAACAAAAAAACAACAACCAACTAGTCAAACAAAACAATCGAGCATCGTCGAATAAATCGCTCTTTCTCTCTCTCTCTGAAGTAAAGTTTTATTTCTCTTTTGTAGCTTAGTGTAAGGGTTGTGTGTGTGTTTGCGAGTATTGATATGTGTACGGTTGAGTATAGTTGCAGTATGTAACTCGCTTTCACGTCAGTTCTTCTGGGGAATTAGCGCAGTTAAAATGCTCTTTATTTTCATCAATAATAATAATAATAATAATAATAATAATAATAATAATAATAATAATAATAATAATAATAATAATAATAATAATAATATATTATTATTATTATTAATTTTGATATTTACACGTTTTCTATCTTACCATAACCAGCTCTGAAGCACGTTCGTACTCTCCGTTAACATTCCATGGCTCGCTGCCGCTGCAGAAACCAGTAGGCGCATAGTCGCCAGGTCGGTCTGGTCCTGCGAAAATATACACAGCCACATGACATTTTCACAGTCAAGTGCTTCAATATCGCATGCCCACCATTCCAATTTTTGTCGTGTGTTCTGAGAGGTCATGTGCCTTTATAGACCATCGTTTAGGCGACTGTAGCCACCCAAATGATGGTCTTTAATGACAGGTGACAGCTCTTGCCCTTCAAGACTTTTCTTGAGAGAGCACCTGTCTTTTGCGACCATTTTATTCCAGCGCAAAAAGTTGTTGCTGAGCTGCATCAGCTTAGACTCCTGTCACCAAAAGTTGCTAAGATCAACACTGACTTTCTAACTGTGCTGGTCCACGATCCTAAAAATGAAACTTCATTTGCCGCATGATATCCACGGGCGGATCAGGTACCTGGAGGCGGGTAATAATAATAATAATAATTACGGTATTTATAATGCGCTTATCTTATAATAATTATAACTCTAAGCGCACACTCACAACTCGCGCACGCATGCGCACGCTTTAGACAATGACTCACGTACCACAAACAGTGAAATACATGGGTGGGGGGAACCTTTTTTTGGGGGGAGCTTCAACCTGATACAAAAAGCCTCCCCGACCCTAGACCTTGCGTCCAGGGGCAGAAAAATCGAAAAGCGGGGTATGGGTGCAGGGTGGGGGATGGGAAGGTGGGGGGGGGGGGGGTGTGAGGGGGAGGGGTTGGGGGGTGGGGGTGGGGGTGGGTGACGTTGGAGAAAAGGCGCGTGTGTGTTAAGACTCACCATTCGCCAAAATAGCAAACAACGCTGCGGGGGGGGGGGGGGGGGGGGCGGGGGGGGGGGTTGAACCTCCCCCCCCCCGATCCGCCCCTGGTATATATATATACACGACATATCTTCAATTTTAACCTCTGCTCTCTACATTTGTCTATGGCACGTCTCGAATGAGTTAGCAAAGATTAATCCTTTGGCTGCTGGTAGCGCTTTTTGTCGCGATGATTCATCGCGACAAAAAGCGCAAACGACACACAAAAGGGTTCGCTTGAAGGCCGATAACCTTGGCGCAAAGAGTTTGTTCCCTTTAGGCTGTTTGGAGTCACTCACGTTCTTCACAAACGAAGTTAAGCTGGGCCGCTCTTGACACTGCTTTGAAGATGAGGTCTCCACCATGGGTCATCACGACAGCAACGGCGTACACCGCACCGTTGGCCGGCAGTTTTTCCAGAGAAATGTCGTCTGTTCGGATGCCCTGCTGGAAGGCAAAGTCGGACACGACGAAGTTGTTGTACTGGATGAGCTTCGTCTGCGCCTCAGTGACAACTGGGCGAATGTCTCTGTTGGGAAACACACGCACCTGGCCGGCGACAATGGCGCTGTCTGCAAAACAAATTCGCCGAGACTGTAAACCCAGTGCCGCAAAGGCCATCGGGTCCACGTCGGCCGCCCTTTACCCACAGCCGTGCGCGGGCCAATGGCGGCCGACGTCGGCCCGATGGCCTTTTGTACAATGGGAAACATATTGAGGAGCGAAATGAAATGCGACATCTTTCGAGTGATAGGCAACATTGCAGTGTTTCCGATGACTCGAACGATGCCGCATTTCTTTTTTGCTCGTCAGTATAGGATCACAGAGGTGGGGAAATGTGGAAATTATGTGCAGCTAATAACGGCTCCTAACATCAATGGAAATTAACCCGATCACTTAAAATTCACGTCCTAAATTCAACGTCAAAGATCCGCAGACGTCAACAGAACATACATGCAAAGTGGTTTTAGCAAGAGCAACTGCATGGAGCTCATGAGAATCATATACCTCTTGCAGTTCGGTGTAAAGCCCGTTATTAATTGGACGAACCTTTGATCGGCAAACCTAGATCGGAGAAGATCGGCGATCTTTTGGTTTGTTTCTTAACTGAGGTTGAACAAATCTGAACTAACCCAGGCGAACTTGAGCAAACTAGGTTCGCCATGGTGTTCTTTCTTAATTGAAGTGCTTGGTTCGGTGTAAGTAGGTCTGCAAAGGTGTTCAAAATGGCTGCCGCAATGCCGCTTCGCGATTTGGAAATTGTACTCCATGCAGGAGGGATCCCACAAAGAGCGTTGCTCCTCCTACAAATCAAAATAAGTCTTGTTCTTCTCACGAAAGTGAAATATCGCCGTCCGCAACTGTTGTTGGATCGGTGACTATCTTCTTATCTCTAACGCAGAAGAGGGTAAAAGTTTTGACCAATGAGAGAAAAGGCTCGCCTTGGATCGCTCGACATGTCGAGCGATCTTTTTTCGACAGCGAACTATGGTTTGCCGAGGTTCGCGAACTACTTCGAACTAGGTTTGCCGTATCTTTGGATCGTCCAATTAAGAACAAACTTGGTTCGCCCGAGATCGCGAACTCTAGATCGTCAGAGTTGGCGAGCAAATGTACGGGTAGGTTCGTCTAATTAAGAATGGCATTTATCCGCTGTTTCTCAGCAGCGTAAGGGTTAACGTTGATGCAGGAGTGCAACTGGTCACACGTTTAACATGGAGAAGGGCATCGTGAGTAAAGTTTCACGAATTCGTTCATCTGTTTCAGTAAAATGGTATGCAAACATGTCACAGTGTAAATGAACAAAATGGGATGAACCATAACCCACAAAGTCCCTTCTATATGGGAGCTGTCCTAGCTGTCAAGGGTCTCTACCTTTTGTCTTTGACCTGATTCTGATGTTGAAATATCTCGTACTGAACAAGTTGAGGATTTCATCCCAACGTCTATCGTATTATTTGGAGCTCATGTGCGGCTTTTTTTTTTATAGGAACATTCAAAGTTGTTTCATATTTTAAAGCTTATCCTTCTGATCCATTTCCCACCTCTCTAAGCCAACCTCGATCAACACACACGCCGACGCACACAAATAAAGACGGATAGTAGGATCTGGGAGCTGGAGTAGCGACAGGAAGACAAATAGCACGAGCAGCAAAATGACGTCACTGTAAGCTTGACGTCATGGCATAGCTAGTCTCACGACGCCGTGTACACAGTGACGAAATTGATGTTTCACGTCACTCATCCGAAAGGCACACAACCTCTTCCAGGGCTGACTGTTTTGTTCCACACAGCCTCTTCCAGGGCTGACTGTTTGATGGGACTATATAGTGGTTGCAAAACTTGCAAAAAATGAATTAATTATTTTTCAAAAAGTTGAAGAAGTGCAAAGTTGGCTAACGAACTCATCCATTGTCTTTTTCCAAGCTAGGTATATCTAAAATTTCAAGTAAATATGACAACAATTACGGACTCTAATCTGGGTCAACCGACTTTATACAAACGCTCTTTTATGTCTTCTATGAGACATCCAGTTACAACATGCTCGGAGGCTCTCTTAGCCACCCTTTAAATACAGTATTTCGCCAAGTTTCAAGGTTGTGCGTACAGCAATGTCTGAGCTTCGCGTGTCTACATACATGAGCACACACACACACACACACACACACACACACACACACACACACACACACACACACACACACACACACACACACACACACACACACACACACACACACGGCCTTTCGCGCCAAATGTACGTTTAGCAGCGAGTTTAGCGTAACTAGACATGACCTAATTTATATCTTGTTACTTCAGTTGTCAGAGGTTTAGGCCTGCCCCAATTTGACATCATGGACATGCTATTGAATTCGCCCCACCGCGACCAATCCTAAAAAGTCCCTTCTATAAATGGAAGGGACTGAAAAAAATGGTGGATCTACGAGAAACGGTGTTCCAACTCTACGAGAAACAGTGCTGCAACCCTTCAAGGCCCTTCTCACTGGTCACGTGTTCAAAATGAAGAAAAAAAAGGCATCACGTGGTAACATTTTGCAAACCAATTTCTTCGCTAAAGTTCAAATGGTCTGCAGATAATCCACCATTTATGTCACACATGTATGCAGACCATTTGTACTTTACAATTTTCTATTTTAAACATGTGACCAGTTTAGAAGGGCCTGGCTGGAACACTGTTGCAGTTCCGCCATTTTACTTTGCGCATATTATATGCAAAGTAAAATGCGGGAACTGCGACAGTGTTCCACCAAGGACCTTTTAAACTAGTCACATGTTTAAAATGGAGAAATGCATCACGTAGTAAAGTTTCACGAAACGGCGCCTTGGGTAAAAGACAAGTGGTCTGCATGTGTGTATGACGTAAATGGCGGATCTATGAAAAACAGTGTTCTATATCTTCTAAACCGATCACATGGTTACAATTGTGACCGGGTACACCCGGCTCTCATAACCCACCTGATGTAATGTTAGTACATTGTGAAGATTTGTTTAGCCACTTATGACTTTGTCAGGTGTGAGTATTTGTGCTTAAGTTTGGTTTATTCTGTATATCTAATTGATTTTGTAAACTGTAAATTTAATGTTTTTCATTTTGTTTTGTTTTTAGGCACTGCTTTTAGTACTTGGTACAATAAACAGATGTCATAGCGACCTCTTTGTTGACTCCTCCGTCACATGCCTCTGTGGCCTGTCAACCAAATCAATTTCTTGTACCACCGCTCGGTTACAAGTGGCGCTGCGAGCAGGATTACAGAGGTGGAGGAGTCGCTAGTACCAAGTACCAACTGAAAGCAGTGTAGAGGGCGTGCTGTCATCTCGGCTCGGCCACGACCAACATGGGGAGGAAATGCAAGTTCCCGTTGGCGCGATTCCTTACAGAACTTGTGGACCACGACGGTAACACCATGCGGGACAAGCATGGAAAGATGCGCTTTATGCCCCCACTCCCCATCTACAAGGGCCCACGGTGCAGGGGCCCATCCATAGCATCCTTCACACGGCGTGCTGAGCAGGTGATGGCTGACCTTGATGAGGACCTTGCTCACCAGATCCACCCAAGTGTGTTTGTGCGATGGATCATCGTCGCCCTAGAAGGTGAGGCATACACGTACTATACCTACCACTCGACAATGGAAGACAGATCTTCTGCAGCTGCCCTCCTTGCATTTCTGCAACGCAAGTTTGGTGACGACGAAGCACCACAGTCTCAGTCTCCGGGTGCTACAGCTGAGACACCTCCAGTGCAGCCGGACCGCAGCGACACGTCAATGGCACCAGCCGTAACACCTGCCCTGCAGCCTCCCTCCCCACTGCCTCACAAACCGTCATGCATAGAAGCACACATGACACAGTTGGCAGTGGAGGTGACTCCTGTCGATGCTGTCCATGAGCCAACTGTCCCCATGTCACCGCCTCCATGCACATCTGCACACGAGGTGACTGAACCTGCAGAAGAGGCGCCACTCAGTGAACTACGTGCTCCACCATCACAAGGTGCACCCCCTGTAAAGCCGGTTGAGAGGCCACCTACACCGTCTCCCATGTCATCCTGGACATCTTGTGGCCCACAGCAGTCAGCCGGACAGTCACGACCCCCTCTTGTCTGTTGGGGATGTAATGTGCCAGGACACCGCCACATTCATTGCCCAAGTGATCGGCAGCGACAAACATTTCAGCAGCACAGAGAGTCCACAATGCCCTCTGCCCATGTAGGACTGCCACTGTTTATGTCAGTGCCTATTTTAATGTTCTGCCAGATGGCACTGTTTCAAGCTATTTGTCAAGCGATGTATTTTGCTGCCATGAACATTATGATGGCTATGCGTGCTAGTTTTATGCCTTTGTTCCGCATATAGACCGATGGTGACTTTGCTTCAGTTTAATTTGCATATCCGATATGAGTTTGCGTAGTTTGCTTACTACCAGAACTGAGTTATGAGTATCACTCTGATAGGAATTGATGAGTATGTGGAAACTATGGTGACATGCAAGACTGAAGACACTGACATCTTCTTTTGTTCCCTGTTGTGCACCTTAATACGTCTGCATGTTGTTTTTATGCACAGTATGTAAACAGTGTAGTTTTGTTCATGTGTATATGCATCTGATTTGCTTATTTGTTTTTGAGTGTAAGCAATTAATTATGTATGCTTAGGTATTGTATGTGTTTTGCTTCCAGCTTTCTGAGTTGCAGTGATGATTTAAATCCTGAGTGGCAAGCTTGCTGTTTGGATTGTATTTACTGTTAATGTTATCACTGTTTGTATTTACTTTTGACCACTTTAATGGTTGCCAAAAGCAAGTTAGGGTGCCCTGATTTGGCGTGTATATTTTTTATATCTATAGACATATAGACTTGAAAAATATGTGTGCCACTGCCGCTCACCGATTTCCAATTTGTGCCGAAATTTTCATTAAAGCATCCGGACTACCTAGGACGGTCCATGCTATGTAGTGTGTGTAGTACAGTTACAAATGATCATTTGTGTAGTGCATTATAGTAGATAGTAGAGAAGCTTAGAGGCTGATATTTAGTTCAAGAATGTAATTTTGGTTTGGTTAGTGACCTGATCTTCATATGATAAACTGTGGAAGCAGGAGTTAAGCTATGAACTGGAAGCCGACTAATCATGAAATGGACTTGTGGACACGGACTGATTATGTTCAAATTTATATCAAGCTGAATTATTATGGATGATGTTAACCCACCAGTATGGACTCTGTTTGCCTGTGGTCATTTTTTTTCTTTTTCTGTCTCTTCCATTGGGTTTTGTCTGGTCAGGTTTAATATGTCTTAACTGCAATAATCCTGTCAGATTCTTGCAATGCAAGACAATGGAAGAGATCTATTATTTTTGGAAGTAGCCATTTGTCTATCATAATATGTTGACATAGGAGGGTAAAAGGATTTTGTGTTGTTCATTAACCTCAGGTTCGTACAGCCTGATGTTTCTGGGGTTTTTTTGTTCGCCAGCGCGGACGCTGGCACTTTTCGGTGGGCTGAGATGTGACCGGGTACACCCGGCTCTCATAACCCACCTGATGTAATGTTAGTACATTGTGAAGATTTGTTTAGCCACTTATGACTTTGTCAGGTGTGAGTATTTGTGCTTAAGTTTGGTTTATTCTGTATATCTAATTGATTTTGTAAACTGTACATTTAATGTTTTTCATTTTGTTTTGTTTTTAGGCACTGCTTTCAGTACTTGGTACAATAAACAAATGTCATAGCGACCTCTTTGTTGACTCCTCCGTCACATGCCTCTGTGGCCTGTACCACCGCTCGGTTACACAATGGAAAAAGGAATCACGTGGTAAACTTTAACTCATTCAGCCGCACATATTTCCCAAACATTGGAAGCGTCATCTAAAGGCTTCCTCACACCTTTTGCAGGAGATAGATCGACCATGATAATTCAAGGGTATTGCCAGATTAGCGTGGCGCCGACAGGCGCGAAGCTAATCTGGCACTACCCTTGAATTATCATGGTCGACCCATCTCCTGCTGTAGTGCATCAGGGCTGAATGGGTTAACAAAAAGGTACCTTGGGACAAGTCAAATGGTAAATTATTATTATTACGAGTAAAGCCGACGTTTTACCAATATGATGTTGGATGCTTATTTATTTATTTATTATTATTATTATTATTATTATTATTATTATTATTATTACTATTATTATTATTATAATTATTATATGATTATTATTATTGTAATAGTATGCATACATGTGTAACATAAAATGATGGATCTACGACAAACAGCGTTACAACTCACCCAGGCCCTTCTGGACCATGATTTCCTTCAGGCTGTTGAACTTGTCTGGGATGTCGATCTGCATGAGAGTGGCGTTGAGCTCGTTACATTTCTCCAGGGCGCGGCGCCAGATCCTGGGGCGTTCTTCTACGTTGATGCAGCTCTTGGCTACGTCCTTAAACTTTTCGGCGCACTGTTGGATGTTTCCTGAGGAAATAAAATAAAGTAAAATAAAATAAAATAAATAAAATAAATAAAATAAAATAAAATAAAATAGAATAAAATAAAATAAATAAAATAAAATAAAATAAAACATGATGTTTCCTGAGGAAATGAAATAAAATAAATAAAATAAAATAAAATAAATAAAATAAAATAAAATAAAATAAAATAAAACGTTATTGTCTGTTCGAGTCAAAGCACGACATAAGTGTGCCATTTGGCTTGTCATAAATCAACAAGACAAGACTGATAAACAGTGTACGAACATTCCATTAAAATTATCATTGCAGCAATCTATCACAAGATCTATAACTAAAATATTCATAACATAACATAACATAACATAACATAACATAACATAACATAACATAACATAACATAACATAACAGAAAAATAACATAACATAACATATAAAATAAAGTAAAATAAAGTAAAATGATATGAAACTTCATTTCCTTCCTTATAGTCTGGCTGGCCTGCATTTAACCCTTCCCGGCCGTGAGAGATGGCCTTAGTTGCCTGCGTGGCGTTAACCCATTTAACCCCAAGACTCTTAACACCGTTAACCCATTTGACACCAAATATTGAAGGTGTCACTCAACGACAGTGTACCAGGTGCAGGAGATGGGTCGGCCATGATAATTCAAGGGTAGTGCCAGATTAGCTTGGCGCCTGATTCAAGGGTAGTGCCAGATTAGCTTGTCGCCTGATGGCGCCAAGCTAATCTGGTACTACCCTTGAATTGTCATGGCCGACCCATCTTCTGCTGAAGGGCGTCAGGGCTGAAGGGGTTAGGAGAAAGGTCTTAAAACATGATGTAAATACAGTTGAAAAGTATTCTTAGTTAAAACGTCACACAGGTCAATCGTACTTGTGTACAGACTTTGGAAGTTCACAAGAACAGTCAGATTTACAACAATAAGACAAATGTTTGTGTGTGTGAAAAGCGAGATTTTTATAGTATTACAGTGAAAATCTCGCATTTCACAAAAATGGGCTTGCTGCCTTTCGGCCATCACAAGAAAATACTCACTGTCACACTTTTCTCCGCTGGCACTCATGGTGTACCCGCGAGCACACTCCAGTGTTGGCGGCTCGTCGTGCACGCAGATGGAGTTGGGGTCCCTGGTGTAGAGTCTGACCTCAGTCCTGCCACCGGCAATACACTTGATCTTCCTGCCGCAGCCGTTGTCCAAGACCTCTTCACCTGGCTGTGGACGTTCGCACGAAATGACGCGTAAGAGGAAAGACACAATGAGGCGCTTTGACGTGACGTCACGTAAGAACAAAGAAGTAAAGGGTCAGTTTGGCGTGAACGTCACGCGAGAACAAAGAAACAAAGGGCTGTGTGACGTTACGTTACGTGAGAACAAAGAAACAAAGGGCTGTGTGACGTGACGTCACGTGAGACCAAAGAAACAAAGGGCTGTGTGACGTGACGTCACGTGAGAACAAAGAAACAAAGGGTTGTGTGACGTGACGTGAGGTGAAATAAACAAACAAACCCAAAACAAGGGGCACTTTGACGTTAGGTCACACGCAAACAAAGCAGCGGAGAGCATTTGGCGTTACGTCACGTGAGAGTAAAGAATCAAAGGCCAGCTTGACGTGACGTCATATCAGAACAAATAAGCAAAGCAGTATGACGGGACGTCACGTGAGAACAAAGAAGCAAAGGAGCAGTCAGACGTCATTTGAGCACGTGGGGGTGAGACCGAAATAATTATTTCTGAAACATTTATGTATTTTTCTTTTTTACATTATCTGCCATTTCTCATTTACAGGCCACACAACGACTCCCTGCACAAACCTTGAGACTGATCTCTGCGAAGCCGCCGGTGAGAATGACCTTGCATCCACACTCGGACTCCGTGACGCACTGTCCGGCCATGTAGTAGTAGCCCTGCTTGCATCGGCAGCCCTCCAAGGGCAACGTGTTGGAGCAGTCGGGTGTCATCTCCCCGCACACCTTCTGGCAGCTGATGTCCAGTGAGTATTCCATCCTGTCCGGGCATGCCATCGCTGGAACACAATGCAAAAAAAGAAAAGAAAAATAGGACGAAGACATAACCGTGTATACAGACTCTATCCTCGGTGGGTATAGACAATGGTGTGCTTAAGACAGCTTGTATCTTTTGTGTGCTGGTCTGTGATTTTGGACCTTACGGCTGCAAGCCGTAAGGTCCAAAATCACAGACCAGCACACATTTCCAAGTTATCCTGTCCGGGCGTATCATCGCAGGAACACAGCAAACGCTTTTCACAAACACGGACTTACTGTCTTTTGCAAAATGTTATCATTTATGAAATTGTCTACCCTAATTTAGACAGTTCGACACCATCGTGTACAGGCCATCGAGCCAAAGTCGGCCGCAGTGGGCTGCGACCGACTTCAGCCCGACAATCTTTTGCTTGCAATTTGACAAGAGACATTAAGATTTTTTTTTTTTAAATTGAGAAAGTCCAAACAATTATCATTCATAAAAATATCTACCTTAAACTACCCAAAAATACAGTAAGATTTTATTAATTCAAGTCCATGTTCGTGACAAGTTCCGATGATGGTATTCTCGCTTTTCACTAAAATGGACTTACAGAGGCGGATCAGTTACCTTGCATATGGGAGGGGGGGGGGGAATTTTTATTTGGGACTTTCAACCTGACCAAAAGGCCTCCCGACGTCAAACACTGTTCTCAAGTGGCCGAAAAATAAAAAAATAAAAATGAGGCTGGAGAAAAGGTGGGGGGGGGGGGGGGTGTAGGGGGATGGGGGTTGGGGGCGGGGGGGGAGGGCGGGGGGGGGGGGTTGAGGGGGAGCGGGAGGTGTGTGTGTGTGTGTGTGTGTGGGGGGGGGGGGACCGCTTGCCTCCCCCTTCTTACCAAAAAGCGGGGGAAGGGAGGACCGTTTTTGAAGAAATTTCGGCGGGGAGGAGGGGGGGGGGACCCTTGCTACCAACCCCAGATCCGCGCCTGACACTCGTTTTGCCAAATTAAGGCAGATTTAATAACCCACGACAAAACACACTGTTGCAACTCACGGCAAAGCTGGGCGGATCTCCAGCTGTCGAGGGAGACTCCCGCCTGCTTGCACACGCTGACGTAGCCAGACATGATCTCACAGCGATCCTTGGTTTCGTCCAGGCACACGTCAAATTCACACTCGTTGTAGACGTTCTGTGGGTTGACTCGCTCGTGGCAGGGCTTGAAGGGTCCGTTGACGTCCAGGATGACCTTGCAAGCGTCAACGGCGATCTGTTTACGTGCTCCGGAACATGGCGGCGCAACTTCCGTCAACACCTCGCACTCGCTGGAAAAAAACCCCAACACATCACATTCAGTGTCGGGATGTGCGAACCATCGACAGCAGATCAACATTTCGGTGACTGTAAGAGAAAAAAAATCCAACGAGAGATAGTCTCAGGCACAGTAAAAGTCTAGTGGCAGCGACGATCCTCTAGTTTTACATGCAAAAAAGGTCTTAACCCTTAACCCATTTTACCCACAGGCCAAAGGACATGGGTCGACCATGACAATTCAAAGGTAGTGTCATATTAGCTTGGCGCCTGATGGCGCCAAGCTAATCTGGCACTACCCTTGAATTATCATAGTGAATCACATGACGCCACGCTAATCTGGCACTTGTCTTGAATTATCATGGTAGATCACATGACGCCAAGCTAATCTGACACTCGTCTTGAATTATCCTGGTAGATCACATGACGCCACGCTATTCTGGCACTCGTCTTGAATTATCCTGGTAGATCACATGACGCCACGCTATTCTGGTACTCGTCTTGAATTATCATGGTAGATCACATGACGCCAAGCTAATTTGACACTCGTCTTGAATTATCCTGGTAGATCACATGACGCCACGCTATTCTGGCACGTCTTGAATTATCATGGTAGATCACATGACGCCACCCTATTCTGACACTCGTCTTGAATTATCATGGTAGATCACATGACGCCACCCTATTCTGACACTCATCTTGAATTATCATGGTAGATCACATGACGCCACGCTAATCTCACACTCGTCTTGAATTATCATGGTAGATCACACGACGCCACGCTAATCTCACACTCGTCTTGAATTATCATGGTAGATCACACGACGCCACGCTAATCTGACACTTGTCTTGAATTATCATGGTAGATCACATGACGCCACGCTATTCTGTCACTTGTCTTGAATTATCATGGTTGATCTTTCTCCATCTGCAGGGCGTCGGGGCTAAAGGGGTTAAGTTAAAAGGTCTTAGCTTTTGACGAGATGAATCCAAGCTGGAATCATTGCGAAAGAACCGACAGCCAAAGGGTTAAAAACAGGTCATTTCTTATGAAAGCCTTGATGGGATAACGTGTCACCTGACATAAAAGCATATCATTCAGGAGGCCCAAAAAGTGGTCGTTAAAGACAGGTGCTCTCTCAAGAGAAAACTCTAAGGGCAAGAAGTGTCGCCTGTCTTAAAGACCATCATTAAGGTGGCTACAGCCACTTATATGATGGTCTTTAATGACGGGTGATCTCTTATAAGGATGGTCAGTAAAAATAGCCTGTGTTACAACAGACGTTGCCGATATTTCATTAATGGGGGGGGGGGGGGGGGGGGGGAGGGGGGGGAAGCTGTATCACACGCAACGAAAATCCACCACCATGTATTGGTCCAGGCAAAACGTCGGGCTAGTTCGGATAGCATGTCCGTAAATAAAAGTCCTGGTAAATGTTAGTGGCACAGGTGCAGTGCGGCCGAATTGATCAGTGTTCAGGTCGTACTTCATAGGCAATAGCTATCCCTCCCCCCCCCCCCAACCCCCATAACTCGCCCATTAGGGCCAGACATTATCACTCCGGTGCCGTGGACGTTAAACCCCGAACTAACCACCAATCAACCGTCATGTACAGACTTCAGCCATATAGCCTTTTGCGTGTTGGGATTTTCCGATTTCCCTGAATGCACCCACCCATCGGTGGAGAGAGGATCACGCTCGATCCAGGAGTTGCCGAGCGTCAAGACCTGTGTGGGATCCAGCCTAGAGCCGCTTTTCGCAATGGAGAGAATGGTGCCGTTCCGCAGACGGTAGTCGTCAGTGCACTGGCCACAGATACCGCACATTTCGTCGCGGAGCAGGGCAGGGGGCACAACTCTGATCTCATGACCATTGGCTGCCTCAACGTAGAGACCTC
>BTPG01000001.1:312520256-312532756 GCA_036245525.1 Semisulcospira habei | reverse complement strand
AATTCTAGAGACAGGTCGAGCATGATAGTTCAAGGGTGGTGCCAGAATAGCTTGGCGCCTGTGGGCGCCAAGCTATTCTGGCACCACCCTTGAACTATCATGCTTGATCCATGTCTTGCTGTGGCGTGTCGGGGCTGAATGAGTTAATGATGATTCCTGCAGGAATAATCACGACAAATCCCACTACCGTCAGCCAAAGAGTTAACGCAAGCGACTTCCCCCCCCCCTCCCCCCCCTGCTAGACATCACCTTTCTGAATTTAAAGATACCTTCATGAAATATTGGACCACAAAAAAGTGAAAGCGTACCTTGGAAGTCGTATTGGGATCCACTGAAAGTGGTGTAGTGAGGATCGCCCCACAGTGAACACTGGCCGCATGGCTCTGTCAGCACAGATGTCAACAGTAGTGTCAACAGTAGTATCAATAGAGGTTACATAAAGGTTTGAATAGAGGTTCTCCCTCAAATCAGAAGCAAGTCAGAACATTGCACGGACTTCAAACACATCCTGCCCGCTCCATCTGCATCATTAATTTTAAGTTATCGTGCAACATTAAAATGTTAATAGGATTTCACAGGCGACGGCAAAAAGGCTAAAAATCATTACAATTTTATTAAAAGTTTACTGCTTGCGTGGTGTTTTATTCTTTCTCTCCTACAAAAGTCGTGAAACCAAAAATATGAATTACTACCATAAATACGGTTATAATAGATATTTTCTCCTTCAACCCTTTACTGCCAGTACTCGCAGACTGTGATACTGAAGTCTTGGTAAATTCAACCGACGGAGTCCCAGCCATCCAAGGAACATAGACACAGACCGGTAACACCAAGAGGCATAGACCCTCATGAGCCCCCGCAATTGTGGGGGCTCATGAAGATCTATGTCTCTTGCAGCTGAACATCAAATTCAATTTTTCTCGGCAGTGAAGGGTAAAATGGACTCCGGTTGTTTATGCTCACGGTGGCAGTTTCCGTTGGCGTCCTGGGTATGTCCAGCAGGGCACTGACAGGAGAAACATCCCCCGCTCTCAGGTATGCACACCTGGTTACCCATGCATGGTTTGCTGCCCAATTCCGCCAGACTCTGGCACAGGTTCTCCTCTGGAGAGGCAGAGAGAAAGACAAAATGCCCATGAAAATAAAACCGTCCAGCGAGAATTTCTGAAGTCAGAAGGAGGTCACATCACCACGCGTTTCGACGCAGAACAGTGGATTAAAACCCCGGACAAACATGCGATATCGCATGTTTGTCCGGACTTTGAATCCACTAATCGCGCCATAAAAGACGCGCAGTTATTGACCTACTTCTGATTTCCGGAAATCGTCAGTTTAACCCTTTTAACCCCAAGGTCCCATTTCGCAAATTTTGGAGGTGTTGCCCAACGACTATGTACCAGTTGCAGGAGATGGCTTGACCATGATAATTCAAGGGCAGTGCCAGATTAGCTTGGCGCCTTCACCTGCTGTAGAGATCCGGGGCTAAGAACCTCTAGCTAGCACTTTTCAAAGGGGCGGCGCGCCCCGCTTCCCCACACTTCTGCCCCTTCTGCCCCACATTTCTGCCCCTTACTGTGTGCCCTCCCCTCTTCCTGCCCCTCTGGCTCTGGCTTCCCACAAGTGAAACGCAGCCGTCAAATGTGTATGCTCAAAACTGACCAAGAGCAACAGTCGGCAAAAGGCACAGATTCTCATGAGGGGAGGAGGCTCAACAGAGTCTTATATCCAGGACAGGGCGGCATTAATGATCTCTGTTCACAAGTTAGTTACATCCCCAAAATGAGGGACGATGACAAATTTGAACTGCCCTTGATCAAATGATTGTGAGATAATAATAATAATAATAATAATAAATAATAATAATAATAATAATAATAATAATAATAATAATAATAATAATAATAATAATAATGAGCAGAACGCAATAAATAGTAATTAGAATTATGATCTAATTACTGTAATACCTAGACCTAAATTAGGATTATGACCTGGGACCCACCGATCAATTTAATGGCATTATTGTTCTTTCTTTTCTCTTTTTTAATAAAGAAATACATGCACAAGTGAGTTAACTCATTCAAGAGACCCCGCATAAATAGCTGCGGAAGCGTCGCATAGCGTTGTCGCTTCCGCAGCTATTGATGCGGTTCGCCTTTGAATGAAATAAAGGTGCAGCAAGTAAAGCCGACCATCTGGTCAACACGCATCGCTTGCAGCGCGATGACTGCCAGGCATCAGATGCCGCACTAGGCTGACGCGCTGTGTATACAGGCCACACAGGGCAATTGCTTT
This sequence comes from Semisulcospira habei, assembly GCA_036245525.1. NCBI lineage: Eukaryota > Metazoa > Mollusca > Gastropoda > Semisulcospiridae > Semisulcospira > Semisulcospira habei. The sequence goes on along the minus strand of BTPG01000001.1, from coordinate 312,530,464 downwards.
CGGTGCATGTAGTAACTTTTTTCCCGCAAGAAATAGTTTTAAAAAAATGTCCTCCCCTTTTGCAATTGTTTTAGGGTGTAAAACTTCAACTTATTGCCTCTCTGGGCGTTTTGAGCAGCAAAAGGCATGACGGACAGGTCACCAAGAGCAAACTTGGGGTAATTTTAATCGACGTAGTGTGTTGAAGGGAGCCTTATATGGGGCATGTGGCCGGCACAGTTGTATGCAGGCTTGCAGACGACAGTTTTGTCATGGGGTACTTAGTGCATTAGAGTGTTGCGGAAAACGCTAACAGACAATTTGTTTAACCCATTCAGCTCTGACGCACTACAGCAGGAACTTAGTCGTTAGATGACGCCTCCAAAATTTGGGAAATACGTGCGTCGGGCTGAACGAGTTAAGAATTTCTGGAAGATGTTTCTTCCGTGATATGTTCCGCGTGGATTATTGTGCGGGCAGAAAGGTTCTTCGTTCATAGCTTTGTGTTGCAAGAGGCTAATAGAGAAGAATGTGAGAAATGAGGGCGTAACCTAATTGCCACGCTGGTCGCGCCTTTAACATACCGTTGGGACAGAAGAGACGCACTCTGAAGTTGGCGCATTTGAGAGCAGAGTTTTCCTGACACTGTACAGCCGCGGCGTTGCACAGCACCTTGGGGTTGAGTTTCGTAGCGGATTGATATTCGCCATCGCTGTCCTGGGCCTGACACTCAACGGCAAGAGGGCTGCCGCATACAAACGGCTGAAAAAAAAAGATTGGCGAAACCTCAGTGAGCGCATACAGTTGGGATATTGCTACAAATAATTATGTGTTGCAAAGTTCATGCAAACAGAATAAGTGGCCCGCTGCACTGCACGCACAACAGACTTCCATAGCAATGAAAATGGTTCCATCAGTATGTGCTGCGAAACGGATAGGCAGGCCTGAGAGAATTAGCCATGAATCTGTAGACCGACCAGACACCCAATGCGCACAAAGCCATCGGGCCGACGTCGGCCGGAGTTGGTCCGCGCACGGCCGTGCGCGGACCAACTGCGGCCGATGTCGGCTCGATGACCTTCTCCGCATTGGGCAGGTCTAACTAAAGGAAAACAAATCAGTTAATGGGTCAACCAGGGAGTGAGTCAATCAGTGCGCCATCGGTCAGACGGTCGATCAGCTAGTCAGTTAGTCCATCAGTTAGTCAGCCAGCCAATTAGTCAGCCAGCCAGTCATTTAGTCATCAGTCAGTCAGTCAGTCGGGCAGCCAGCCAGCCAGTCATTCAGTCAGTCGAGCAGCCAGTCAACCAGTCATTCAGTCAGTCGAGCAGCCAGCAAGCCGGCCAACCAGTCAGTCGGCCAGTCATTCAGTCAGTCAGCCAGCCGGCCATCCTGTCGAGCAGCCAGCCAGTCATTCGCTCAGTCGAGCAGGCAGCCAGCCGGCCAGCCTATCAGCCAGTCAGCCGGCCAGTCTTTCAGTCAGTCAAGCAGTCAGCCAGCCAGTCATCCTGTCGTGCAGCCAGCCAGTCATTCACTCAGTCGGCCAATCAGTCAACCAATCAGTCGAGCAGCCAGCCAGCCAGCCGGTCAGTCACATAGTCACTCACCCTGCCATCTGGCCAGCCGCTCTGCTAACCAGCCAGCAAGCCGGCCAGTCAGTAATAGAACCAGTCTAGTTGTTCTTTCCCAGTGTGCACGCGGCTCTCCGCCCTCGACCGACGTCAGCCTTAGGTGGCCCGCGCACGACAGTGCGCGGTGTCGTGCGCGGGCCAGCTAAAGTGGTCGGCGGCCCAAATACCTTTTCCTCACTGAGTTGTTGTTGGATTTTTTTAATGACAGAGACGTACCGTACTGCGTGCAGCAATAGCCTTATTTTTCTGGATCTCCATGATCTGGTCGATGTTTCTCTTCGTTGTGTCGCTGATGGGGATAAAGGGGCTCCACACATGGGGCATGTCATTTCCTACACACACACACACACACACGCACACACACACACGCACGCACACACACACGCACGCACGCACACACACACACAATGTGATAAAATATGTCCTGTTGTGAGACGTCACAAAGGGGCCATATTGTTTTTACGTCAGTACGTCATTTTCGTTGCGTCCTGTTTATATATAAACAAATAACCCTTTGGCTGTCAGTAGCGCTTATTATCGCGATGATTCCTGCTGGATGTCAGGGTGTTGTTATTCCTGCAGGATGTCAGGGTGTTGTTATTATCAGGGTGTTGTTATTCCTGCAGGATGTCAGGGTGTTGTTATTCCTGCAGGATGTCAGAGTGTTGTTATTCCTGCAGAATGTCAGGGTGTTGTTATTATCAGGGTGTTGTTATTCCTGCAGGATGTCAGGGTGTTGCTATTCCTGCAGGATGTCAGGCTGTTGTTATCCCTGCAGGAAGTCAGAGTGTTGTTATTGTCAGGGTGTTGTTATTCCTGCAGGATGTCAGGGTGTTGTTATTTGTGCAGGATGTCAGGGTGTTGTTATTCCTGCAGGATATCAGTGTGTTGTTATTCCCGTAGGATGTCAGAGTGTTGTTATTCCTGCAGGATGTCAAGGTGTTGTTATTCCTGCACGATGTCAAGGTGTTGTTATTCCTGCAGGATGTCAGGGTGTTGTTATTCCTGCACGATGTCAGGGTGTTGTTATTCCTGCAGGATGTCAGGTGTTGTTATTCCTGCACGATGTCAGGGTGTTGTTATTTCTGCAGGATGTCAGGTGTTGTTATTCCTGCACGATGTCAGGGTGTTGTTATTTCTGCAGGATGTCAGGGTGTTGTTATTCCTGCAGAAATCCTCGCGATAAAAAGCACTACCGACAGCCAAAGGGTTAACAAATATTACGGCACAAAGTACAATACTACAAGGGCATCCAATTCCACACACACACACACACACACACACACACACACACACACACACACACACACACACACACACAAACTCACAAACACACACATACACACACACACAAACTCACACACACACACACACACAGATACACACGCGCGCGCACAAAATGTTGGTTGGTTGTACATTTTTGAACGTCCCGACAGCAACAAGACTTTCTCAGGACGTGCCTGCACTGTTTGTGAAAAAAACCCAACTAAACAGAATATTAAATGTATGTCGCCAGCCGGTCTAATACGCCAATAAACATAAGACCATTTAGCAACACACATCCAATATCAAGAGCTTCAGACAGCGCAGACAGTAGGGAGAGTTTAAAAAAGGAAAATACAGGTGAATGGACCAAGGGTAGACAGAAACACATGCCCCAGAATAGAGAGTAAAACCCACCCTGTAGGGCTGACCAGGGTGACCCTGGGAACTAATAAGTAGTTAACCCCACCCAAGTCCCCCAGGGCAGAACCGGGTGGGGGCGCACAAATGTGATGAAAAATGTCCTTTTGTGAGTCGTCACAATGGGACCATATTGTGTATACCTCATTACGTCATTCTGTCGCGTGCTGGCCGGGCGAAACGCACTTGGGACCTAACGCTTACTTTCGCAATCGCCATCTTTTGCCCAGACTGAGGGTCATATTTCGACCCGCTGTCTGCGCGAAAGAAAGGCGGGCAGGCTGTTGCGAAAGTTAGTCTCCCTACAGACTTGTCAAATTACGTCTTTAGAAACGTTGTTTCACGTGACTTCAATGATTGACCAGAATGCCAAAGGGGTTTCCCGTGCTAGTTTACAAATAAACAAAACACGTCACTTTCCCTAGAGGTGTGCGAAAAAGAAAAATATTTACAGGCAAAGTTTAATACAAACCGTGATACACCGACAAGCGGAACGCCGCTGGTACTCATCCGAGCTCAAGGTTCACAGACAGATCTTCCAAACCGCCAGATTCAAAGTCTGCAGAATGATCTTCGATGCCAAACGCAAACACCTTCAAAACAAAATCCTGGAATCTACTTCCTCCAAAACCCTCTACGCTACTATGAAACTCTTAAGCACATCTAAAGACTCTCCTCTCCCCCAACACATACAGGAAAGAAGAACTCCCGTCCGTCTTTTCCAGCTATTTTTCTGACAAAATCCAAACAATGCTTAACACACTCGACACTCTATCATCTCCGCCTTGCCCTCCCTCCCCCCCCCCCCTTCCTAAACCTTCACTGGCACTCCCCTCTCGTTTTTCCGCCCTATCTCTCAGGATGAAGTTCTCAAAACCATAAAATCTATGCTTTTCAAAACCTCTTCCGGCTTCTCTCTACCGGGAAGGCCTTTCAAAACTTTTCCCCTTTATTACTGGACATCATCAACACATCTCTAGAAAATGGCTCCGTCCCCGATATCTTCAAGCCTGCCATCGTTCGTCCTCTCCTAAAAAAAACACAACCTCGACCCAAACGAACTCAAGAACTATCGCCCAGTCTCCAATCTCTCTTTTCTGTCCAAGCTACTTGAGAAGATTGTTCTCAACCAGCTCAACCTCCACCTCGCCGTCAACAATCTCCTCTGTCCCTTCCAGTCTGCCCATCACAACATCACAGCACTGAAACAGCCCTTCTAAATATCCTGAACGATCTTCTTCTCTCAACTGACTTGGGCAACATCTCCCTTCTTACGCTACTCGATCTCTTTGCCGCCTTCGACACTATTGATCCTCTATCCTCCTTCACCGCCTTCACCACTTATTCGGCATCACTGACTCTGCTCACTCCTGGTTTCTTTCCTACCTCTCCGACAGACAGCAGTCCGTCATCATCGACGGCGTCTCTTCTTACCCAGCGGAGTTCCACACGGGTCCGTCCTGGGTCCGATCTTTTTCACACTCTGCACCTCTCCTCTGTCCAACATCATACAGTCTCATCATATACACCACCACCTCTACGCTGACGACTCACAACTACTAGACAAAGACAAACCCGACAACAATCAGTCACTCCTGACTCGCACGGCTGACTGCTACGAAGACTTGAAAAATTGGATGACAGCAAACAAACTTAGACTGAATGACGACAAAACGGAAGCCATGCTGGTAGGCACCCGCCAGAAACTTCCCAGCTCTCTTCCTCTCTCCATCTTCAACTCGACAGCACCCCAATCCCCCTCTCTGACTGCCAAGAACCTCGGCGTTATCTTCGATTTTCTCTCTTTCCATGACCAGCTTTGTCTCTGCCACTGCCCGGGCCTACTATTTCCACCCCCGTCGCATCAGTCAGATCAGAAAATACCTCACCACTGAAGCTGCCACCAAACGTGCTGTTTCTCTCATTTTGTCTCGCATTGACTATTGCAATTCTCTCCTTTCCGGCCTTCCTCACTCCACCACTCTCACTCTCCAGCGCGTCCAGAACAATGCTGCCCGCCTCGTCCTTAGAAACATCACTCCCCTGCTCAAATTCCTTCACTGGCTCCGCATCTCTCAACGCATTCAATACACGATTCTGTCTCTCTGCTACAAATCCCTTAACAACTACGCTTCTGCCTATCTCTCCAACTTACTTCACCACTATACTCCTTCCCGCTCTACCCGCTCTGCCTCCTACCCTCTCGGTCTCCACGTCCCCCGCACCAAACTCAGCACTTTCGGCCCCTGCTCCTTCTCTGTCTGCGGTTTATCCACCTGTAGCACTCTCCCACTCTCACTCCGTCAGAAACCCTCTCCCTCCTCCTTCCAGTGCGCCCTCAAAACTCATCTCTTTCAACAGTTCTAGCACTCTAACACCACCACACACCTCACCCCCAGTGCACTGTCGTAATGTATTTGTGGAATGTGAGTCATTGTTAAAAGCGTGCACATGCGTGCGTGAGTTGTGCGTGCGCCCTTAGAGTTATAATTATTTAAGATAAGCGCATTATAAATACCTAATTATTATTATTATTATTTATACACGATTCTTAAAGAAAATTGTCAACCGGGGAAAGCAGAACGGCTAAAAATCGGTCTCTCACGGAAGAGAGAACTGATCATGAAAAACCCATTACTGTGGAGAGAATTCAGGTCAAAGTTTACCTAATTCCAAACTGTTTATATCTTGGTATCTTCATTGTTATTGTGATTATATTTCACACGTACACTATAAATAACTTCAAAGACAGTTCATGTTTAAAAGAAAAATGCTGCACGTTGACTTTCGGATTTTATATGAAAGGTCAACCTCCACCGATGTCACTTGTCGTCGAGTAAGCTGAGAAATTGCACAGGTATTTCCAAGCGAACAAAGGAGGCTATTGCGAAAGTCAGCGTTAGGTTTTGCCCCGTTTGTTCGCTCAAGCCAAAGTAGGGCAAGCACCTGCCCAGTGAGCAAAAGGCCATCGAGCCGACGTCAGCCACCGTTGGCCCGCGCACAGCTGTGCGCGGGCCTGGGGCGGCCGACGTCGGCCCGATGGCCTTTGCGCACCGGGTGGTAACTAGACTTTGAATATTCCCGAAGATCGATGGGAAGTTCTCTGATATCTCCTCACCTCTGGGTCCACAGACAACGAAGCCCCATTTGTCTGCTTCGTTGTCGCCGCACCTGGATGACCTCAGGTTGTAGACGGCGCCGTTCCTGTACAGCCGTCCGCACTTCTCCACACCGATGTTGTTGGGTTCGCCATTGTCCCACTTGTTCAGGTAGACGGAGGACCCGTCACACCAGCGCCATTCGTTCGTACCCACGTCTCTCAGGCAGAGCCAGACTTCGGGCCTTGAAAGACCATGTCAATAATGACAGCAACAACAATACCAACCTAGATAACTGGCCTCGTCTGAGGATGCAATCGGGATGCTATGGGACTCAGAACAGGGTTTTATTTTCCGTGTGCCCTTGTGACTGAAGGGGCACATGAACCTGTATGGTTGTCTGAGGGACCAGATCAGCCGTGACTCGACTGTATACTTTCCCACAGATGGGATGGAACAATGAATAATGAACAATGAACCTTTATTTTCCAACGGTAGAAGTTATTGGTAACAGGACCAGTTTTCAAACTTGTCGTTGCTACATCCACTACACAAATGACATAGACATGTAAACATACACATACCACACGCTGACGCATGCATGCACTCGCTCACGCACTCACGCCCGCACATACGCACGCACACGCACGCTCACACACACACACGCACTCCGGAACGCACGCATGCACACCAACAGTCAGCGGCTTATTGCCAGAGAGCTGCCTCAGCCTGAGGATGCACTTGACTGTATCACTTAGCAAGAGACATTTCTTTTTTGAGCGCCTTTGAGTGCAGGGGCACATGCCACTCTGTCTGTGTGAATTATTGTGACGCGGTGCAGGTCAGCAGTGACGAATCAGGATATTTGGCTAGTTCACTGACCATATTACAATAGAACACTACCGGCATCCACAACCAAGCACCAACATTATTTTTTTGGTCAGGCATGATGCGTGGGAGGGGGAGAGGGAGTGCCCCTTGGCTCCCCTAGATCCGCCACTGATGTGGTCGGGTAAATACCCGACCACATTTAGTAGCGCACCTTCTCGTTTATGTGTGTGTCCTTCTCCTGCCTACTTCCTAAGTTCCCAAATAAAAAGGACATGAGTTAACCCATTCAGCCCTGACGACGTACAGCAGGAGATGGGTCGACCATGATAATTCAAGGGTAGTGCCAAATTAGCTTGGCGGCGCCAAGCTAATCTGGCACTGCCCTTGAATATCATGGTCGATCCATCTCCTGCAACTGGTGCATAGTCATTAGATGACGCCTCCAAAATTTGGGAAATACGTGCGCCGGGCTGAATGAGATAAATACTTGACCTGATGCACCTTTTAAGGATGCATATGATCGTCTTGTTCTTCACTTGCGTATTTTTTCTGTGGACTGTCGTTTGGGTTTCCTGTGAGAAGGGGGCAGGGGATCTAACCGTTTGTATGTCCAGCGCTGAGTAATTCCATATGGTATGTGTAGGCCTATTACTCTACCAGCGCTGGCCACACCTATCTGGTCTGTGAGAACAACAACAACTTAGCACTACTCTTGAACAGTGATAGACAATCCATTCTGCCCAGTGAAGGCAAAAGAAGGCAAGTCCGTTTTCTTTTGTGAAAAGCGAGATTTTCATTGTATTACAGTGAACATCGCGCTTTTCACAAATGGACTTGCTGCATTTTGCCGCCAGACCTGACGCACAGTTCTGACTACTTATTCCTTAGTTCATTTTCACAGGATGTAAAGCAGTCTTCATCGGACAATAGAGGGTTGAAAGTTCACATTATCTCCCTTTCTGAATGCTCTCGACAGGGCTTAAATTAAAATAATGCCACACAAAGGACTTGTTTCACTTTTATTTTAACCCATTTAACCCCAAGGCATTCCCAAATTTTTAGATCTATCACTTCACAACTTACCAAATGTTTAGATCTATCACTTCACAACTATGTACCAGTTCAAGGAGACGTACTGACCATGATAATTCCAGGGTAGTGCCAAATTTGCTTGGCGCCTGACGGCGCCAAGCTAATTTGGCACTACCCTTGAATTATCATGGTCAATCCATCTCCTGCTGTAGGGCGTCAGGGCTGAATGGGTTAACTCGTAAACTCCCTGAACTAAAAGACTTTCATTCTATGCTGAAGTCATCTCTATTAGTATGCTGAAGAACATCTCTATTAGTAGTAATGTTGTTGTTGTTGTTGTTGTTGTTGTTGTTGTTGTTGTTGTTGTTGTTGTTGTGTGTGTGTGCGCGCCTGTGCACGCGTGCGTGCATGAGTGCGTGTTTGAAGTCTATTAGCGCAGCACTGACCTCCCTTGAATGAGTGATATGCATTTTTGAATGGTGACTTTATATATTGTTTATAGAGTGCGTTGTATTTTTGTTTTCAATTTTTAGCATCTTTTTTGTTTGTTGTAAATTACTATTTTTGTGTAATTAGTTATTTTTGTACAATGAGCTTTTGTTAAGCGCCTAGAGCTTTAATTTCTGAGGTAAGGCGCTATACAAGTACTCATTATTATTATTATTATTATTATTCTGTAGAATGAAAGTCATTTAGTTCTACGAGTTTACGAGTAAATTATGAAGTTTGAATGTGTTAAAGTGAACGGCTTTTCTGTACTTCTTCTCCTTTGTACATCGAAGAGTTCCTCCGATGAGCCAATGGGCAGTACCGCACATCTATTACGTGTGTCTCAAAAGTTCTAGAAGTTCGCTCATTGTGAATAGATGTTACGTTTGTGGTTGTGTTAAACTTTGAGAGCATGAACATGTTAATAATAGGAAAAATCCGACATTCATTTGCGTTATTTTGGATAAGAATTACGTACCTTTTTAGTAGGATTCATGTTCTTTTGCACAAAGACTTGCGATCGCTTTTTGTTGTGACGCGTAGTTCGCTACAATGTTGTACAGTTTGACCTACACTAGACTGAAAGGTTCGAGCAGGGTCGCGATCTTTCTAGTGACCTCATATATGACGTCAAAGTGTCGGCAACATTTCGTAACACTGTATTAAAGGCACTTAAATAGTAGTTGAACTATTAGCTAGTAACTAGCTAACTAATTAACTAATTAATTAAATTAATTAATTAAAATAACTTACTAGCTTAACTAGTAGCTCATTCTAGTGAATTCTTTTTAATCAGTATTAATGAGTTTTGGTTAAGTTTTCTGATCTGATTGGTTGTGTTGTGCGAATTTGCTGGAATATTCTGGAAATCTGTAATAGTATAAAAGACCGTGCTAGGAAGTATGTGTGCACATTGTATGAGAGAGGCAGTGTGTCAAAAGTGTTGATGCATTGTAGGAGACAGTGTATCAGTGTTGGTGCATTTGTAACGCATTGTGTGGAATCACATCGCTGCAATAAAATATTGTTGGAACTGTTACTACTGAGCGGTCTACAACATTGACCTTGTGCCACTTGTGACGAGTTGCAGCTGAGTGAAGTTTCTTTACAAGAACCCTACGTGCGTGCGTCTGGTGAGATTGCATCATACTACCACTGCGACTATCACGTAACAATAGACGAATTCTAAGAAATCAAGAAGTATGTCAGAATTGTACGTGTTTCGACGAAAGCAGTGAATTAAAAAGCCTGGACAAACATGCGATATCGCATGTTTGTTCCGGCTTTTAAATCCACTGTTTTCGTCGAATCAGGTGCAATTTACACTTATTTTAGAATCGCCGGAAATCGTCTGCTGCTGTGTGGACAAAGGACAGGGACTTACAGACTTGTGATTTTGGTGATTTCGTCCAGGTCTGCCTGGGTCTTTAAAGTGGGCAGGCCGCGCCCTTCCTTCGCGCACAGT
>BTPG01000001.1:312507756-312517756 GCA_036245525.1 Semisulcospira habei | reverse complement strand
CTCCGTGTTCCAGCCGTCACGGTTCATGTCGTAGATGACGGACCTGGATCTTGCCATGTTGTTGGGCTCTATCCAGTTGTCTTTCCTGTACCAGTTGGTGTAGCCGGTACCGGTGTTGCCGCCGTTGCCCCAGTTGAAGACGCTGCCTGTGCCGCTGAACAAGAGGTTCAGTCGAGTCTGCATCATTTTCCTGCAAAGAAGAAGAAAACAAAATCGACAGTATGAGGACAAATCCCGCAACGTTTGCTGGAGTGCTCCTGAACTCCCCAGATAGACCCACTCGGAGAGTGCGCCACAAGCACACTTCTATTCAAATGAGATGCTATAAGCATCTCATTTCAATAGACGTGTACTTGTGGCGTCCTCCACGGTTGGGTCTGTCTGGGCAAAACACCTGAGCATCTCATTTGAACTCGGAACGTGCTTACTTTCCGAGTGGATCTATCTGGGGATTACATTTAGCAGCTTATGTGCATGCAATTCTATTTGTGACATTAATGAATTAATTAAGGTTTTGGAGTCTAGTATGACCTATGTGTAAAAAGACATATAAGGCTCTTCTTTTAACCGACGCCCACACACACAAAAGTGCAGCGACGCCAACAACAACGTACATCATAACCACCCACACCCACCGTCTAACCCATTACATCCCCAGGCTGATTTGTAAAAATTAGCATACTGTCCTATGAAGGCTACATTACAGATTAGGAGATAGATCAACTGTTTTAGTTCAAGGATGGGGTTAGACAAGCTTGGCTCCTCAGGCGCCAAGCTTTTCTGGCCGGCACCACCCTTGAACTATCAGTCAAATTTATTTCAAGCAGTGGGTGTATCAGGATGAACAGGGCTAAGTATTTTCACACTGACTCTGGGAGCGAAAACAATGTGTGAACACCGAGCAGTGAAACCGCTCAACGCCACGCCATCTCTAGCGACTTACGGACTCTGCGCGCTCATGATAGTTTTCAGGTTCTGCATTTCCTCGGTGGTTTTGGGGGCAACTAGTTCCCAACCTTCACCCTGCCTGGCGCACATCTTGACGGCCTCGTCGTGTGTGTATCTTCGACCCTTTTCAGGCACCCTGTACTCAAACGCTGGTGACAAAGTACAGAAAGTGTGTGATGCATACAAATAGTGAGTGGTAGTTCGTTCCAGGCTTTGGCACCTGAGAACGAAAGGCTGGTTTTATGTATATTTAGTCTGGCCCATCATTCAGTGGTAGCTGTACTGAACAAACTGTTCCTCGTGTCAAATTTGTCTTTGACTAACTACAAATATACGAAGAGAGAGAGAGAGAGAGAGAGAGAGAGAGAGAGAGAGAGAGAGAGAGAGAGAGAGAGAGAGAGAGAGAGAGAGAGAGAGAGAGAGAGAGAGAGAGAGAGAGAGAGAACAATGAACAATGAACAATGAACCTTTATTTCCCAACGGTAGAAGTTATTGCCATTGGTAACAGGACCAGTTTTCAAACTTGCCGAGAGAGAGAGAGAGAGAGAGAGAGAGAGAGAGAGAGAGAGAGAGAGAGAGAGAGAGAGAGAGAGAGAGAGAGAGAGAGAGAGAGAGAGAGAGAGAGAGAGAGAGAGAGAGAGAGAGAGAGAGAGAGAGAGAGAGAGAGAGAGATGCCTTAACTGGTCTTTTTATTTTCTTTATTTCCTGATGAGAGAGAGAAAGAGAGAGAGAGAGAGAGAGAGAGAGAGAGAGAGAGAGAGAGAGAGAGAGAGAGAGAGAGAGAGAGAGAGAGAGAAAGAGAGAGAGAGAGAGAGCGAGAGAGAGCGGGCTGAACTGAAACTTTATTTTGTAAGGATGAAGACAGTAGGCAGGCCTTTCGAAATCAGAAAAGGTAACAAGAGAAATACAATTGAGAGAGAGAGAGAGAGAGAGAGAGAGAGAGAGAGAGAGAGAGAGAGAGAGAGAGAGAGAGACAGACAGACAGACAGACAGACAGACAGAGAGAAACAGAGAGAGAGAGAGAGACAGAGAGAGAGAAGAACAAAAACTAAAAAACCGACAGAATAAAATATTAAAAATTAAGTCTGTCTCTACAAGAAATAAATATCAGAGAAAGAAGCTCGCTTGAGAAGGACAAGCACAAAACAGTAAACTGTTTTGCGTTTAAAAGATCCAGACCAAGACTGTGACCGCCAAGCGAGTCAAATGCAGAGGAGAACCTATTAGAGAAAGAAACACGCTTAGAAATGACTGTTTTGACCCATTTTTTAACCCCTTGTCGTAGACTGCGTTTCCGAAATCGTGGTTAACCCATTCAACCAGACGCCTTACAGCAGGAGATGGGTCGACCATGATAATTCAAGGGTAGTGCCAGATTAGCTTGGCGCCTATCGGCGTCAAGCTAATCTAACACTACCTTGAATTATCATGGTCGATCCATCTCCTGCAACTGGTGCGTAGTCGTTAGATGAAACCTTCAAAATTTGGCAAATACGGCCGTCGGGCTGAATGAGGTAATTCAACGCCAGAGTCCAAACCATGCATTGTAACACGATTCAAAGTGAATATTGCAAGAGACATAGATCCTCATGAGCCCCCGCAATTGCGGGGACTCATGAGGATCTATGCCTCTTGTGCTTAAGTCTTGTTCACGTTTTCTTCGGCAGTCAAAGGGTTAAATTTTCGCGTCACCCCAACCCCCTTTTTTTTTTTTTCAAATCGACATATAAACAATCACACAATTGGCAACTTATATTTTCGTTGGCCGGGAAAGAAGTAAGCTTTTTCATGGCCTATGAAAAGATAAGTTGCAAATTGTGTACTTGTTTAATATTAATAAATTGTGTTGTTACTGTCATTTGTAAGCGTGTTTCATTCTGCGTCGGGTTCTTCCCGGTTTTGTGTTTGTCTTTCCAATGCGCGCAGAAAGGGTGCGGTGCATAAAAAGAGACAAAAACAACAACAGAAAACAAAACAAACAAAAAGCATAAAAAACCAAACAAACACAACAGCCCCCCCCCCCCCCCAAAAAAAAAAAAAAAAAAGCCAAAAACAACACACACACAATGAGAAGAATATTTTAGAAAATATATATCTATAAGAAATAACCAGCAAACAAAGAAACACGATTTAAAAGGACAAACACAAGGCAAAAAACTGCTGTACGTCCCAATGCGTTTTTCATTCTGTCCTGGGGAATGGCAATCGACCACCTTCCCGTGTTTTCGTGTTCGTGATGTATAAGGAAAGTGAAATAATAAATATAATAGAATTTCAGATCATTACTGTGTCCTGGCAGCCTAGAGCCGCAGGCTTTGAAATCAGAGACCAGCGCACACACGTGTGTGGCTGCTATAAATCCTCTGAACTCCTGAACTTTCACCTTTAACTATTGCATTCATAACATTCCACAAGAAGCACGTATGCAAATGCACCTTTATGTTTTCACCATGCAGACGATCAGTTTTGCACAGATCAAAACTTTTAAGTGTGTGCAGGTCAGTGATTTTGGCCCTTACGGCCCTCGGCCGTGAGGTCAAAAATAACAGACAAGCGCACACGATTTGGTTTTTAACCCATTCAGCCCTGATGCACTACAGCAGGAGACGGATCGAGCATGATAATTCAAGGGTAGTGCCAGATTAGCTTGGCGCCTGTCGGCGCCAAGCTACTCTGGCACTACCCTTGAATTATCACGGTCGATCCATCTCCTGCAAAATGTGGGAAATACGGGTGTGGGGTTGAATGAGTTAAACAAAAGAATTAAATGAGTGCATGCACGCGCACCATTTTTTGCAGGAGATCGGTTTTGCACCGACTCCGAACTTTGTGCTGGTCTGTGGTTTTGGACCTTACGGCCAACCAGCACACAAATATGCAATTACTTTAAAATAAGAAACAGTTCCTTACTGACAGCAGTGGTGCTCTCCGGATCAAAAGCAGGATTGGCTGCAACGAGAAAGAAACACTTACATGATCAAGTCTTCGACCAGGAGTCCGTGTGCCGGTGTTTGACACAGTTAGCAAACTATGACTGGGCGGAGAACCCTTTTGACACTGACCACAGCCAGAGCCGATGGACCGGCCGTTACCGGCCAAGTGCCGTGTCAGGGCAGCTTGGCACCGAGCTAACCCGGTACTACTCATGTACCATCGTAGCTGATACAGCCGATACATCTCTCAGCCGGAGTAATCTCTACAGACGCCATCCACAGTTACAAAAGTTAATAATAATAATAATAATAATAATAATAATAATAATAATAAAGATGATAAAACTATTATTATTATTATTATTATTATTATTAATATTATCATAATCATTATGATCATTTTGAAGTGAGTGAGCTATCTATATTTAAGACGTGCCGCCGCATCCGGATATGTGGCAGTTGGTAACACATGCACTATTTACTTGCTAATTACGACTACAACAGAAACGCTATCGTAGAGGACTGCATTTCGCCAAGTCCCAACACACACACACACACACACACACACACACACACACACACACACACACACACACACACACACACACACACACACACACACACACACACACACTTACCATATTCACAGATGGCGGGCATAGCCACTTGGCAGTTGATGTGCACATTGACATTTCCATTGCCGCGTGCATAGTAGCACCCTGGCTGTGCTGTGGCCCCGATGTTGATGAAGCGTGGAGGATCGTACGATGTGGCCATGCTGTTGACGCGTTTTCCCACGGGCACGATATTGCTGGCACCAGCAATCCAAAAGTCCCCTGCAAATCCCGCAAATATTCACCATCAGTCCATCAGTCAATAGATGGTTGAATAGATGGATGGATGGATGGATGCATGGATGCATGGGTGGATGGATGGATGGATGGTTCCATACCATCCGATCCCATCCCATCCCATCCCATCCCATCTCATCCTATCCCATCCCTCCATCCTGGTGAACTTGGTGGTTTGGTGGTAGCGCGTTGGACTCTCGTCCGAAAGGCCCCGTCTCTCGTCCGAAAAGTAACAGGGTTCGAGTCCAGCCGGGGGCAAAATTTGTTCAGACCGAATATCGGTGCCCCGTCTTTGATATCACCTCCGCGGTGAACGAAAGGCGTTAAGCCCTAAACGTTTAATGTTTTCATCCATCCATCCGTAAAACCATCCGTAAAAAACATAAACCAAACGTTCAAACAGACAAACTTCGTGTTGCCCCGTTCCGTGCCAGGTGACGCAGATTGTGTTTCTGCAGTCTTCATTCTTTCAACACAAAAAACCCTACCTGTCTCAAGAACATGGATTCAAAGTGGTCTCAACAAAAGGCATAGATCCTCATGAGCCCCCGCAACTGCGGGGCTCATGAGGATCTATACCTCTTGCAGTTGGGCGGTGTTCACATTTTCTCGGCACTGAATAATTTTTCACGATAAATAATAATTTCTCACGACCAGTGCGAACTTGACTTTAACTCATTCAGACCTGACACACCACAGCAAGACATAGATCGAGCATGATCGTTCAAGGGTGGTGCCAGAATAGCTTGGCGCCCTTGAACTATCATGCTCGATCTGTCTCTAGAATTGTAATACAGTCCTTCAGAGGGCAACGTTAAAATCTGGGGATTTCGGTCCTCGGGTTGAATGTGTTAAATCTGAATAGCAATCAATACATTTTTTATTGATTGCTATTCAGATTTAACACATTCAGATTCACATTATTTAATAAGCTTTCGGAAACGTGTCTCGAAACGCCACAATGTCGGTCATCCAACCAGCCAAACAGATAATTAGCCAAATCATCACATACTGTCAGCTCCACTACGCAGGAAGTTGATAAGGTCGAGAAGGTCATTCCTGGTGTCCACTCGCGCCATCTGAGCGCCCATGGAGCAGCACGTACGGGTGGCCTGTTCCCATGGCATCGCCCTTTCGATGAACTTGAAGCACTTGGCGCCAGATGAGACCCAGTCAGTCTTGCAAGCCGCCGACTCTCTGGTGCCTGGAGAGAAAAGTGTGAGAATTACTTTTCTGTCGGGTGCATAGAAAGAATAGTGTAAGCATTACTTTTCTGTCTGGAGCCTAGAAAGAATAGTGTGAGAATTACTTTTCTGTCTGGTGCCTAGAAAGAATAGTGTGAGAATTACGTTTCTGTCTGGTGCCTAAAGAGAATAGTGTAAAGATTACTTTTCTGTCTGATGCCTAAAGAGAAAAGTGTGAGAATTACTTTTCTGTCTGGTGCCTGAAGAGAATAGTGTAAGAATTACTTTCCCGTCTGGTGCCTGGAGAGAATAGTGTGAGAATTACTTTTAAGTCTGGTGCCTTGAAAGAACAGTGTGAGAATCCCTTTTCTGTCTGGTGCCTGATGAGAACAGTGTGAGAATTACTTTTCCGTCCGGTGCTTAGAGAGAATAGTGTGAGAAATACTTTTCCGTCTGGGCCCTAGAGAGAATAGTGTGAGAATTACTTTTCTGCAAGGTGAACATGCTAGCGGCAATTTTGGGAGACAAGTTAACCCACGTAACCACACGGCCACATTTCCCAAACTTTGAAGGTGTCATCCGACGACTATGTACCAGATGATGAGATGCATCGACCATCATAATTCAAGGGTAGTGCCAGATTAGCTTGGCGCCTGATGGCGCCAAGCTAATCTGGCACTACCTTTTAATTATCATGGTCGATCCATTTCCTGCTGTAGGGCGTTGGGCCTAAATGGGTTAAATGATTTTGTTGATGGTTCCGACCGTTTTCCTAAAAAAGTATCTGTTCAAGTCTGCCTGCTGTGTGTGTGTGTGCGTGTGTGTGTGTGTGTGTGTGTGTGTGTGTGCGTGCGTGTGTGCGAGTGTTTGTGTGTGTTTGTGTGTGTGTGCGTGTGTGTGTGTGCGTGTGTGTGTTTTTATTGTGTGTGTGTGTGTGTGTGTGTGTGTGTGTGTGTGTGTGTGTGTGTGTGTGTGTGTGTGTGTTCGTGATCGTTTATGTGCAAGTACACACCAGTGCTTTTGTGGCGCTATTGTTTAGCTTTGTTCGTCTGTCTTGTTAACTGTATTTGCATGCTGTGTGTGTCTATTGTAAAGAACCTAGAGCTCTATCAGGCGGTTAGGCGCTGTATCAAATATCCATATCCATATTATTAACTTATAATGATAATAATAATGTTTTCAATAATAACAATGATAATAATAATAGTAATAATACTAATGTTTAGCCATTAAACAAACTGCAAAAAGATAAATGATGGTCTTTAATGACAGGTGAAGAGTTTTGACCTTCAAGGTGCCCTTCAAGACATTTCTTGAAACAGCACCTGTCTTGTAAAACCACTTTGTTCTTGGGAGAAAAAAAAAATGATGGTTGCTCAAGACACGTGTTACTGTAATGACTATTATTGGCATAATCAAACCACAGTACACGCGCACTCGCAATTGTTAACCCCTGAACTGTCGTAGGCAAGGAGAAGGTTACTCTGCTGCAAGAGACAAAAACCGTCATGAGCCCCCGCAGTCGCGGGGGCTCATGAGGGTTTATATCTCTTGTGTGACCTATGCTTTATGCTGATGTTCTTTATGCCTTTGTTCATTATGCCTATGTTGATTACGCCTATGTTGATTATGCCTATTTTGATTATATCTATGTTGATTATGCCTATGTTCATTGTGCCTATGTTCATTATGCCTATGTTCATTAGGCCTATGTTTATCATGCCTATGTTCATTATGCCTATGTTCATCATCTTATGTTCACTATGCCTATGTTGATTATGCCTATGTTGATTATGCCTATGTTCATTATGCCTATGTTCATTATGCCTATTTTGGTCGCATTTACATTTGTATTCTTCACACAAATGTCGGCCAGCGTGTGGTGGTTTCAGACGCGAAGTTCATGATCACTGGCAGGGAAGGGGTTAAGACCACTTTTTCCCTTCAAAATAACAGTGGTTACTGAAAACAAGTTCTACCGTAGTGGCTATAGGCATACTCAAACCACGAT
Organism: Semisulcospira habei; assembly: GCA_036245525.1. NCBI lineage: Eukaryota > Metazoa > Mollusca > Gastropoda > Semisulcospiridae > Semisulcospira > Semisulcospira habei. The sequence continues at coordinate 312,509,829 of BTPG01000001.1, read as the reverse complement.
GCACGTGCACTTACAATCGAAGCCATCGCCATTGTAGCCCTGGCGGCAGACACACTTGTTGTCGACACAGTTGGCGTCCACGTGACAGCGGGGAAGGTCGATGTACTGTGCCACACCCTTGGTGCACTTCACTTTTTTCACGCAGGGCTCCAGAACAGCCTCCTGGCCTCCCTGTAAATGAAACAGAATTTTAAAAAAAATCAACTCTTTTGGTTATCTCTTATCTGTTATCCCTTATCGCGCTCATGTGACACAAACAATCTTACACTTCACTTTCCTTACACAGGGCTCAATAACAGCCTCCTGGCCGCCCTGTCAATCAAACATAATTTTATTCAATTCTTCCACATTTCTTGCCAATATGATACAATCAATCTAGCGATAGTAAGCCAGCCTTGAAAAGAAATCAAACATAAAACCCAAATCTCACAACATTTAATTTTTTTCCTTCAAAAATATATTTTCTCCAATTTCTTCCCCCAGAAATGTGTGGGGGATGGGCAGGGGATACGATGACCCCATATATTTTCTTTTTTTTTTTTGGGGGGGGGGGGGGGTCAGGTTCGAATTGCATGTAATTTTCAATAGCCAGTGACTGTTTGTCATAGTCCTAGCGGCTGGCTTTGTTAGAGCTGTTTTAGCACCATACAAGAATCTTGCTGCAGCCAAGAGGGACTGTGTTGGTTAGCAGTTACTGGCTTAGAGACTAATATATATATTTATATATATCCTACTGACACGAGACAACACATACGATCAGGGTTTGAACTGGAGTATCGGGGTCGCCGGGCTGCATCTCAACGTTGAGGCACTGGTCACACGTGTTCACGTCCACGCACTTGCCGTTGAGGTCACGGACCATTCCTGTCTTGCAGCGGCATCCTGGGAAGGTTACGGTGTCGGCGCAGTTGTTCTCAGCATTCGGGTCCACGCAGCTGTTCTGACACAGTTTGGCGTCATTTCGCTGCACCGTGTTCAGGTCGGCAGCACAGTTGAGTGCTGGTGGACAGGGAAAGGTGCGTGACATTAATCGGAATCACCTCGACATCAAGCGATACCGACAACCAAAAGGTTAATGTTTGCAATACAGTCAAACTTATCTACAACCGCCACAGGCCTACTCAGATGCAGGTCACACACGCCCATAAACACATAAACACGCACACTGGCAGGCAGGCACGCAGGCAGGCACGCAGGCACACACACACACACACACACACACACACACACACACACACACACACACACACACACACACACACACACGCGCACGCACGCACGCACGCACCCCGCACGCACGCATGCACACACACACACACACACACACACACACACACACACACACACACACACACACACACACACACACACACACACACCATCAACGTGACATAAGTCTCGTTATTTACACAGTGTTACACTCCAATAGCCAACACTTTCACCCCGCCATCACACACTGAGCCGTGAAGTCCGAATTCACAATGCTTGGGGAGTACAACGTTCTCCTCTGAAGAATGCATACCGGAAGTTAAGGAATTAGAACGACCATGACGGTTGAATGGTGAAAGCCCGATTAGTTGGGCGCCTAGACAGATCAAAGGTGGTACCACAATAGGTCAAAACAGCATGGCGCTCAGATGTGCCAAGCTGTTTCTTCAGAACTGCCATGACCGTTTTGTATCCTAATCCAGATCAAAACGGTGACTGTGTGTAAAATGCAAAGAAATGCCAACGAAGAAAGAAACACGCTTAGAAAAGGCAAATACAACGGAACAAACAAAGAAACACGCTTAGAAAGGGCAGTTGCAACAGACGTGGTGAGAAACTCGAGAAAACATTTCCAGGAACAGAGCCAAGGGCACCACACAGTCGATCGCCTCCAGAGCAGAGGTGTGGAGAAAAATTTCCATATAAAATCTTTTTTATCCGAACAATAAAGTTTTTGAATCTTGAATCTTGAATCTTGAAAGGCATCGGGCATGGGCAAACTTGACAGGACACGAGAGATTCACAGCAAAACGGACCAATATTGGTACGAGCTCGAAAGGAACTCTGGGAAGACTTCTGATGGGT
>BTPG01000001.1:312425256-312505256 GCA_036245525.1 Semisulcospira habei | reverse complement strand
GGGGAGGGGGAGAGAGAGAGGAGGCGCGTATGTGTTAAGACTCCCACTATTCGCCAAAATATCAACAAAGGGGGTGGAAGGGGGGGGGGGCAACACCCCAAAAAGGGACTTTGTTATAGCATTTTAAATAATTTTTGGTAGGGAGGGTTCGGAACCCCTGTAACTCCCCCCCCCCAGATCCGCCTCTGGATATCGCATGTTTGTCAGGGCCTTTAACCCATTTAGCCCCGACCCCCTACAGCAGGTAATGGATCGTTCATATTGATTCACCGGTAATGCCAGATTAGCTTGGCGCCGTCATGCGCGAAGCTAATCCGGCATTTCCCTTGAATGTCTCCTGCAACTGGTGCAGAGCCGTTAGATTTCATCTCCAAAATTTGAGAAATGCGGCCGTGGTGTTAAATGGGATAATCTGCTGTTTGCGTCAAAACACGTGCAAAATCTGTATAAACAAAATCTGTAAAGATCGGCAGGCTTCTTACGACGCTCTGTCCAGCATTGAGGGCCACGTAGAATGGACTGAGGTTGTTGTCTGGGTTCAGGTAACCGCAATATTTGTTGTCCTGGGCTGCCAGCTTTTTGGCTGCGTCGCATGACTGGGGTGGCACGTTTATTGCGCACCTAGAAGACGAAAGAAAGAAAGAAACAACCATTCAAATCTAGTTATTATAAGAATGAGAGCTTACTATAGTGCTTCACCCATTTAGCCCCAACGCGCTACAGCAGAAGACGGGTGGATTCAAGGGTAGTGCCAGATTAGCTTGGCGCCTGAAGGCGCCAAGCTGATCTGGCACTATACTTGAATTATCACGGTCAACTATTTCCTTCAGCTGGTACGTAGTCGTTAGGTGTCACCTCCAACATTTGAGGTCTGCCACTGTGCGGTTAAATGGGTTAACCTAAGAAAAGCTCAGAGCGCCTTACAAAGGGCACAAAACAGAAATTCAACCGATAAGTTATAAACAGTTAACCCTTTGGCTGAGAGAGAACAGACAGAAAGAAAGAAACAACAATTCGAATCACATCACATCAAATCAAATCAGACTAATTGCAATGAAATTAAATCAAACGAAATCAAATAAAATCAAATCAAGTGAAATCAGCTCACAAACCAGATAGGTGAGGCTAGCGCTGGTAGAAACGTACACATACCAAGTAGAATTACTCAGCGCTGTACCGAGAAACAGTTAGATCCCCTGCCCTTCGCCTATGGGATGTATATGATCGTCTGGTTCTTTACCTGCGTTTTTTTTTTCTGAGGGCTGGCGATTGGGTGCCTGATAGGCGGGGGCAGGGGATCTAACTGTTTGTCTGTCCAGCGCTGAGTAATTCCCCTTGGTATGTGTAAAGTGAAATCAAGTTAAGTCAAGTCAGATCAAGTAGTGCCATGTCATGCCATATCATGTCATAAATAACCCATCGAAGAAAGACACATGATTAAAAAAGACAGTTACAACACAATGTCATGTTGTGTTAAGTCAAGTCATGTCAAGTCGTCATGTCATCAGTAAAGTCATGCCACGTCAAGTCAAATCAAGTGGTATCATGTTATGTCATGAATGACCCAACGAAGAAAGACACATGCTTAGAAAAGACAGCTATAACACAATGTCATGTTAAGTCAAATCATGTTAAGTCAAGCCAAGTCAAGTCAAGTTATGTCAAGTCGTCAGTAAAATTCAAGTCAAGTCAAGTAGTATCATGTCATGTCATGAATAACCAAAGGAAGAAATAGAAATAAATAACAATAAGAAAAAAAGAAACCAATAACGAAGAAGAAAAAAAAAGCAATAAAGAAATAAAAGTACAGAAAGAAAGAGGACACAATAAAAGAGAAGAAAGAAAGAAACAAACAGAATAAGATTTACAAAAAAGAAGAAAGGAACAATAAATAAATAAACAAATAAAAAATAAAGAAATTAACCCATCCAGCCCTGATGCACCACAGCAGGAGATGGATCGACCATGATAATTTAAGGGTAGTGCCAGATTAGCTTGGCGCCTGTCTGACACTACTCTTGAATTATCATGATCGATCCATCTCCTGCAACAGGTGCATAGTCGTTAGATGATGTATCCAAAATTTGGGAAATACGTGCCCTGGGCTAAATGAGTTAATAAACAAAAATAAAAAAATAAATTAATTAAATTAATTAACAATAAATAATAATAAAAAAGCTAGTTATGTTGGGCAGCGCTGTACTGCGGTGACGCATTTTCCTACAGGGGAGGCAGGTCAAATTTCCCCTCGCGGGACAATAACTTTGTACAAAGGAAGAAAGTAAGAACAAACAAACAAACAAAGTCTCACTTTGCGTTCATCTGTGTCCGGTCAGGCACCATGAAACTGTTGCCCATCTCGTTGGCGCTGACGGCGACCTTACCGTTGAAGGGAAACAGGTCATCACTCGCCTGGCCGTTCATGTTGCCACACAGACCACATACCAGGCCGGAGTACTTCTTGTTCAGGTAGATCTGAAAGCAGTATCGTAGAAGTAAAGTCCATGTTTAACCCATTTAACTCCAACGCCTATAGCAGGAGGTGGATCGACCATGATAATTCAAGGATAGTGCCATATCAACTTGGCGACCTCAGGCGCCATGCTAATCTGGCACTGCCCTTGAAATATCATGGTCAATTCATCTCCTGCCACGGGTACATAGTCATTAGATAGCACCTCCAAAGTTTGGAACATGCAGCCGTAGGGCTGAATGGTTAGTTAGTTATCATTTGGGTTTAACGCCGAGCAGGCAACTAAAGCCATCTCACGGCGGTAGGCAGAATGGTTTACATAATGTAGTTTATTATCTTCGAAGTGTAGAATAAGATGAGGATTGCATCCCAAAGTCTACCGTATTGTTTGGAGCTCAGATGCGTTTATCTTTTAGGAACAGTCAGGGTTGTTCATATTTTTAGGCTTATTATGCTGATCTTTTCCCCTCCTTTCTAAGCCAATCCCTGATTAACACACACGTCGGCGCACACAAATAAAGACGGACACACGGCGCTTCCCACCATTAGTACGCTCTGTGGGCTCGTATAGCGACAGGAATTCATCTCCTTCTACTCTAACCCACCCTCTAATTTACACACACTGGCACACAGAAATAAAGACGGACACACGACGATTCCGCCATTCGTAAGCACTGTGGTCTGGCGTAAAATAGCTATTCTGAAGAATTTAGCACGAACAGCGATATGACGTCACTTCCCATGACGCCGTGTTTATAGTGACGACTCGATGTTATACGTCACTCATCGCAGTACTAACATTTGACGTATCAGAGAATCAACTTTGCAATTTTCTTGCTGATTTTCACGCCTAGGGCTTACAGGTAACAATTTGACCTAATCACACACCAGAGCCAGGACAAACAGCAGGCTTATGCAAACACTGTTTATGAAAAATCATGCAGGTATTAATGAATAGATAGTTGTTGTTTTTTTTGTAAAAGAAAAATTTAAGTTATGTTATCTGTTTTACAAATGACTCCTTAAACGTGGTGCAGAACACTGTCTGATTTTCACATCTAGGGCATACAGGTCACAATGGACCCAATCGTACCCGACAGCCGAGACAAACTGTAGGCTTATGTAAATAATACCTTATACCAAAATCATGCGATTATTAATGAGAAGATTGCTAGTTTTTTTTCTCCATAAAACAAATTCAATTGCTTTAAGATTAACCCGTATAATTCGTGAAATTAATCCCCCATAACGTGAAAATATATTTAATTCTTTTTAATTATCACTCAAAAAGTTCTAGAGGTACAATGCTGGCTATCGAACTCATTCAATATCTCCCTATTATCTAGCTATACGCAAAATATCTAGTAAAAATAAGAAAAATTACGAACTCCACTGTGGATCAACCGGTTTATGTGAAACGGCCATTCAGTTTCTAGCCAATGAGCATCTTAATCCAAAATAAATTAAAAAAACTAGGACCCGAGATAATTCTTTTAGGGACAATATCCTAAAATTTCAAGCTTTTCCGTCTTCAAACGCGGGCTCTAATCGCTGTCACATACGCACGCACACACGTCTTTTTGGCGCCAAAGCGCGCGCACGCACGGCGCTTTGGCGCCAAAAAGACGTTCTCTAGCAATGTTTGCGTAACTAGACGTGACGTCATTTTTATCGTGTTATTACTTCTTTGCCAGAATTTTTGCGCTGCACGCCAAAAATGTCATGTGCATGCTCCGGAATGCGTTCCGACCCAGCCCCATTTCAAAGTCTACCGTATTTTTAAAATATGGTAGACAAAAACTGTCTATCAACGCACACACCGAATATCGACCTATCGGTACCAAACTAATGGCAAATTCTCATATGGAATTTTGGCACGTCCGATGTCTATAGACTTAGGAAATTATGTATCTTGCAAAGTCGGCCAAAAGCTGTGAAGTTGTATAAGCTACTCCATGAGTTAGTTCACTGCATGTTAACTTTTAACTCATTCGTGACCAGCCGCATCCGGACGCGCGGCTTTTGCCGCGCATCCAGACGCGGATGGTCGCGAATGAGTTAATCTTAGCTGTCTTCTCATGTTCACTGTTATCTGTAAACTTATTTTAACTGATTAGTAACGACCATTTGACAAAGAATGTTTGTGTCATAATAGAATATGCAGCGAATATGCATTTAATCTGTAGTCGATATTTTTTCTTCCATATGCCAACAGAGGATAAAGAAAATTAATTTAATCTTTAAATGTTTTTGTCCTGTGTCTTATATGTACAAGACGTATGGTACCAATTTCATATGAAAAAAAAAATGCGGAAAGTTGACAATGCCTTAGACGGAAATATCGAAGCGTAAGCACGTTCGCAAAATGTGCTGCAAAGGGAGGTAACTGAATGGCAGTCCAAAGAATTGTGAGTTGCGAGACAGGAATGTTTTGGTTTCATATTAGAAACTACGTGTCTATGTTTTCACATCCAATTGAAGACAAAATTAGTGAATTATAGCCCTTGTCTTTACCTTTGACATCAAATCCCTAATCGCTCACAAGGGGAACATGACAACTGGAAACAGTCAAACTCGTCATACCGGAGGCATTTGCTATTCTTTGCATTATTCATGAGGTGAATGTCGCAATATTCCTCGTTTTCGATTTGTGAGTCACAACTCGACAGCGAAACTTCGTACTGTTATTTTAAGTTTCACGTCACCGCAGGCCACAAATCGAAAAGAGATGTCACATTTTGGAACACTAGAAGTAGAAAGTTGCAAAGAATGACGTCGAAAGAATGTTGTAGGTCGCGGCGACCAAGACAGAATTCGCTTTTGCTCGCTCTTTAACGCTTATCATTCGGAATACACCAGTGTGTGAAATAAGTTTAACTAAAATAGTTCAAGGGCGGTGCACCACCCTTGAACTACAGCCATTGATCAATATCCTTATCTGTAAGTACTACAATGTAGCTTGCGTATGGCAGTGTACAAATTTGAAGCTTTTAGCCTCAGTATGATATGGGGTAACAGCTACACTGCCAATGGACGCAGATTGTGTTTCACTGAGAAATCTTCCTTAATTCAAAGCCTCCAGCCGTCAACGGAACACAAATCAAAATGGTTCCAGCAAAAGGTATAAATCACCTGATCCGGCGTACCCTCTTGCAGCCGGGTGGTGTTCAAATTTTCTCGCCAGCAAACGGGTTTAGAATAGTCAATAGATTACTTACTTGCACGCTCTGTGCACCGTCCCATACGATCTTGTTACAGAGGTTCACGGCACGAAGGACGTAGTTGAAACGTTTGCTACAGCCCTCTTTGGTCACCGACACGCCGTTAGCGGTGTATGGAGCGAAAGTGTCCACGCCATCAACCTGAAACACCGCAACACGTCCTTGAAATACAGAAAAGAGAATACTTTATTAGGCCTCTGCGTGAAAAATTAAATAAAAGGAATTTACCTTACCGCCTTCTCATTCACACAACTAACACACTATATCAACCACTTATTCACACATCTTGCACACTATATCAACCACTTATTCACACATGTTACACACTATCAACCACTTATTCACACATCTTACACACTATATCAATCACTCATTCACAAATCTTACACCCAATATAAACCATTCATACACAAATCTTACACACTTTATCGATCACTCATTCACACATTTTACACATTTTATCAATCACTCATTCACACATGTTACACCCATAATCAATCACTCATTCACACATCTTATGCCCAAAATCAATCACGCATTCACACATCTTACACATTTTTTAATTATTACTCATTGACACATCTTACACACTTTATCAATCACTAATTCAGACATACTACACACCCTATCAATCACTCATTCACACATCGTATGCCCAATATCATTCATTCATTCACACATCGTATGCCCAATATCAATCACTCATTTACACATCGTATGCCCAATATCAATCACTCATTCACACATCGTATGCCCATTATCAATCATTCATTCACGCCCAATATCAATCACTCATCCACATAGTCACTCCTATCCCTTCCATAATCTTTAAATATACTACGCCAAACACATAGACATATTTTCAACGTCCATCCACGATCAAAGGTCCTTAACACTTTGGATGTCGAAAACTGATTTGTTAATGTGATTCCTGCTGGAATCACCACGACCCGACCCCTAAAAGGTTGACTTCGTCGATGGCTCTTTTTGTCGAGTGATTCCAGCGGGAACCCACCTCTCAACACACACACACACACACACACACACACACACACACACACACACACACACACACACACACACACACACACACACACACACACACACACACACACACACACACACACAAACATGGAGACAAAAGTCTCAGAGTGGGTTACCTACCATTTTATGTGAACATGGGTACCATATTTCTGTTTATTCTAGGGCTCTAGCGTTGATGCGAATGTTTAGAACTCACCTTATAACTAAGCCCTACAACTGTTATTTTTAGAAGCGTGTCGGGCAACAGTTTTTATTAAAACTGTTTTAAAACCACTTTTAACTTAACTTTTGATATGTTAAAAGTGTTTTAATTTACAAGCCGGCGTGTCGTAATTGTTATGCATCTATTTCAACGTATAGTGCTGGATATTTTTCCCATTGTCGCCTTCTCTCTTCGCTCAACGCTCGACTTTCCGGTTTGGCAACATTAGGTTTCTTTCCCTGACCTAGCATTACATCCGAAAATGGCCCATTCAAGCCTGCACTCTTTTTCTGCACTAAACGACCGACTGCAGCAGACGACGCACGTAACGACGCTGACTGTGTGACGTCATTTGCATTCAATCAATTTGTCCATACAATTCAAGAGGAGATGCAACCAAAACCAAAGCATTCATAACACCGACAAACCTACAAACAAAGCAACAGGTTGAACCAAAAGGTCGGGCAGTACACAAGACAACAGCAGCCTCACCCAAAGTCTATACGTCCTCTCTCACACTGCGCACTCATACAATCACTTCACTTCATAGCAAGTTGCTCGCGTACAAATATATTGCCCAAGTCCCTGGCACACTGATACATTGCTCTCAAATTTGCCACTAGACATGACCTCCCACCACATCACCCCGGAAGCACAACACAACTCAACACTTTTCTTTTACAAAACAACCACACCCTCAAATAAGAAACCTCATTTTCCAGCAACATAAACAATTTACTCCTTCACACAACTACAATATCCCCCCCTCTCCCTCCACCCCCCTCCCCACTACCTTTCGTATCTCTCCGTTTCACTTCGGCTCACCGACGCAGTCGACCAATCAGGGCTCTGAGAAGGGTGGTGTTGCACACACACACACCCATTTTAGGGGTTTTGTGCACACACACACACACACACACACACACACACACACACACACACACACACACACACACACACACACACACACACACACACAAACACACACACACACACACACACACACACACACACACACACACACACTGCTGGGACAAGCTCAAACACACTAGCGAAGTGTCTTTTAAACACAAAAGTGCATGTAGAAATCCCGAAATGGGAAAAAATTGATTTATTAATTTTTTATAACTGTTAACCGCAAGACAATGCAGAAACAACTCTCAGAAAAAATGTGTGTCTGACTTGGGTACCCAGAATTTTACACACACCCATTTTCCATAAGGATGGTAAAGAAAGTCAACCATTTTCGGGTTTTTGTGTACACACACACACACACACACACACACACACACACACACACACACACACACACACACACACACACACACACACACACACACACACACACACACACACACATACATACGCACGCACGCCACGCACAACGTATATTTTCTTTTTTTTGTTTTTTTTTCTGTCGGGCATTTAACACTTAGCACACCTTTAGCTAGCTGTTGACTGCCTTTTATTCTGATTCTAGAGGGAAGTGGATGCAAGGTGTTGGGAAGGGATGGGGTGGTTTAAAGTAATCCAGACCAAAAAAGTGACTGCCAAGCGTGTAATATGCAAAGAAGTACCCAACGGAGAAAGAAACACGCTTAGAAAAGACGGGTACAACACAATTTATTAATATTTCGGGTAAATACCCTTTGTCAAAATAGACAAACAAACAAACAAAAATAGTGTATAATTGTGCGTGTGTCTAAGAGGGAGAATGCGCTGTGAACAGCTCTGTACAAGAACTATTCATTATTATTATTATTATTATTATTATTATTATTATTATTATTATTATTATTATTATTATCATTATTATTATATTGATTTTAGTACATTAAAAAATATCATATTAAATTTATCACTATATATATTTTTAAAATTCTAAAGTACATTCATGCAGGCACACAGGCACTTATACACTTACTATTTACAGCAATTGTAGCAATTATCATATTTTGCGATGATTTTGCAGTATCTCCGCATAATGTAGCATTTGCTATTATTAAATTATATTGAGCAACATTTTGCTTGATATAGTGCCGATAACATGCAGATGTGATTACGTGATTCTAATCTAAATGCGCCTCGCGTAATTCATTTTGCGGCTGATTGCGGTGTTCAGACAAAACACATGCATGGCAGTCGACTACATATCGCTGTCGACTCAGCGCGTAGATTTCATATGACTATGAAGACATCGTGGCTTTGTATTACCGTGCGAGTAAATTCTACTTGTAAATAGATCAAGCATAATTTTTCGTCAATTCACTAGTCAGTGTAGCGACTGGCGTCTGTTCTCCGTTCATGTGTGCATGTGTATAGATTAAATATAGAGCGTCCGTACACACTAAGATGTATTTCATTACTCCTACACATAAGGAACTTGTTAATGTTGCAGTATAACATTATTTCGCGTTTCTGTTTTCAAACTTGAAATGCAAGTATCATCAAGATCGAGTCTTCTTGGCGCGCAATGGATTTTGGCAAGGAAAGTATATCAAGCAAGTTCATGAATAGTAATTTGCTTGACTACAATATATCAATACATGTGTCAAAGAAGGACAAACTTTATGGAGTGCGTACATTGCTGTGTCCAGGCCAAGAATGGTGACTGCCGAGAGTGTGAGACGCAAAGAAAATCCAACAAAGAAATAAACGCGATTAGAAAGGACAACTTCAACACAATTGAGTTGTAATTGTCCTTTCTAAACGTGTTTCTTTCTGTATTGTAATTTTCCTTATTATTTACGGTGCATCACTTGTCAACTGTAACAGACGAGCCTACCTGGAACAGGCCGTTGCGTCCCATAACGTAGGTAGCGCCTTGGAAGATGACGGTGACAGTTCGTGTCCACGTAACCGTTGAGGTCGCGGGGTCACGGCCGTTGTAGTCGTTGCACACCTGAACCTCGAACTCGGGCAGATCACCCCCATCTGAGCACAGCTGCAGCAAAACGATATACATGCGTATTTAATCCATTCATCCATTGTGTCCATTCGCTATTCTTCTGGAATATACATGAGGTGAAGGTCACACAACAAGCCTCGCTTTCTATTGGAGGCTTTGCTGATGCAGCTGACGTCACTTTGAGTTTCACGTCACTGCAGGCCACGAATCCACAAGAGATGTGGAATGAAAAAAAAAAAAAAGAAATAAAGAAATAAAGTAAGTAAGTAAGTATGTAAGTAAGTAAGTAAATAAGTAAGTAAGTAAGTAAGTAAGAAAGTACAAATTGACTGTTACGTGGTAGAATCGTAGTCGTAGTATGATAAACACACCAGACGCACGCACGTAAGGTTCTTTTAAATAAACTTCATTCAGCTGCAATCCATCACAGGTGGCTTAAGGAAGTGGACAATACTGGAGTAACAGTTCCAACAATATTTAATTCAGCGATGCGATCTCCACACAATGCAATTTCAAATGCACAAATACTGATAAAATATCTTCTCAGCAAAATGTCCACCCTTTGACACAATGCGTGTCTCATACAATGTACATCACCATTCACTGCATAACTCCGTCACTGACAATGAAGCACGATATCTTGCGTAGCGCTCTCTCAATGTCAATGTGCTTTTTGATACACTGCAATTATACAGCTGAACACTGTACCGACGCTGTTACATCGCAATTTTACAACTGAACAATGTACGACACGCGCTTCCTAATACAATCTTTTATAGTGGTATGTTTTCCAGAACAATCGAGCAAATTCGTACAACACAACCAATCAGAACAAAATACTTAACTAAAACTCATAAATATTAAAGAGGAAAAATTACACCAGAATAATCTACAAAAATCTGGCTGCTATTTTCAGCCCCTATGTTGGGAAATCCCCGCGCGTCATGACTTCACGCATGAGCACACTAGACAGGTCACGACCTCCCCGAATCATCCGGAAGTTTCAAGATTCCGCCTAATGCATAGTGACCGGTCACTTCACGCGCGCAGAAAACAATGGTGATTACTCGCGCAGTTTCTAGACTCTTCGGGATTCAACTCCGTGTGTCAAAAGATAATCGATTCTGCACTAAGCGTGAACGATAGTGAAACTTACTGAAAAGGTACGTGATTCGTAATCATGATAGCTCAAATAAAACATCGGATCGCTACCTACGATCAACACATGCACGCTCTCACAGAACAACACAACCACAATCGTTACATTGACCTCGAAAGAATGTTGCAAGTCGCGTCAACCAAGACAAGCGTCATTTCGCTCGCTCATTAACTCATAAATGGCGTCCCACATCAATAGCCGCGAAAGAGTAAGCGCCAACGCTATACGACACTTCCGCAGCTATTGATGCGGGGCGCCTTGAATGAGTTAAAGAACAGTCAATTATCTTTAAGAAGTGGGTGCTGGTCTGTGATTTTGGACCTCAAGGCCTAGACCAGTCAGCTCCAAAATCACCTACCGGCACACACAGACTGATTTTCCCAACACCACTGTAGGCCATAAATTAAAATAAATACGGAATGCAAATTAGTGTCCATTATCCATGGTGCCTGGCTGTGATGAGCGCTCAGTTTGAGGTTTATCAGAGCAAGGTCAAACACCCAAAGCGTTAAGGGCCATCGGGCCGACATCGGCCGCCGTTGACCCGCGCACGGGCATGCGCGGGCCAACGGCGGCCGACATCGACCCGATGGCCTTTTGCGCATTCGGACAATGGAAGAAAGCGGCAGATTCGGGGGAGTCATGGGCAAACTGCGCCAAAATCCTATAAGTAAAGGACTTCGGGCCGACTGGGGCCGACATCGGCCCGATGATCTTTTGAGTACGGCCGGGCAGGCTACTGTGTGGACCTACGTCGATGCAACAAACATACATAAATTCACAGTAATTAAGGTCACTTTTGGAACACAGACCAATCTCTCCAAAATTCGCTCCAGTGCTATCCTACAATCCAATCAACCAAACAAACGAAAGAACGAACGAAGGAACCAATCAACTAACCAACCAACCAGCCAGCCAGCCATCACACTAACCAAAAAAACAACAAACGAACGAACCAACGAACGAAAGAACGAAGCAACCAACCAACCAACAAACAACCGATTAAGGAACGAACGAACGAACGAACAAACAATCGAACGAATTAACGAACGAACGAACCAACGAACCAAATAAACAACCATTATCCTCACCTTGAGTGTGTGTAACCAACCCACACACCAAGCATGCGTCATTCTCACCTTGACCATGGTGTAGCAGCAAGAGCCTTGGAAATCGAAGGAAAGCCCGTCGAAGGAAGAGTAGTGTGGATCACCCGAAGCGGAGCACTTGGCGTAATCTATAGGCAAAAACTCATCGTATCAATGCAAGCATTGGATCCTCAGGACGACGTCGGCCGCAGTTGGCGCGCGCACAGCTGTGCGCGCGCCAACTGCGGCCGACCTCGTCCCGATCACAGTTCGCTTTTTGGGAGGTAGTCAGAGAAGGAAGAAAGAGTACAGATATCAATACCAGCTTCTGAATGAACGAATAAATGAATGACTAAATGAATGACTGGACTAGCAAACCAACGAACTAACTAACGAGCGAATAAATATGTAGGTGTGTGGGAGTGTGTATAGGTGGATATTTAGATGAGTGAGTGGGGAGGTGGGTGGGTGGCTGGGTGAGTGAGTTTGGGCTGGTGGGTGGGTGGGAGAGTAAGTTTGGGCGGGTGGGTGAGTGAGTTTAAGCTGGTGGGAGGGTGGGTGAGTAAGTTTGAGTGCGCGGGTGGGTGGGTGAGAGAGTTTGGGCTGATGGGTGGTGGGTGAGTGAGTTTGGATGGGTGGTGGGTGAGCGAGTTTGGGTGGGTGGGTGGGTCGGCAAGTGAGTTTGGATGGGTTGGTGGGGGTGAGTGGGTGGATGAGTAAGTTTTGAGTGGGTTGGTGTTCGTGACTCAATAGGTGAGTGGGTGGGTGGGAGGGTGGGTGGGTGAGCGAGTGAGTTTGAGTGGGTGATGATGATGATGATGTCCACTTGTAATGCACATCCACTCCATGCTAGCAGCATGCTCAGGGCGCAAACATAAATAAATAAATAAATAAATAAATAAATAAATAAATAAATAAATAAATAAATAATAAATAAATAAATAAACAAATAAATAAATAAATAAATAAATAAATAAATAAATAAATAAAAACAACACACGCAACTTCTGGTGCACAGTAGTCCTAGAATTAAAAGTCAAGAAAGAGTTGGGTTTTGAGGTGTCTCCTGAAGGTGCCAATGCAGTCAATGTCCCTCAAGGGTTGTGGTAGTCCATTCCACAGCCTAGGTCGGCAGTGTGAAAATGCCCGGAAACCAAGTCGCTTCTTTGTGTGGCTTTCAACACTTGGGGTGCAGAGTTTGGACCGGACAGCAGAACGGAGCTGCCTCGGAGGGTTATGGCGTGGGACTATTTCCTAGAGGTACTCTAGTGAGTCTGGGTCGTTTATAGACTTGTGGCACAAAGTGAGAATCTTGTGATCAATTCTTTGCTTGACTGGAAGCCAGTGCAACAGCTTAAGGACTGGTGTGATATGTTCCCTTCTTTTGGTTCTTGTGACAATTCTGGCGGCCGTGTTCTGAACCAGTTCAAGACGTCTGAGTTGTTTCTCTGGCAGACCCCAAAGACAGCTGTTACAGTAGTCCAGTTTGGATAGGACAAGGGCAACGGCGACAGCATTTGCAGCATTGGCTGTCAGGACATGTCGTAGTTTCCCAAGAGAGCGAAGATGGAAGTAGCATCCCCTGACAACAGCACTGATATGGTCTTCCATGGTAAGATTGGGATCGACAAAGACAGCAAGATCTCTGACAGTCTTGGAGAAAGGGATGAGAGACTCACCAACACGGATGGCATCAAGAGATTCCACACCCAGTTTGTTCTTGGGTCCACACAGAATTGCCTCAGTCTTATCATCATTTAACTTCAGCATGTTGGTTGACATCCAGAACTTGATTTCTTGGCAGCACGATTCGATTTTCTGCACTGTCTGAGAAGCGGCGCCACTGTCAGGATGAAATGAGTCATAGAGACCAGAGTCATCTGCAAACAACTGTCGCCCTAACCTGTACTTGTCAATCACACGTCCTAACTTAGTGGTGTAGAGAGAGAACAGCACAGGCCCTAAGACGGACCCTTGAGGGACCCCGCATACTAGCCGGGTAACATCAGACGCCACACTATTAACACTGCCGTACTGGAATCTGTCCTCAAGGTACGACCGAAACCACTGTAAGTCACAGTCCGTGATGCCAAACTCAAGCTAAAGTTTCTGCAGCAGTATCTCGTGATCTATGGTATCAAATGCCGCACTGAGATCCAGCAGCACCAGGAGTGAGTGGTCACCACGATGAGCTGCTCAGAGAATGTCGTTTAAGACACGCAGCACTGCGGTCTCTGTAGAATGACCTGGTCTGTATGCAGTCTGAAATTTATCCAGTAACTGGTACCTAGACACATGATCAGCCAGTCTATCGGCCACCACATGTTCTAAAAGCTTGGACAAATATGGAAGGTTTGATACTGGCCTATAGTTTTTAGGAGCGTCAGGGTCCAATTTTGACTTCTTCAAGAGAGGACGAATCACAGCAGTCTTAAAGGCTCCTGGAACAACACTGGTAAAGAGACTGCAGTTGATGATGTGAAGAATAACTGGCAGAAGAATGTCCAAATTCTCCAAGACTATTTTGGTGGGGATCGGGTCAACACTAGAGATCGTGGACTTAGATTTTGCAGAGACTGGCACAAACACTGAGAAAGGATCACCAGCAAAAGCGGATGAATGTTCCTGGCTATCAGATTTACCACTTGTGTTCTCCTTTAACAGCTGCTTTCTGATGGCACCAATCTTATCGTTAAAGAACTGGGACAGAGAGGCAGCAGCCAAGTCACTGCTCATGTAAGGAAGAATAGGAGATTTGGCCTACTTGCCAAGCAGTCTGCTCACAATCCTGAACATTTTCCTAGGGTCTGAAGCGGCAGCATCAAGTTCAGACTGAATATGTGTACTCTTTGCCTGACGAACCACCTGTGTGCAGTGATTGCGTGCCTTTCTATACAAGTCTTTGTGCACTTCTAGACATGTTCTACGATACTGACACTCTGCACGATGACGCGCCTGCTTTGCAGCAAGAACATAGGAATTGTACCATGAGGTATCAGGGCGAGAAGGAATTTGCTTTACAGTTTCTGGTGCATCCTTGTCAAGAAGGGATGTCAGTGTATCATTGTACAGTTGTACACATTCTGACACATCTGACGGTGGGGTCTTGATCAATGGTGAGTCACCAAGTTCACAACGAAAAGCTTCCACATTCATTCCTTTGATGTTTCTACATCTGACTTTCAGCTTTGGAGTCCTAGGTTTCGCCAGTCGCATGGAGAAAGTGACCAGAAAGTGATCAGAGAGCTGCATGTCTTCCACACACACCGTGTGAATAAGACTGGGTGACAGAGACGAAGGGGTAACAACACAATCCAAAATGTGTCCTCGTTCGTGGGTTGGTACACAGACTAACTGAGACAGGTCTAAGGAGCTGAAGAGCTGCATGAACTGCTTGGTATCAGAATCATTCTTATTGTCCCAGTGAATATTAAAGTCACCAAGTACAACCAGTTTTTGTGTTGTGACCACAGTGACTGTGTTTTTTTACAACACTTAACAGCGTGTGCATGTGTGTACTGTGGATTAGAAACAACGTGCTTTTCACGTTAATGTTGTAGTTTTATTATTATTGCTTCAAAAATGAGTAGGTGTGTAGTTATATATACTACTTAAGTTATACATATGATTAAGGTGTGGTGACCGTTTATGCCGGAGCGAATGTCTGTCTAATAGCCGGCGCTGATCTATAGCGACGGGCCCCCAGGTAGCAACTGTGGAAGTATAATTTGTCTCTCTTTTTTGTGAAACTAGTCTCAGCCAAGCAGAAAGTGTAAAAACATTATATTACGTGTTTAAGAGATACTATGATAGGGCTGTCCTTAAGGCTTCCTCAGACGGAGAAACGAAACGAAACATTTCGTCGAAATGTCCGCATTTCAGACATTTCTCCAACATTTCACCGTTTCACGAAATGCGAAACGACGCATTTCACGAAATAGAACTTGTCTCTATTTTGCGAAACATTTCGCCAAAACATTTTACCCGTCACCCAATCAGCGCCGTCCGCTCGGTCACACCCCAATCTGACGTCATTCAAGCCCAAACACTGAGGACTGCAACGGTAAAAGCGATGCCGTGGAGTCAGGTCTATTATGGCTAGAATTGCGTGATGTGACGCACGATTCTGTACGATTTAAGCGAAGAAATCATTTTCGAAATGGAATCTATCAAGTATCATCACTAAAGTACCACCAAAATATGATTTTAGGTCAGTTTTCTGAACCCCACTTTCATCGGCTGCTCTTCGAAGCCGCCTACAAGATGGCGGCTATCGCTTCGAGACGGCGGCATCCTCGATTCACTTGGACCAGCCTTGTTTACGCATTCAAAAGAGCGTACGTTTATTCGATATAGTCGGCAATTCACTTTAATTGTGTAAGTGAAGGCACACATGTCTTATATGTTTAGTTTTTAAGCGTCAGTAGTCAGAAATAGGACCCGATATCCACCGATACAAACCAGAGCATGTGTCAGTGAACAGTTACTTCCCCTGTACCAGGTGAAATGAATTTTCACCGCGTTTCTGCGTGTGCGGAAAAGGCATTTCGATGCAATGAAAATGTTTCGTTTCTTGTGCATTTCGTTTCTCCGTGTAGGGAAGCCATTAGTTTGCTTTGTGTTAGGGAGGTTCAGGTCGGGTTGGGGCCGCTGGCACTGGCCATGAGACGCCTTGGCGACGGGCTTCACCCGTCCCGAGCCATTGTCCATTTGTTGTTGTAAATGTTGTGTGAGTTTGGGTGATTGCGATAGTTGCATCTGAGGTGACGAAACAAATTTTCCTGTACGTGGCAACATGTATTTGGAAGAATAAAGTTACTTGACTTGACTTAAGAGGAAGAGTGAAAATTCCTCCCGAAATTCAGCATTTGTGTGCTTATTTCTCTTTGATGGGGGAGGGTGGTACAAACAAAATAGCCTCACAGTCACTGATTTTTTAGAAATGGTGAAGTCAATGTTTTCAAAAGTAGTGAACAGTTTTGTAGCGCACAATCTCACATTCATAGAACTCTCAGTTGTGAATCAGAGCCACACCCCCACCACTTCTTGTGTAGGTGCGCGAGTGAGTGAGTGAGTGGGTGGGTGGGTTTGACTGAGTGCGGAATGAGTGAGTGGGTCATTCATTCATTCATTCATTCATTCATTCATTCATTCATTCATTCATTCATTCATTCATTCATTCATTCATTCATTCATTCATTTGCAATATGTATTCAAGAAAAACGTTTTTGTGACAAAAATGTAAAAACTGTCTCCGGTAAAGCTGAGGTAGATACTTACCAACGCTGGATCCATCCATCATTTTACACTCTCCCTGGGTGATACTGGTAGATGAGGTCTTCACAGGAGCCAACACACCTGCCATCATCATCATTTTCATCGTTGTCGTTATCATCGTCACACTTATCGTTCATTATTAATTACTATACTACAGCTACTACAAATGATGATGATGTAATACCAATAATAATAATAATAATAATAATAATAATAATAATAATAATAATAATAATAATAATAATAATAATAATAATAATAATAATAAACAATTGCAAACGCAACAAAATCGACCCCAGATCTTTTTTTTTCTTTTTACTTTCCACTGTTTTATATCAAAGGGGGCCTTTATGACAATTAAACCAAGTTTCGTGATTAAAAAATAAATAATAATAATAATAATAATAATAACAACAACAATAATAATGCAGTTTTACATAGCTCCATTCACTACAAAAAAGCAAACACACACACACACACTCACCTAACCCCCCCCCCCCACCCCCACCACCCCTGACCCACCCTAAAAAAAAACACGTACACACAAAACACACACACACACACACACACACACACACACACACACACACACACACACACACACACACACACACACACAAACCAAAAAACAACAATATAAAACAACAACCAAACAACAACAACAAAAATACAACACACCAAAACAACAATCTCCCCCCAAAACAACAACCACAAAAAACACACAAAAAACAACAAAAAACCCCAACAACAATGTCTGTTGTCATCCTCTCCCTGTGATATAAAGTGGAAAGCATCATTGCAACCGACCTGCAGCCGGAGTGCCTCTCAGCGTGAAGATGGCGCGACATCCCTTGCTGACCCACATTGACCGGCCGTCCTCCTTTATGCCAAAACTGTCGCCCAGCTTACAGGGAGAGTTGGACTGCTGCTGCTGGACTGCCACTGAGCTCAAGACTACCCCTTCCTGTGGTTTGCATTCCCGGTAAGCAAAGTTCCACGAGCCGCACTCGATTTGGAAGGCCAGAGTTTGGGGCGCTGTCAACATGAAAAAGTCAGCATGTAAATTATAATAGCTGTCGACGTCGGCTCGATGGCCTTTTGCGCATCGGGTACTATTCCAACTTATTTTAGTAGCATTCTTCTTTTTTTGTTGGTTATAATAATAATAATAATAATAATATAATAATAATAATAACAATGATATAATGATAATTCTCTTAGTGCAATACAGCTTATATTATCCAATTTATTTTGAGACATTCATACTGCGCTGGACGCACAGGCTCAAACCACTTCACTCCTTAAAGGCCCAATACCGCCGTAACTGTTCTGTAACAGATGATTACGAAACGATGCATACAGGTCTGGCAAGGTTTCATTTAGACACAGGACAATCCAGTTCAGCACACGTCGTCTTTATATCAAGTAACCTGACAATGACTCTACTCCGTTCTATAAAAACAGCGCTATCAGTAGGAGAAACAGCTAAAAATAGATTGACACGCTAACGGTTCCGCAGAATAAATAAGTGCGATTACGCGTGTGCTTTTGCTGCGTGTCCCAGCTGCTGCTAAATTTCCTTAGGTGTGTCGACAAAGAATAATAAACACAAATGGTGCTGAAATGTGTCTTCAAAGTTACGCGTAATGATACTTTAAAGGACTGTACTTATAATCACGCTATAAGAACGGACAAGCAATACAGCAAACAAAATAACCTGCAAGCGTTCACCCAATCAGGACACAAACCCCGTAACTCATTTGAGACGTGCCGCCTCCGGATACGCGGCATAAGCCGCGTATCCGGAGGCGGCACGTCTCGAATGAGTTAACTGCTAATGACGACACCACTCGATGGAAAGCTCGAGAGGTATTGTCAGTAGCAGTTGCAGTTAGTTATTTTGGTTTAACGCCGAGCAGGCAACTAAGGCCAGCTCACGGCGGAGTAGCAGTTGCGGCTTGTTTAGCAATGAAAATATAAATTGGACAAATCTGGAGAAAGTTGACTTTTATGGTCCTGACATAAAGTCTAGGTGCCAATGATAATAAAAGCATTGGAACACAAATGTGTTCATCCACTAAAAAAATAATTATGATTAAAAACAAATCAGGAAAACCCGTGATTATGATAGTTCGTAGACCAAGCGCATACAAAGGTATAACGATCGGGGTCCCGCCTACGTGAATTTTTTCGTAGGACTCGTGGCATGGCGCTAAACGACAGAAGTATTAACTCATTCGAGACGTGCCGCCTCCGGATACGCGGCATAAGCCGAATATCCGGAGGCGTCACGTCGCAAATGAGTTAAACAGGTTAAACAGGAAGGATGGAACCAAAAACGCTGCCTTCAGTCTTGGCGCTTCTTTATGCCATCATAAACTGGTATTGAAGGCTCTAGTCAATGCGCAAGCCAATGGCAGCTGCTGCGGGTGAAAGCGGTGAAAGATTTTAGAGCTCCCTCCATTTTGCCCACAAGATTTTGGGATAAAAAGATTCCAGTGTCATTAGTACAACAGGATGGTAACAAGAAAACATTTACGTCGCTTGACAGCAAGATGACGTCATATTCTGGTAGTCAACAATTTATTTGGCATCTCATTCTTGTCGTAAACCCGATTCTTGGAAAACACTTTACTTAATGAGTAGGCTCTTTACGGATAGAAAAAGAAAAGTAATAAGTAATTTTGTACCACCAGCTAATTGTTTTTCCCATGGCACTTTCCCCATGTATGTTATTTCGGTCTAACTACGAAAACGATTCACCCCAAGCACGGATCCACTCAGCTTACAGCGTGCGCCATTAGATCTACTGTGAACTTAGCCGTTCAGAGAGAGTGATTATCTAAATTGTCTTATGCGTCACCACCATCTCATCAACTAAGTTTATGCGTCACCGATACTAATAGGTCCTAAAAAATTGGACTATCAAAGAATCCAGACAATGAGGTGAGTGCCAAACGCGTAAAATGCACAGTCAATCCCAACAAAAAAGGAAGCACGCTTAAAAAGGGCAATTACAGCAACATTTATTACATTTTCGGGCTTTGACCCATTGGACACCACATTGGAAGTGTTACTTAACGACTATATACCTGTTGCAGGAGATGGATTGACCATGGTAATTCAAGGGTAGTGCCAGATTTTATTGGCGCCTTCAAGCGCCAAGCAAATCTGGCACTACCCTTGAATTACCATGGTCAATCCATCTCCTGCTGTAGGGCGTTGGGGATAAATAGGTTTAAAAAAAATGGATGTATAAACAAGTTCTCGATGTTCTATAAATTGTTTCTGTGGTGAGATAGTTATGGCATTGTGTTTTTAATTGCTTGCATAACATGTCCATTTTGGAGAAAAACAACAACACAGTGCATTATCTTATATTAGTATTTGTTTCAGCTGTTAATATTAGTAATTATTTTAGCTGTTGATATATATTATGTGATGTGTGCCAAGGCTCATTTCCATTTTAAGTGTAACATTTAATGGATAATAAATTTTCTCAATTCAATTCAGTTCAATTCAGTTATATTTTCCGATTTAAACCCGAAACTATAGTACGCTGTGTTGTCATTTTCTTCTCTAAGCGAGTTTTTTTTCTTTGTTGGAATTTTCTTTGGACTATTATGAGTATGAGTTTGTTTATCAGCCATTATCAGCCTTTACGTACCCTCCGTTCCTCCAGTGAAAAACTTTTTTAAAAATCCCAAAGCTTAACACGAAAACTGTCGGGGAGCGTTCTTTCACCTTTTTTAAACCAAGTGTGTGGAACTCGCTGCCAATTGAAATGCAGAATCTGCCCACATTGTCACAGTTCGAAGCTCACTTAAAGACTTCTTTGCTGTCGGGCATTTAACATATAGCTCACCTTTAGCTAACTGTTGATTGCCTTTGATTCTGATTGTGGAGGGAAGTGGATGTAAGGTGTTGGGAAGGGATGGGATGGGGTAGTGTATAATTGTGCGCGTGTCTGAGAGAGAGAGAGTGTGCTGTTGTGCATGCGCAGTGAGTCCAGTGTTTTCCTGGAGAGCAGTGCTATACAAGAACTATATATTATTATCATTATTATTATAATGGAAACAAAACCTTACCAGCAACTGGTGCCACAACTGGCTTGACAGCCACGTTCACTGAAAAAGAAAACAATGTTTGTACAATTTCCGCTAGATATCTGCCCTGCATATCATGTTATTAAACCTTTGCGTGTCGGTAGCGGTTTCCTGTCGCGATGATTACTACAGGCAATACAGGTTTAACCCATTCAGCCCTGACGTACTACAGCAGGAGATGGATCGACCATGATAATTCAAGGGTAGTGCCAGATTAGCTTGGTGCCTGTCGGCGCCAAGCTAATCTGGCACTGCCCTTGAATTATTATGGTCGATCCATCTCCTGCAACAGGTGCATAGTCGTTAGATGACGCCTCCAAAATTTGGGAAATACGGCCGTCGGGCTGAATGAGTTAATAGTTCACAATGTTTGAGAATGTCTTAAATAATGGTGTAAAGAAGGGCCTATTTCATTTTTGTTACTTTATGAAGTTTTGAGTGTCGTGAAATAAAAGATTTTTGTGTGTTTGTCTTCTCTTTTGTATCTAATAGCGTTCCCCCGCTGCACCTGTACGGCACTAGAAAACCTTTGCCACGCGTGCTTACTCACATGGATTGTCACGTCCATGGGCGGCCCGTGGCGCAGCGGTAAAAACGCCCGCCACCAATGCTAGAGGTGCGAGGTTCGATGCCGGGTTACGGCGTCGGACTTTTCTCCTCTAGTTAAGTGTCACCGTTAATTCGAGCGGACCGCCGGGGGCTCTTTCTCCGGGTACTCCGGCTCTTGCCTCCCCGACGACTTTGGTATCAATTTCAGCCCACTTAATCAAATTGCAAATATAAACGATTTGTATTTCCAAAACTTCAGTAGCTCGCTTAAACTTTCCTTTAGCACCACGCGAATGTGCTGTGTTTATGTACAGTGTGTGAATGAATGCGCGTGATTCACGTGAGCGTGCTTGTTGAGTTCAGTTCGCGGCGACCCTTTGAGCAGATTTTCAATTGGAATAAAGCGCCTATTTAATAAGCTGATTTATTTATTTATTTATTATTGTAAACAGAAGGGTAGAAAAGTCTTATATGATTCGAGGCAATATTGAGAACTCGCTGTGTCGTCAAGCTGTAGTGATCAAAGCCTGTCGCGGTGACGATCATTTGAAAGGTATTTATAACTTTCTCCTGATATCATAGACAATTTTATTAAAATTCCGTTCAAGATGATACATTTTAAAGTGATATGCTTGGACTCCTAAAGTTTGCCGATACTACAAGTTATTGGTAGCAGGGGTTTGCTGCACGGACCCTTGTAGGTCTGAGGGAGATCAAAGAAACCATTGTATCCAGAAGGTATTCTGCCCGCGACACACTACAGTAAGATATGGCTCGACCATGATAGTTCATGGGTGGTGGCAGATTATAGGCGCCAAGCTATTCTGCCATCACCTTTGAGCTATCATGATCGGTCTGCCTCCTGAATTGTAATGCAATCCTCACAGGTAACTCCAAAATGTGGGGATTTCGTACCTCAAGCACAGTGGTTTAACCCTTCAGTGCCAGGAGTAGGTCGCTTAAATACTTATTTGCACCATATGTTTAACCCATTAAATTCTAAGACCGCATTTTCCCAACTCCTTGGGGGTGTCACCTAACGACTATGTACCAGTTGCAGGAGATGGATCGTATTTGATAATTAAAGGCTAGTGCCGGATTAACTCGGCGCCGTCAGACACCAAGCTAGTCTGTCACTTCCCTTGAATTATCTAGTCGATTCATCTCTTGGTGTAGTGCGTCCGGGCTGACTGAGTTAAAACCGTCTTTTTAGTCTGGCTGACCAGGCTTTTTAGCTTAATCCATTGCACCCTTGAGGCTGACTGTTAAAAAGTTGCTCATTGTCGAACGATGGCTACATTACAGATTGGGAGATAGATCAACCATTTTAGTTCAAAGGCGGTGCCGGAATAGCTTGGCGCCTCAGGCGCCAAGTTGTTCTGGCACCACCTTTGAACTATTATAGTTCTAATTTATTTCAAGCAATAATGTATCGAGATGAAAAGGGTTAATCGCCGTAAGATAGCCTTAGTAGCTTGCTCGGCGTAAAAACCTAAATAATATGTACTCTTGCGTCAATCTGGCACCATTTGATATTTACGGTTGAAGTCAGCGTTTGTGTTAACCCCTGCACTGCCTGGAAACTTTAAACTCGATCCGACTGCAAGAGGCATAGATCCTCATGAGCCCCCGCTGTTGCGGGAGCTCATGAGGATCTATGCCTCTTGCTGAAAGCACTTTGCATCCATGTTCCTTTGACGGCTGAGGACCTTAGACGTTGAATTTAAACAGTTTTCCAAAACACCATTTGAGTCCACTGACAGTGAATGGAATACAGTTAACTCATTCGCGGCCAGCCGCATCCGGATGCGCGGCACAATCCGCGCATCCGGATGTGACTGGCCGCGAATGAGTTAAGGAACGAAATTTATAATTCAAAGATGATTTTCTTATTTTTTACTTTTAAAGTTTAGTGTGAAGTTTAGTGTAGTATGTCCTATTGAGATGTCACAAAACGGCCATGTTGTGTGTTGACGACATTTCCGCCACTCCTGGGACGAACATTGGTGAAATTTCGCAACAGTTCGCTCGCTTTTCATTCGCATAGACAGCAGGTCAGGACGAGCAAAAGGTGGGCAGGCCAGGGCGGATCTGGGGGTCGGGGTGGGGGTGGGAGTGGAGTTGATTCCAGGAGGTCCAAAACCCCTTCCCCTCGACCCAAAATTCTTTAAAAGTCTATAACGAAGTCCTGGTGAGGGTGTTTGGAACCCCCTCCCCCCTTTGTTTGATATTTTGGCAAATGTTGAGGCTTAACACGCACGCACCCCCCCCCTCCCCACCCCCTCTGCCTTTTGATTTTTCGGCCCCTGGAAGCAAGGTCTAGCGGCAAGGAGGCCTTTTGTATGAGGCTGTGGGTCCCAAACAAAACGTTGGAAAACCCCCCCCCCCCACCCACCCACACTTCTCGAGGTAACTGATCCGCCCCTGCAGGCGGTAAGTTCTCCTCACTTTTGGGTCCGCAG
This sequence comes from Semisulcospira habei, assembly GCA_036245525.1. Lineage (NCBI taxonomy): Eukaryota > Metazoa > Mollusca > Gastropoda > Semisulcospiridae > Semisulcospira > Semisulcospira habei. The sequence goes on along the minus strand of BTPG01000001.1, from coordinate 312,480,767 downwards.
ACAGGAAAGGCGACTTTATCGACGCCGTTGTCACCGCATTTGGACGACCTGAAGTTGTAGACGGCACCGTTCCTGTGCAAACGTCCGCATTTTTCGGTGCCGATGTTGTTGGGTTCACCAACGTCCCAAGCCTTCACATTGACCAGTGACCCGTCAGACCACTGCCAGATGTTCGTACCAACATCTGTCATGCCAAGCCAGGCATCACTCCTAAAGTGGGAGAAAATACATAAGTGAACAATCAAAATGAACAATACCCAACACCGACTGGACTGTTGTGCACTGCCGACTGGCCTGGCGACGATTCCCCGCTACATGAATCCATGGCATCGCGTTACTTGTTTGCTGTCTGCCTTTTACGCTTTTCTAGTAGGCAAAAGCCCTCGGGCTCACAACCGCAATGGGCCCACGCACGGCTGTGCGCGGGCCCATTACGGGAGTTGTGGGCCCTAAGGCGTTTTGCAGCTGGTAGTGTACGAGATGTGTTTCAGATTGATGGCTTCGTTTTCCCTCCCCATTTGTCCACAGGTTGAATACATCTGCCTCAGGGTGGGAATTGAGCGAGTGAGGAAGGGTGCAGCGTATATTGCGGGACAATGGGAGACGTCATTTTGTCATATGTTTACTCACTTTCATTAAAAACGCGAAAAATGTCTGTAAGTGTACCCGCAGACAAAGAGCCACCCTAACAGCAAAACAATTTTTTTTATTTGTTGCTTACTTCAGATGTTCAGTCTACTGTCTGAGCTAACTTCACACAAACATTGGATGAGTTATCGCCCATGGCTACCTTGGAGGACACAGGGTTTCATTAGTGGCGAAAATAAGCGAAACTGGACACACTCAAGTTTCATGTGATATGTTTTAACACACACGTTGTGTGAAATTGCTAATGATGTTATTAACTGCCTCAAACGAAATTTGCCTCGAAAAAATTATCAGAGAACCAAAACTTCCGGTGCACATCATGTTCTTAATAAATCTTATTTGATTTAATGTGAGTTACTTTCAAACCATTTTTTATGCTTCAGTGACTGACACAGAGATAAAAGAACACACCCATATCCATTTGATTTGGTAAATATGGCCGCCAACCTAAAAATACAGAAACTTTTTTGATTTTTATGTTTGTAGGTCATGTTGATTATTTAGGTGCCTTTGACAAACGAAAAGTAGGTCAAGACCAAACAGGCCGGATTTTTATGCACACGGACCCTAGTGACACTGCACATTGGTTGGCTTTCAGCTGTGTCCTCTGCAGATGCTCCCCATTTCACTTTCAATATCCTGTGATGGTAGTGTCACTGACTGATGACGTCATAAGTGATCAATGTGCGATTTTTGAGACTAAACATTATATATGCACAAGACATAACACACTCTTCATAACATTTTCTAATAAATGACGTCAAAATAACCCGGAATAAAGCATATTTTCGAAGAGAAGCGCTATGGTGAAAAATTCGCGTTATATATATTTGTTTTCATCCCTACGTCACACGACCAATCCCTTTAGCGCAAACTGTACCCAGAGACCGAGTACAAAAACCTTGTAGAGAAAAATGGCGGACTTCTTGTAGCCCTCTTTGTGACGCATCTTGAATGCGAGTTTTGTTCTATAAAAGATCACTAAAACGTTCTAAAGAAAAAAGTTACTTAGTCTTGTTTGAAACAACAAGCACAGTACTGGACATGGCAACGTGATGAAATATTTTAAATTAAGGCCATAAGTCTAGTATGTATAAATGTATACGTCGGGGGTTCTTTCTCCGGGTACTCCGGCTCTTCCTCCCCCTTCACTTTGGTATCAGTTTCAGCCAACTTAATAAAATTTCAAATACAAAACGATTTCCAAATACCGTCAGTAGCTCGCTTAAGCTTGCCCTTAGCACCACTTGAATGTTCTGTGTTTACGTACAGTGTGTGAGTGAATGCGTGTGATTCACGTGAGCGTGCTTGTTGGGTTCAGTTCGTGGCTACATTCTGCGCATTGAGTTATATTATAAATATGAGAAATGCGCCATATAAATACTATGTAATATGTAATAATATATTCCTTTGGCGTCAGTCATTCTGGCGTGATCCAGGTCGGAATTTATTTTCTTGATTTTTTTAACGAGAATTGTGGGGGAATGAAAACAAATACGTTATTGGTAGCAGGGGCTTGCTGCACGGACCCTTGTAGGCCTTCGGAAGGTCAAAGGAACCATTGTATTCCTCAGGCCTTCGGGGTACACTGGTTCCTTTGACCTCCCTCAGACCTACAAGGGTCTGCGTAGCAAACCCCTGCTACCAATAACTTATAATATTACACACACATCTCTCTCTCTCTCTCTCTCTCTCTCTCTCTCTCTCTCTCTCTCTCTCTCTCTCTCTCTCTCTCACCTGAGTCCCTTTTTCCCATAGCCTATCATAATATTTGAATGCCAAAGAGTACATTGAATACTGCATGTACTGTGTATATTGTTTTTGCCTTCATATGTGTGTGATCGATATTTTGGGCGCGCGCTCGCGTATCTGTTTGTGTACTGTATGTGTGACTCTGTGTGTGTGTGTGTGTGTGTGTGTGTGTGTATCTGTGTGTGTGTGTGTGTGTGCGCGCGCGCGCGCGTGCGTGCATGCTGTGTGTGTGTGTGTGTGTGTATGTGTGTGTGTGCCGGCGTGAGAGAGAGAGAGAGAGAGAGAGAGAGAGAGAGAGAGAGAGAGAGAGAGAGAGAGAGAGAGAGAGAGAGAGAGAGAGAGAGAGAGATAACACCTGCATACATATTTTCCCTTGCTGTATGAACTTTAATGTACTTAATGATTTTTTGTTTATTTGCTTTACTTTGCATTTTTACTCATTTTATATTTTTGTGCGTACGCGTGTGCGGGTAGGTATGTCTGGAGTGCGTGTCCGAGAGCGTGTGTTTGTTTTTGTGCGTATGTGCGTGAGTGCGTGCGTGTGTAAGTGTGTGTGTGTGTGCGTGTGTGTGTGTGTGAGAGAGAGAGAGAGTGTGTTCGTGCGTGTGTGCATGCGTAATTGAGGTGTGCATGAGTGTGTGTGTGTGTGTGTGTGCGAGCGTGCATGCGCGAGTTGTGATGTGCATGCGTGCGTACCTGAGTGCGTGTGTGTGTGTGTGGATATGTGTGTGTGTATGTATGTGCGTGCGTGATGCGTGCGTGCGAGCGTGAGCGAATGCATGCATGCAGCAGTGTCAGTGCGGTATGTGTATGTTTACATGTCTATGTCACTTATGTAGTAGATGTAGCAACGGCAAGTTTGAAAACTGGTCCTGTTACCAATAACTTCTACCGTTGGAAAATAAAGGTTCATTGTTCATTGTTCATTGTTCTCTCTCTCTCTCCCTCTCTCTCTCTCTCTCTCTCTCTCTCTCTCTCTCTCTCTCTCTCTCTCTCTCTCTCTCTCTCTCTCTTTCTCTCACATAAATGCTGTATGTAAAACTGTTGCTAGAAATGTTTTTATGCTTTCAAAGTTGAAGTACTTTATCGATGTTGATGCCCGCAAGTTATTTTACAATGCACATGTCAAATCCCACATCGATTATGCGTCCACGATATGGGATGGCAGCGGTGACATACACTTGAAGAGGCTTAACTCCCTGCATCGGAGAGCAGCGAAACATATCCTGCCTGATTCAGCCCTAACAACTGATGAAAGACTTGAAAAACTGAAAATGCTACCTCTTAGCAAGCATCACCTCTTAAACAAGGGTGTGGTTATGTATAAAATCTGGAATGAGATTCACCCAGAATATCTTTGTAAGCTCTTTACCAAGGCAAGTTCAGGTTATTCTACTTCAAGACGAAACTTTATTACACCTCGCCCCAGGATAGATCTATTTAAAACCAGTGTATCTTTCTCAGGCGCATCTTTCTGGAACACACTGCCATGATGTATAACACACGCTAGCTCCCTCTCCTCTTTCAAGGAATGCCTCCTCAAGTACTTGTCTGCTGATACATAATCTGCCACAAGTATTCGTATCAAACATGTGCTTATCGTATAATCAGTGCATGCTGCCGTATGGTTTGTGCATACTAATAATAATCGCCTAATTACATAATTCAAGTTTCTATTATAATCCAAATAATTTTGCTGTCTGAAGTGAAATTTTCACTATGATCCAAATGATTTGCTTCGTATATAGGTCAAGTTATCATTCGCGCGTGTCTGTGTGTGCGCGCGAGCGTGTATGTGTCAGTGTGCGCGCGTTGCGTGTACTTTCTATTTTTCGTTTATTTTTTGTATGACCGAATGAATGAATAAATTTTGTTTAATGTCTCTTCATGTTTAACGTCTCCTAATTTTTCTTTGTGTAATTTGGTACTATTAGTATTACAATTATTATCCTGTGTTTGTAGAGTAGCAACGGCAAGTATGAAAAATGGCACACGTGCTAATTACTTCATCCGTGGAGAAATAAAGTTTCATTTCATTTCATTTCATTTCATCTCTCTCTCTCTCTCTCTCTCTCTCTCTCTCTCTCTCTCTCTCTCTCTCTCTCTCTCTCTCTCTCTCTCTCTCTCTCTCTCTCTCTATATATATATATATATATATATATATATATATATATATATATATATATATATATATATATATATATATATATATATATATATATATATATGCTGTGCTAATGCAATGGAATTCCAGGCTGGTAAGCTTGCATTGTGTCATCAGGACATCAGCTGCCCTTTTTGTGACTGCATCGCTCTCTCAGGTTCTAGAAAAGAGAGGGTAGTGGGAGAGAAAAGGAATGACAGACCTATCATTTTGAGCCTTCCACTGAACACCTACTACATAAAGTAGTAGGGACTACCACCTAGGCGCCCCGCCAGAATGCAAGCTTACCAGCCTGGAATTCCATGGCATTAACACAGCATTCTCAGAATTGAATGAAAAATTACGTCCCTTGGAGTTAATCGGATTGAGTGTATTTTTGGGTTTTGGGCGACGCCTTTGCTAAAAGTAAATTATATATATATATATATATATATATATATATATATATATATATATATATATATATATATATATATATATATATATATATAATATATATATATATATATATATATATATATATATATATATATATATATATATATATATATGTGTGTGTGTGTGTGTGTGTGTGTGTGTGTGTGCGTGTGTGTGTGTTTTGGGAAATCAGAGGTCGGTCAAAACTGCACGTGTTCTGAGTCAAAAAGTCGGTTAAGTGCCCAGGACAAAAATGTGATGTCGCAGGTTTGTCCCGACTTTTACTAATCCACTGTTTCGGTCAATACACGCGCACTTATTGACCTACTTTTGATTTGCGGAGAAAAAAACGTCCTCGGTACTTATTGGTTAAAATGTTAACTCAGTACACCCGAGGCACGAAATACCCACATTTGGAGTTATCCTGTGAGGACGGCATTACAATTCAGGAGACAGATCGACTATGATAGTTCAAGGGTGGTGGCAGAATAGCTTGGCGCCTATAGGCGCCAAGCTATTCTGCCACCACCCTTGAACTATCATGGTCGAGCAATATCTTGCTGTGGTGTGTCGCGGGCAGAATGAGTTAACACTAACTTATCCAAGACAGCGGAAAAATGACTTACAAAGCTGTGAATTTGGTGATGGCGTCCAGCTCTGCCTGTGACTTGATCATTGGCAGCATGCGCCCTTGTTTCGCGCACAGCTCCTTGGCTTGGGACCACGTGACCATTAGACCTCCAGTGGGGACGGTGGTGTAGGTAGGGGCTGTGCAGATAATTAAACCCTTCACTAGCGAGGATAAACTGACATGACAACAGCATCCAGACCAAAAAGGTGACCGCCAAACGCGTAACATGCAGAGAAGAATCCGATAGATAAAGAAACACGTGCAGAACGGGCAGTTACGACACAATTTATTAATATTTCGAAACTGACAAACAACCTAATGCGCAAAGGAAAACAACAACAACAACAACAACAAAAAACGTCCCAGGGACTTTTGCGCATGGGAAAATAGCTATACTTATCTTGTATGTGTGTGTGCGTGCGTATAACTAGATATGACTAGATATTGTTATTTGAGTGACGTCAGGCATCTATAAAGACTTGTCTTGAAACGAGATAATGTCGTAGTGGTTTTAACGTGATGTGGGAGTGCGTTTCACAGTCTGGAACCCGCAAATGAGAGAGAGAGAGAGAGAGAGAGAGAGAGAGAGAGAGAGAGAGAGAGAGAGAGAGAGAGAGAGAGAGAGAGAGAGAGAGAGAGAGAGAGAGAGAGATGCGTGTGTCTACGTATAACTAGATATTGTTATTTGAGTGATGCCAGGTATCTATAAGGACTTGTCTTTAAACGAGATACTGCAATAATGGCTTTAACGTGATGTGGGAGTGAGTTTTACAGTGTGGAACCAGCAAATGAGAGAGAGAGAGAGAGAGAGAGAGAGAGAGAGAGAGAGAGAGAGAGAGAGAGAGAGAGAGAGAGAGAGAGACAAATCCTGTATAGTGGTTGCCTCTCTCCGGTGATTATGCCCCTTAGAGACTGCGCATGCCCAATGAAATAAATAGCGTGTTAGCCGCCAAGTTAAGAAATGGCTTCCCTGTATTTTGTGAATGCATCTGTAGTTTGAATCCATGTCCATCCAGCCTACATAGAAGTGGCAACACGACATGTGTGTTTTGTTAGCTTGTTTTTCAGTAAATATCTCATATCTCTTACCATCATCGTCGTCATCATCGTTCTTCTGATCCCACAGTGTTTTCCCGCCCACTGCAAAACAAAAAGTTAACTCATTCAAGACGTGCCGCATCCGGATATGCGGCATCATGCCGCATATCTGGATGCAGCACGTCTCGAATGTGTTCACATAAATACATTATTATTTGCTTTCGCACTTCAACATCTCGCATAGAGGCCTGACGGGGCTCTAAAACACAAAACAACCGCTGCGTTACCGAGTGGGCACAACCACCCCACTCACTCTATACAATACAAAAAGGGAGCAAGATACGTCACGCCCGAAACTCAGAAGACGCGGTGACTGAGATTCAACACAAGTTTTCAAATTTCAGAGCAACCATCTGCATAAAATTCCAAATGAAAAAAAAAAAATCAGTAGACATTTTGCCACAAATCTATACCAGCCTAGTTCGGCGATCTGAACGAAAATTTTAGTATCAAGGCTTTTTGCACAGTTAAGTACCCTTCTTGCAGACGTCAAGTTGCCTGGTTTCAAAAAAAGCCCAGAAGTAATCGCCATGCGCATTTCTGATTGGTCAGGCGAGATGAATACACTTTGGTGATGATGTGGGACGATGTTGCGATGGTTTTTGTACATATATAAAGATAGCATGGCCTCTTTCACATCATTCGGCAGAAGGCTTAGTCTTGTACTCTTACAAGATTGAAAGCATTTTCGAATAATTCCGGGGCAAGGGTCATCTGCGGCGTGGTATATCTATGGAATGAATGTTCTGCTGAGTGCGCCGGAAAGTGTGTCGCATGTCAGCTAGCCAATGCCATTTCAGCTCATTAAATGTAGAGAATACGATCATACATAGTTATATATTTTACCTGCTAGGAAGGGTTGCGCCTTTGCCCAAATGTCCTGAACATTCACTGGAAAACAGAACATTAACATGAAGCGGACATTCACCGAAACCTTTTGAGTGTTGGTAGTGGTTTTAGTCGCGATGATTCTTACAGGAATCATCGCGACTAAAACCACTACCGATAGTCAAAGGGTTTAAGGACAAATCACTAGGAGACGGACAGGCCATGACAGTTCAAGGTTGAAGCTCCCCCTCCCCCCTCCACACACACGCACACACACACACACACACACACACACACACAAACACACACACACACACACACACACACACACACACACACACACACACACACACACACACACACAGCCCGCTTTTTTATTTGTAGTGGAATGGAAAAGTTGCATGCAGAATTTTTCATTTTCATGTCACAGGCACCAAAACTGGTACAGTAATAGAGGTTCACATGCTGAAGAAAATTAGAGGCAGAGCCACGATAACTCAATAGTTGCACAATTTTCGCACCCCCTTTACCCCTCACTCCCTCCCCCTCCCCCCCCCCCCCCCCAAAAAAAAAAAAAAAGAAAAAAAAAAAAAGAAGGCGGATACTCAGTCGTAAAAAACTCAAATATATGTTTCTTCATGAAAATCTGAACAAAAATAATAGCAAAAATGCATACAAGCTGGTTAAAGACCTGACCAGTGTAAAATAAGGACGCTCCTCGATCATTCACGATAGTGAAGGGAATTGTCTTACGGAAGACCAAGACATAGTGAAGAGATGGACAGAGTACTGTTCAGATTTGTACAAGCACCGAACTAGAGGGGACCCAGGCATACTTGTCAATCCACCCGTGACCAACAATGCCAACTATCCCATCCTCCGAGAAGAAGTAGAGGCTGCAGTGAAGTCGCTGAAAAAAGGGAAGGCAGCAGGAGCAGACAACATCCCTGCAGAGCTAATCAAGAAGGGGGAGAAGACATGATAAGCGCCTTACTAACAACCTGCAATAAGATCTGGTAGTCAGGGGATTAGCCCACACCATGGACCCAATCACTCATAATAACTCTCAATGCCAGAATTATCGCACGATCAGTCTTATATGCCACCCAAGCAAAGTCATGTTAAAGATCCTACTGAACAGGCTGAAGCCACAGACAGAGGAAATCATAGCTGAGGAACAGGCAGGCTTCAGACCAGGGCGCAGTACGACTGAGCAGATCTTCAACCTGAGAGTTCTATGTGAGAGGTACCTTCAGCACCAGCAAGATCTCTTTCATGTCTTTGTGGATTGGTCCACCATAAAGTTATACAACATGAATGCCAACCTGATCAAAGTCATAACAAACCTTTACAACAAGGCCACTAGCGCAGTCTGCTTCAACGGCAAAATAGGAAACTGGTTTAGGACTACAGTCGGAGTCAGACAAGGCTGCTTGCTCTCACCTACTCTTTTCAACATGTTCATGGAAAGAATCATGACGGATGCTCTGAAAGATCATGAAGGAACTGTCAGTATTGGAGGCAGAACAATCACGAACTTGCGCTTTGCGGACGACATTGATGGCCTTGCAGGAACCAGAGAAGGAGCTAGCTCAGTTGGTGGAAAAGCTGGACAGTACAGTTATTGCGTAAGGGATGGAAATCAGTGCAGAGAAGACCAAACTGATAACAAATAACGCCAGAGGCATTGACACTGACATCACAGTCATGATTGGAAGCCAAAAACTGGAAACAGTTAATAAACAAACCAAGGGGAATCACACAGCGCTTGACAGACAAACAGTTAGATCCCCTGCCCTATCTGGTTTGTGGAAACAGTTAAGAAATTCAAATACTTAGGAGCCATTGTGACAGATGAGGGATCAAAACCAGAAATACTGTCCAGGATTGCGCAGACAACAACAGCACTGACAAGATTGAAGACCATATGGAAGGACAGAAACATCACACTCTGCTCCAAGATCAGACTGATGCGCTCCTTAGTCATCTCAGTGTTCCTGTATGCATGCGAGTCATGCCTCAGCAGACCTTGAAAGGAGGATACACGCCACTGAAATGAGATGTTTTCGAAGGCTGCTTGGCATTTCATACAGAGATCACATGACGAACGCGGAAGTGGGAATCAGAATCAGGCAAGCCATCGGGCCCTATGAAGACCTATTAGCCATTATGAAAAAAACGCAAACTGAAGTGGTATGGGCATGTCACGCGTTCAGCAGGGCTTGCCAAAACAATCCTGCAAGGCACTGTGCAAGGAGGACGAAGGAGAGGAATACAGAGGAAAAGATGGGAGGACAATATCTCAAAAAGGACAGGGCTGAGGCTGGGCGATACGCTAAGAATGGCAGAAAACAGAGAGGAATGGTTGCCAAGTCATCAGTGGTGCCCCAACGGTCACAAGACTACGGGATATAGATAGATAGATATAGATAGATAGACGTTTTCTTCTCATCTATACAAAAAATTTCATTCAGACCCGACACACCACAGCAAGACATGGATCGAGCATGATAGTTCAAAGGTGGTGCCAGAATAGCTTGGCGACCGTAGGCGCCAAGCTATTCTGGCACCACTCTTGAACTATCATGCTGGATCTGTCTCTAGAATTGTAATACAGTCCTTCAGAGGGCATCTTCAAAATTTTGAAATTTCGGTCCTCGGGTAGAATGTTTTAACCCTTTGGATGTCGGTGTTGGGGACGTGCCCCTTACTTTGAATAAATACGTGACGTGAATTAGTGACGCAATAATAGAAACATAGTCAATACGTCAATGACAACGTTTTGTTGCAATGTATCATGAAAAATTGTGAAAGGAAAATCTGCCCTGTTGTGTTTGATGAAAGAATGCCCTTCGTTGAGGATAACACAATGGCGTCATGACGTGTCCAGTCTGTGAGTACTTCTACATATTTCTAGAGTGATTATACCCATTTGTGGGGTGCGCGTAGATCAGACTGGTCGAAATAAAAATGATGATGATGATGAATCTTTATTTATTCAGGATAAAGCTATTAGGCAACTCAATGCCTGTCTTACAAGCTGTCCTGTAAACAAACAACATAACAGGGAAATAAACAGAGCATGCAAATACTAACAATAATAATAATAAGAAGAAGAAGAAGAGGAAGAAAAACTACGGGGAAAAAAACACAATGGAGAATTTGTAACTGCCTCCGATGCAAAAAGCAAAAGAACGAAACGCGTGCACAGCATTAATATTATACTCATCTAAGACAGTGTCATAGAATCAGCAGCATCAATAGCGTATAGTGACACCGACAAGACAATAGATGATCAGGTAGCAAATTTAAGGAGAAAGAGAAAAATATTTGACGTTTACGTGTTATCAGCAGAATTATTTTTATATGGCAAACTGTGAAGTCACGCTGATTGGAAGTGAGTGTGCAATGCACGTTTAAAATGGGTTTTATCGCAAAATGATTTAATGTTTAATGGCAATGAGTTCCAGACAGAACTACCAGAAAATAGAAGGCTTGACTTGTAGAGATCTATCCGTGGGCGGGGTAAGTGAAGCAAGTCATTCCTCGTATGTTGTTGATGCCGAGGGCTGAAGTTAAATATCATGCGCAGATATTCCGGGGCTTGATAATAAAATATTTTGTGCATGAGGACGCATTTGTTAAATTTGAGTTGTTCCTTCAGTGTAAGCAGGCCAAGGGATTTTATTTTCTCAGCCGTGGAAATAGGGTTAGGAATAATTAACTTAACTGAACGTCGATACAGCGAGTTTAGTTTTTTAAAATGAAGTTCACTGCATTCGTCCCACAAAGAGGACGCATAGTCACAATGGCTTTTAATGTGTGCGTGAAAGAACAACGTACAGCACTTTGTACTAAGAATATGTCTAAGTTTAGATAGCAGAAATACATTCCTGGACAAGGTTTTGCACAAACTGTCGATATGTGGCGACCAGTTCAGCTGGTCGTCAATTACAACTCCCAGTAGGCGGTGCCTGGATACTTGTTGGATAGGTTTATTGCCAAGTGACAGTTTCAGAGGGGCAGGATGTAGCTGACGCTTTTGGCGGGTTGTTATCAACATGCTTTTGGTTTTAGAAGTACTGATTAGCATGCGATTTTGCGCACACCAATCTGACACTTCATCGAGACTTTGCTGGAGGATACAATTTAGCGTCGTTTCACGTCTGTCTGATGTATGCAGAGTTGAATCGTCAGCAAAGAGTTCGCATTTAACCTCAGGATTTGAGATGGAAAGAGGTAGATCATTGATGAATAAAGAAAATAAAAGAGGCCCTAGGATAGATCCTTGGGGGACTCCGTGCATCACTATACCTTTTTTCGAATACCACCCGTTTGAGTACACCTTCTGTCGGCGGTTACTGAGATAGGAGGAGAAAAAAGCTATAGAGTTCGAATCAAGCTTATATACTGAAAGTTTCTTTAAAAGAATGTTGTGATCGACTAAATCAAATGCTTTGGTTAGGTCCAGAAAAACTGCACCATTTAATTTGGAATTGTTTATTGATGAGAGCCAAGAGTCAACAATGTGAACGAGGGCAGTATGACATGAGTGTTTAGGTCTAAAACCAGACTGAAGAGATACGAGGAGGCGGTGATTCTCCAAGAATTGGAGTAGGTGCTTATGAACGTGTCTTTCTAGTGGCTTCGATAATAGTGATAACACTGAAATAGGACGGAAATCGTTTGGACTTTTGGGATCTGTACATTTGGGAATGGGGACAACTTTAGCATCTTTCATGGCATCTGGAAAAATACCTTGCTTGATAGAAAGGTTGAATATAAATGTCAAGGTGTCAGCTGTGTATGGAAGGGACAATTTCAGTACCATGTTGTTTATTCCATCCAGGCCACACGATTTACTTGTTAGAGTAGAAATATATTTACCCACTTCAAACACTGTCATAAGAGGTATGGAGAATGACGCACCTGTTGCAGACTCACAGTGTGTGCGCAATTTATCAGAACAACTGTAACTATCAGTGCCACTGGAAAAAGACTGTACAAGGGACTCAGCAATATTTAAAAAGTGGGAATTGAAGTCGTCTGGAGTTATGCCTGGAGAGGTAGCAGCATTGATGGAACTCCTCTTCCTTGTAAACAAATTGATTGCATTCCAGACACTTCGGGTATCTTTACCCTCTGCGATAACTTTTTCCGCAAGCGTTTTCTGTGCTTTTCTAACTAAGGATTTTACAAGATTACGTTGTTTCTTAAAATCCGCAAACTTTTTCTGTCGTTTTAAGTTATCTCTTATTTTCATTGCGTGAATGATGTCCTTTGACAACCAAGGCGGAAGGGTAGGGTGTTTAACGCGTTTAGTCCTTAGTGGGGCATGTTTATCGAGGACCCAAAGAAATAGCTTGCACCAAAGCGAGAGGGCTTCATTGGGATCATTAGTGTTATAAATAAGGTGAAAGGGCGTGATTGAGAGGTCATGAAGAAAGTCATCTTTGTTGAACTTTGTGTAAGACCTGTACGTGATGGTAGTGTGGTGTTTGTGCTGGGGTTTATCACGTTTAACTGAAAGATTAAAACAAGTATGAAAGTGATCACTAATGGCTACATTTGGCACGTGGACGTTTGTGACAGCAGGTGCATTAGTAGTATAGATGTGGTCAATCAATGTGGCGGATGACAAAGAAACTCTAGTGGGAGACCGAACCATCTGCTGCAGGCCAAATAATGAGGTGGTGCAATTCCACGCCGCATTACCAGTCTTTAGCAGGTCAATATTAAAATCGCCTAGAAGGTGTATATCTTTGTTGTGACGTTGTTGCACCTTATCCATCATGGTGACAAAATCATCATACCATGAAAATGTGGCTGAAGGGGTGCGATAAATAAATCCAATTAGTGTGGGGGAAGATTTGTCACATTTCAGTTCAAGAAATAAACTTTCAACGTGACAAGACTCTAAATCCATGCGGCGGGTAACGTACTGGCGGATAGAGTTATGAATGTACACAGCTATACCGGTATGACCGGGGGATGATGCATCTCTACGGAATACAGCATAGTTATGAATGGAGATCGAGGCGTTACTAATATGTTCCCTGAGTCTAGACTCAGTAAATCCAAATATATGAAGGGGTTGGGGTTGTGAAAGTAAAACAGTGGCGTCGGGCACTTTGTTGTATAAATGATAAACGTTAAGGTGCCCTATCCGTAAATCATGCTTATTCAGCGAACACTGAAGTACATGTGGGCTACAGGCAGGCATGATGAAGCAACACGTGGGGGGAAAATGTTTACAAAAGTCAATTAAGAACAAATGAAAAGTTTTGAACTCTAACAAAGTTAAACAAAACCCAGGAGAAACTACAGTGCTGAAAACTCAGCTCAGTCTATCGCTTTTGCTGCAGACAACGTCACACCCCACGCAGGGGAAATAATAGGTCGTTACGTTCTGTAGGCGAATGAGTCACTGAACGTATACCGTATCTGCGATACATACAAATATCTAAACCGGCTCCTTAGCGTCACATCCCACGTAGGGGAAATAATGTTTTGGTTACGTTCTGAAAAGCGAAATAAATGAGTCACTGATCGGAGACCGTATAATATACGATACACACACTGGCTCCTTCGCTATATCAAGAAGAGTATATTTCCTCCGTATTGAAAGAAAGGAAAATGCAGGAAGATAATAATCGTCACCATTCACAGAAAAAAATTCATGTCACTAATTAAATCCAAAGTGCTATTTGATTAAAAAACTATATATTCAATGTCGGACACTAAACAGTTTGCCAGATTGTCATATTCATATTTCATAATTAATGAGAGGTAAGGTTTGTGCTGCACTGAGTGACTGTCTTTCCGTATGAGAGGGAAGGTGAGCGCCACACTGGTTGACTCCGTCGATTCACAGTAGAGAAGCGAGGGAGACAACCCATGTGGACATATAAATACAACATTGAGACATCATGGTACGCCGCGCAAGTTGTCTCCGTCGCTCCGCCAGAACGAATCAAGGGAGACAACGAGCGTGGGTTCAGAATGTCACTTTACTCAGTCAAGGGACGAACGATAGACGACACTGATTGTGCCAGTCGAACCACTGGTGAGAATCGAGGGAGGCAAACAGTGTGGGATCACACTGAAATTCACTCAGACGAGGGTCTCATAGTGCCGCCGATGATACTCTGGACAGGGGATGTAACCGTACCGGCCATGGCTAGGGGCAACAGGTGGCACAGGGAAAGCAACACTCCAAGTGGCAGGATCACAGGAAAATTTGGGGGAAGGGGCCACGGGGTAGGAAACACGCTGATTGGTCAGTGGCTGGGGTGGATAATGTGGGGTGGGGAGGATGGGTACTTTACAGTTGAAATCTAAGGGTAGGTGACCGTTACGGTGCAAGCCTCCTAGAGGCGGCATGGGGGGTCCGTATTGCAGGCGGTCGTCACACATAGTTGGCCGCAGCACAGGCTGGTGGGCAGAGCTAGACCGCATAGACGGCAGGGATGCACGAGCTGTGGACCTAAGGTTGAAGGCAAGTCGCGAGGCCCCCTCGGTGCTTGGATGGAAATTATCATTCTGTCTGTAGAGCAACTTACGTGGGGCCCCACCACGAGACAGAAACACTGGCACGTTGTCAATGTACAGAACCCTCGCCTGAACACACGCCGCCATCAGGTTCCTGTTGGATGGAATGATGGCGCTGTTGGCGGGGTGTCGACCAAAAGCAGGCAAAACAGACGACATTTTGACGGAGGCGCATGGAAACTTAATTTTTACCAGTTTGAGGAGGGCGGCCCAGATGTTCACACTGATCACTTGTCGGCGTTTGCATGTGTTGATCCCGACATGCAGAACGGCGAAAACAATGTGCGGTGCAGGAGGCTGCGAGTCGAGCCACGCCATCAATTCAGCAATGGACATGCCCGGCACGCATATCTTCTGCATATGTACAGTCGGTGATACAATCTTGCTACCCACCTCTCGCAAGATTGAATCACCTATTAGCACAGCAGGGACCCCAGGCAAAATCCTCTCATTGGTCAAGACATCTGCGGGGATAGGGTGATCCTGATGTTGATCACGCTTGGGGCGGCACGTGTTGCTGAGCGATTCCATGCCTATATTTTTTACCTGGACGTTTGTGCAGTCGTCAACAGAGAGGGCAGGAAAGCGATTGGACACAGGCACGGCGGCGACTAAAACGTCACGGTATGAGGCTCGGTCAGTGTTGTGCGCTGGCTGGGTCGGCGAGTGAGTGGAGGGAGTGAGACCTGAACTTTGAATGGATAACGGGGAAGCCATACCAACGGAGGGAGTCTTGGCTAGGTTGATGGCAGGCGGAGATTGGTCAGTGGGAACGGCCTGTCGGGGCTGAGAGGAGGTCAGGGATGGGCCAGGCTTGGTTGACAACAGAGTGGCGTCCACATGTGCATCTGTCATCTGCTTCTTGGATGGCTGGGAAGTGATGCGCAGTGAAGTAAACATTTTGTTGTGGTCACCAAGCTGAGACTTGAGTTTCTTGTTTTCAGCCTCCAGTGACTTGACACGACAACAAAGTTGTTCAAGCTGCTGGTGGAACTCGGCCTTGATGTCACGAATCTCAATCCGGACCAGCTCACGCACCTCTTTCTGTAAGTCATACACTGCACACATGGATGTGTCGTGTTGAGAGCCGATCGCAGCACCGAGACCATCAACAACACGGCCGAGTTCCGCCAGCTTCTTGGCCGTGTCAGCTTGGAGCAAGGAAGTAGACGGTTGCAAGGCAGAACTGGTGTCTGCGAGAGGGGGGCAACCGCCCGGGCTGTCACACTGGTCACTGGCCACCGAAGGGGTGGCGTCACAGGTACAGCCACTGCGGTCAATGCCGGCTGAAGCAACCTCGGCACTGCCAGTCGCGTTGTTTGAAACTGCACTGGCAGCCATATCATTGGCGCTGTCGTGGTCCTGGTCGATATTAGTACTTTCTGCTACCTGCTCGAGACCTACACCGAGCGTGTCAGTATCGTCAGCTTTAGGGAGCTGTGAGCACATAGTGGCGCATGGTGGCAGGGCCCGTTGATCAGGAGGTTTACCAGACATGCTATAGCTGGGGAGGAGGAGGTTCACGACTGACCTCAGTTTGCCGAATTCCTCCTGCACCCAGTCCACACACGCCTTCCCCTGGACTAGAATTGTGCCCGTGGTATAGTAGATGGAGATTTTTAATAGCTTATTTCCATCAAGCGAGAGATCAAGCACTGATTAAAAAAGTTCAGGAGGAAGGTCAGGGGATGGGTGAGGGAGAGCGTCTGTGCGTGGTCCTTTTGGTGGTCAGCCCATGTAGAGGAAAGCTCAGGGGGTTTGTATGCAAACTGGTATCGTTCTCTTAAAGCATGCCTCCACACCGGAAAGTGAAGACCGTTTGTATCAAAAGTGATCTGATGCCAGTCTTTTGTTTTCTTAACTTTTTCCAAGTCAATGGAGTATTTGGCTTTGATAGATCTCGTGTGCGGGGGCATGGCTTTAGTTTAGTGTCCTTCACTGGAGTTATCTAGTCCGCCATCTTGTTAACACGAACACACAAGATAGTCACACACTGGATTTATTGGCAAGGAGCTGTTAGTGCACTGCAGAAAGGTCACCACAGTGCAAGGAATTAGTTATATGCCAGCATGATACCAGTGCGTGATAGGGATAGAGCTTTTATTAGGGAAAGACACTTGCGAGCGGGAGGTAATTGATCGACGTCAGCGCTCATGTTCCAAGTGACGCGCTTGGTACTCTAGTTCCATATGACGCGTCAGCCGCTCTAGTTCAAAGAACGCGTGACGCAAATGCACACAATCATTGAATCAATGTTTTCAATGCCAAAAGTAACTTTCAGTTGTGGACAAATTTGTTTTTAGATAAAAATTACACGCTCACCTGGAAAAAGCAGTGCTAAGTCAGAAGAATCACTGAACTCACAAAAAGTCAAGTCAGGAAACTCAACAGACCCGTTTCAGTACTCCGATTTTGGACAGAGACGAATGCCGCGGAAAAATGTATTTTTCTTTAAAATAAATTTTTTCGAAAAATACTTACCGATGGTATTACTGAGAGGAAGGAAGATATACTTAACTGACAATTTCAGTCTCCAAAACTTGTTGTGTGTTGCCACACAACCAGGGACGTACCTCTAGCAAGCAGTTACCTAATCCCCTGAGTGTCCTCCCTATCCTTGGAGTAACCTCCCTTCCAAATCTCGCGAGAGGCCGTTATTTCCAGTTCTATTTGAGCTGACATGCGGCAAGCGGGGAAGGTGGGAGGGAAGTTTGAGTAATACCATCGGTAAGTATTTTTCGAAAAAATTTATTTTAAAGAAAAATACATTTATTTCTTCAAAATCGTTACCGATGGTATTACTGAGAGGAAGAATTAAAAAGAGGGGGAGGGTGCCGCTCTAGGGTCAATACCCCCAGGTAACTGCTTAGCTAGACCCCTGGCCGGGGCACACTCCCGACAATTTCAGTCAAGTGTTACCTACGGCGCCGCCAGCGCCGGGAGGGAGTGTTGAGCCACGGCAACGTCAACCACCAGAGCCAGGTTGTGCCGCTGGCTGGAGAGGTCACGCAAGTAAAAACGGGCGAAAGTAGATTCGGCCCGCCAGCCCACAGCCGCCACAATGTCCTGCATGGCGCAGTTACGGTCGAAATCGACACTCGCGGAGAAAGCCCGGATCTCGTGTGCCCGAATCCGCAGCCTCGTCGCTCCCGCAGGCGAGAGGTAATTGTAAGCAGAACAGATAACTCCACGCAGCCAAGCGGAGATCGTTTGGGTGGATATATCGTGCCGGTTCGGAACCAAAGGCAAGAAAAGGCGGGAAATACCCCGCCGTAAGGGCTTTGACGGGTGGAGATAGATTTTTTAACGCCCGAACCGGATCCTGCTGTCTGTTGAACCGAGCCGTAAGCCCGGAGCTGTAACGTAGGCAAGACGGAAGTATGGAGAGAGCGTGGAGCTCACTCACGCGAGAAGCTGTGGCTATGGCCTGCAGGAAGCAGGTCCTCCTCGTCAAGTCTGAGAACCGGGCCAAGTGCAGCGGTTCAAAAAACGAGCAGAGTTGAGCCATGTTATCACCCACGCAAGGTCCCAATGTGGGAGTAGTGATCGGGTCACTGGTCGCCGGAGATCAAAATGAGCCATGAGGTCAGCAAGGTCCTTGCAAGATCCCAGATCGGGTCGACTCAAATGGCGGTAAGTGGCAGCCACCATAGAAAGATAACCTCGAATGGTGATGGGTGCCAAGCCCTGATCCTCGAAGAAGCCACAAGAAGAACTCCGCGAATTGGGGCATAGTCAGAGTTGTGGGGGAGAGGTGTCGCGGCCCACACCACGATAGAAAAACACGCCATTTACCCGCATAAACTTTCCTGGTGGAAGGCCGTCGAGCTGAAGCGATAGCCGCCACTGCTGCATCCGAGAAACCTCGAGCGGTAAAGGCGCGCCGCACAATCGCCAAGCGTGTAAGAGGAGGCTCTCCTGGCAAGGTTGAAAAAGATCCTGCCAGGGTTGTTTCAGCAACGTGGTAAGCGTTGGAAGCCATAGCGGGGATCTATGGCGAGACTCAGGAGATCTGTGGTCCAGGTCTTGTTCCAAAAGAATGTTGCCACCAGAAACAGGACTGCATGGCAGCCTCTGAGCTTGAGAAGAATCCTGGGTACCAGGACAGACGGAGGGTACGCATAGGCCAAGAGACCCTCCCAGGTGATAGAGAGAGCATCCACCGCCCATGCAAGAGAATCTGGAACAGGGGAGACGAAGAGGGGAAGTTGTGCGTTCCACCTCGTCGCAAACAGGTCGATCATGGGTGTCTCCCAGTGCCGGCAAATCATCCGAAAAAAGGTCGGGGTGAAGAGCCCACTCAGTATGGAGACACTGGCCATGAAGAGATAAGGAATCTGCCAGCACATTCGGCCGTCCCGGAATGTGATATGCCTGTAGCGAAATGCCCCGATCCCGACACCACACCAAAATATGGAACAGAATAATGCAAAGGGAGGGAGAACGGGTCCCGCCCTGCGTCTGAAGATAGGAGACAACCATCGTGTTGTCGGAGAGAACCAAGACTGCCTGGTTGGTCACGCGTGGTTCCCGAGAGATCAGGGCGAGCCACACTGCTTTCAGCTCCAACCAATTGATGTGTCTGCCCACCAAATCCGGTGACCAAACATCCACTGTCGTGTTGAAGTCATGGAGCAGGTGAGTGCCCCAACCGGAAAGACTGGCATCCATGCAGATCGACAGGGAAGGAAGCGGGGACGCGAGGGGAACCCCCGACGCCAACCACGCGGAATCCGTCCACCGAAGATGCGGCCGAACTAAGTGCGACACCGGAATGCAAACCTCCAAATCTCCCGAAGACAGACGCCAAAGAAGGAGGAGATGAAGTTGAATTGGACGCGAGTAGAGCCGGCCAAGGGGAAGCAAGTCCGCCGCAGTACTGATGAGACCCAAAACTGTAACCACCGTCTCGCCGGAGCCGCGGAAGCAAGCTACATCCGACGGGCCAAAAGAACCAACTTGTCTAACCGAGCTTGGGGTAGGCGCACCAAGTTCAAGTCGGTCTGAAACTCCATTTCAAGGCGGAGAAAATGGCGAGATGGCGATAGGTCTGACTTGCCGAAGTTGGCTAGAAAACCGAGGCGATGGAGAAGGGAAAGCAGGGCGTCCCTGTCGGTGGTCAAGCAGGTCGCAACCTGATTCCGGAAAAGAAGATCATCGAGGCAGTGGGAGGACGGACTGAGAGACGACCTCCGTGCGTGGGAAATCACCGCATCCATAATCCTGGTAAAAACCCAGGGACTGAGAGTGAGGCCGAAGGGCATCGCCCAGAATGATACACCACTCCGTGGAAGACGAAGCGAAGGTATCGGTGAGCCGAAGGGTGTATAGGAACATGAAGGTATGTATCGGCAAGATCCAGACCGACAGCCAAATCCATCGGTTGGACGGCGGCCCGCAGGGCGCGGGTCATTTCCATACGATAGGACGGAGCAGGCAAAAAAAATTTTTTTTTTTTTTTTTGAGAGCGGAAAGGTCTATCACCGGACGCCAAACTCCGTCCGACTTGGGGACGATGAAGAGACGAAAGTAAAAAGCCAGAAAATCTTGTCGCCGGACGAATTCCGTGGCGGATGTGAGAAGCAAGGAAGCCACTTCGTCCTGTAAAGCCGCCACCTTGACGGGATCGTTCGGAACCCGAGTCCAAAGCGGGGAGCGGCGAAGAGGAGGAGGGCGAAGAAGCGAGAGGTGAAGACGCTCCAAAATGGTAGAAAGGAGCCATGGGTCGTCGGGAACAGTGAGACGAAAGATGGTGAGCCATGGGCCAGATGTCCGTATGCGTATCCTTCACGGCTTGCCAAGTGGAGCCAAACAGCAAAGTACTGCCGATGGGCGCCTGGCGAAGCTGAGCCTTGACTGTCGAAGAAAACCCAGAACAACCAGCAAGAACTGCATCCCGTCTAATTAAATCACAGTTGATGGCGGCAGCCATCGCATTTGCAGAAGCATGGTACGAAGCCCGATTAGCCACCACCGAAAGAGAATGTATCTCTCGCAGCGGCGCAGTAGAGTGTGGATCCCAATGGTCTTCAAGAGCGCGTACCATCGCCTTGGTAGCGAGATCGCGGAAGCTGAAGCAGACCAGCGTGTTGCGAATTATGACAGCAGTTTTATCAAAACTGCGAGGGACCCGGGCAAAAGCGAAGCGGCGTTCACCCACCTGTAAATCCGCCGCATCATCGAGCTAAGGCAAAGGGCACGCAAAAGCCTGAGAGTGACCTGCGTACCAACGGTGGGGAAGCGAATGTCTACGCCTTCAGGCCACCTAGTATCGGAAAAGAAGAGAGGCTCTTTGAAAGTGCCAATAGGCAATTGCGCCGAGAACGCCTCCGCCAGATCTCGAAAGCCAGATGGTGGCGGAAGAGATCGGAAATGCTTAGGTTGAAGGGAAACATCCACCGAAGCCGACGCCTTTCGCTTCAGAGGAGGTGTAGGGAGGCAATTCGGCCCGTCAGCCCATAAATCTGCCGCATCTTCGGCGTCTGGGGGAAGAGAGCAAAGAATGAGGTCGGGGGCCTCGTCCAAGGACCGTAGAGTCTCGACACCCGGAGTGAAACAGTCCGAGGACGGAGAACAGCTGTGCTGAGAGTCCGCGGGTAAAGGACTCTAGACGGAGAAAGGTGCGGCAAAACCCCAAGGTGGAAAGCAGAATCCACCGGATGAAGGCGAAGAACATCCTCTTGAACCGGCGTTGCCAAGCGCCAGGGGAAACAGGACCCTTGGAAAGAGTAACGATCGCGCAGTGGCCGGAGAGAAGATCGCCGAGGGACGGATGAGGAGTCCAGGAGCCCAGTTCGCCGAGAACTCCTACAGTCATATGAAGAAGAATAAGAAGAAGGACGCCGTAAGGAAGAGGGCAGATGCTGACAGCTCTCAGGCAAAAGCAGGCGACGAGCAGGAGAACGGGAACGGGACCAGGACTGTCCCCCCTCTGGAGCACAATGAAGGTGGAGTCGACAGCACTGCGAAGGACGTTCGAAGCGAAGGGGATCCACCCGTCATCGGGAGGCGTGTCACGAGCGACGGGGGGCAGGAGAAACCCAGGGATCACGGTGACAGGGGACGGACGATGGTGTAGGATCCCGAAGGGAAACGTCTGCAATAGGAGAATAAAACCGACGGGAGGGGTGAGAAATACGCCGAGAGGACGTACCAAGTGTGGCACGAGTGCGCGGTGACTGGCTTTTAGCCAGGGCGCGAGGAGACAGTGGTTGAGACGAAGCGCCGAGCAACGAGTCGTGATGTGACGACAATTGTTGAAGTTGCGACGGAAAAGTGCAATTGGGTAAAGTCACGTCTGGCTGGAGAGGGCACGCGCCAGGGACTGCCGATGGTCCTGTCTCCTCTCCCCAAAACGATGGGCTTGACTCCGTTGGAGACCCGTCTTAGAAGGCCGAGTCTGCAGAGCTGGCTGAGTTGCGCGGTGACTGGCTTTTAACCAGGGCGCGAGGAGACAGTGGTTGAGCCGAAGCGCCGAGCAACAAGTCGTGATGTGACGACAATTGTTGATTTTTTGATTTTTTTTAATTTTTATTTTTATTTATTTATTTTTTTTTAATTTTTTTTTTTTGCGATGGAAAAGTGCAATTGAGTAAAGTCACGTCTGGCTGGAGAGGGCACACGCCAGGGACTGCCGATGGTCGCTGTCTCCTCCCCCAAATGATGGGGTTGCCTCCGTTGGAGACCCGTCTTAGAAGGCCGGGTCTGCGGGGCTGGCTGCAAAATACGCTCATATGAGCGGGGGCGTACATTCTCACCTGGTGTAAAACCACCCGCAGCGGGAGGGAAGGTTTCCAACACCCGCGCCTGAGTGGCAAAGAGCTGCAGAGAAGAAACACCGATAGCGGCAGAGTTGGTGGTGATAGGGCAAAGAGGAGCTTCGTCGGACTGTACAGGGTGCTGACGACGGTAGAATTTCCACATTTCGGACCAGCGATCTTCTTCCCACGAAGCACAAAAGTCACAAGTGTGGTCCGATGCACATCCCGAGCCAGGCAGGCAGCACGGATGTAAGTTACTAGGCCAATGGAAATTTTTACAGTTGGGGCACGTTTTTTAAGAAGAAAACTGCAACAGTGAACAGAGCGGAAATGAAACGCGCGTAGCCCAGAGGCTACGTAACCGAGCAGACGACCGTTAAAACCGACAATCGAAGACGAATTCGAAACGAACGGCAAAATGCCGCAAATCCACGGAAATTGCCCAATTCGCCACAATCATCGCGGGAGGCAATGTCCGAGGCCTTACCTGGCCTTGTTAAGACAAACAAAGCCGAAGAATGGACAAAAAAGACGATGATAACGGGAGACTGAGAAAGAAGGATCTAAACAAAATGGCAGTCAAGTATGAACTGGAAATAACGGCCTCTCGCGAGATTTGGAAGGGAGGTTACTCCAAGGATAGGGAGGACACTCGGGGGATTAGGTAACTGCTTGCTAGAGGTACGTCCCTGGTTGTGTGGCAACACACAACAAGTTTTGGAGACTGAAATTGTCAGTTAAGTATATCTTCCTTCCTCTCAGTAATACCATCGGTAACGATTTTGAAGAAATAAACGGTATCGTGAGGATCACCGACCAACTCGAAAGTACTGTTCCTGAAGGAACGTGAGTTTTTCCAAGCAAGCAAGCACTAATAAAAACACGCACAACTAGTATTCCAGGAATCCGAAAACGCACTTGGTGCAGTGATGCACTCAAGGTTAGGTTAGGTTAACGATCGTCGTGGAACAAAAATAGCTTTTCAAGGGCTCACAACGATCGTTCAGGATTATTTAACACAAAAATAGAAATCCATGTCTATTGCACACATGCACACAGTGCACTTCAAGAATTTAGTTCCAGATGCATAGAATAAATACACATTCCCAGTGGAGGTGTGAAAAAGTAGGCTGGACAGTGTATCCTCGGTGGCGCAGATGAAACAAGATGAGAAACAAGAAACAAGATGAGGATTTTATCCCAAAGTCTATTGTATTGTTTGAAGATCAGACGCGTTTATCTTTTAGGAACATTCAGAGTTATTCATATTTTTAGGCTTATAATGCTGATCCATTTCCCTCCTCTCTAAGCCAATCTCCGGGGCTGATCAACACGCACATCGGCGCACAAAATAAAGACGGACACACGGTGCTTCCCGCCATTAGTACGCTCTGTGGGCTCGTATAGCGACAGAAATCCACCTCCTTCTACTCTAACCCACCCTCTGATCCACACAACCCGGGTCTGCCACGGGGGACTTGGGTGGGGTTAACTACTTTTTAGTTCCCAGGGTCACCCTGGTCAGCTCCACAGGGTATGTTTCCCTTCTATTCTGGGGCATGTGTTTCTGTCTACCCTTGGTCCATTCACCTGTATTTGCCTTTTTTAAACCCTACGTGTGCGCTGCCTGTAGCTCTTGATATTGGATGTGTGTTGCTAAATGGTCTTAGGTTTATTTAGGCCCCATGTCGTAGGTTTATTTAATGTTTTGGACCGGCTGGCGACATACATGCAATATTCTGTTTATTTTTTATTTTTTCACAAGCAGTGCAGGCACGTCCTGAGAAAGCCTTGTTGCTGTCGGGACGTTAAGCAATGTACAATCAATCAATCAATCTGATCCACACACACTGGCACACAGAAATAAAGACGGATACACGGCGATTCCCGCCATTTGTAAGATCTGTGATAAGGCGTAGCATAGCTGTTCTGAAGGAGAATAATAGCACGAGCAGCAAAATGACGTCACTTTAAGCTTCACGTCATGGCATCATTAGTCCTACGACGCCGTTTTCATAGTGACGACTCGATGTTATACGTCACTCATTGCATTACTAACATTTGACGGTTCAGAAAATCAACTTTGCAATTTTCTTGCTGATTTTCACGCTTAGGTCTTACATGTCACAATTCGACCTAATCCTACCAGGCAGGCTTATGCAAACAGGAATCATCACGACTAAAACCCCTACCGACACGAAAAGGGTTAAGGACAAATCACTAGGAGACGGACAGGCCATGATAGTTCAAGGGTGGTGCTACCCCACCCACCGCTCTCCCACCCCACCCCCACAGCCCGCTTTTGTATTTGTAGTGTAAATGATAAGTTGCAGAATTGTTCATTTTCGTGTCACAGGCATCAAAATGGGTAGAGTAATAGAGGTTTACATGCTGAAAAAATTTAGAGGCAGAGCCACGAAAACTCAATAGTTGCATAAGCCTGCTGTTTGTCCTGGCCCTGGGATAGGATTAGGTCAAATTGTGACCTGTAAGACCTATAGTCTAGCAGCTGCCCTTCATAGACGATCAGCCGTTTACGAGATAGTGATTTTCTAGAGAGTAACAAAGGTTTGGGTATATCAAAATAAAGTCTAGTATGAATAAAAGCAGTGCGCACTCGTTTTAAACCGCCGGAGGATGGAGACATTTTTCTGTAGCACATTTTGTTTCCAGTATGGCTGCAGACGAAATCAGGACCGTCGCGGCCATGTTTACAGGGGATCAGTAGTTTACACGGGTCTCATTGTTCCTGTATTCAGTGGTAGTATGCACTATATGTCACTTAAAAGGATTTCATTTTTTAAAGTAATATTTTCACACTTAGATATATTAAGAGAAGAAACAATTACGAAAACGCTTGCCTTGAACTCAAAATAATATCGTTTCTCAACAATAAGGTATCCCAAAATCACGTGATCAAAACATCACGTGATGCCACGACCTCCGCGGACGTGAATTTCGGTGTGCCGACGGGTTCTTTTTGATTTGTTCTACATAAGCTTGTTTGTTTAAAAAAAAAAAAGCAAACGTGTAAAGTTGCTGTGTGCATTTTTACGGCTTGATAAAGGTTTGTCACGTTTATTTCCATTCACTTTACCATCGCTTTGCCCGTTTCATTTCGACAACACAGCACCAAAACAAAACGCAACCCACAACACAAACGCTATCTTCAAAACCTATGCTGCATTCTGTAAAAGAAAAAGAGTGCCACACCACTTGGTTTTAACTGTCATGGCTGAGCAAAGTTTCGGAACTTGATTAATTATTTTATGCAGCAGTAACATTTATTTTAATCAGTTGCACTGACAAGCTATGTTGTGATGTGCGATCACTGCCAGTGCCAATTATGCAGTCTCAGTGATCAGTGATGGTACAGTACACTTCACACTGAAAAATAAATACACAGCACAATGTGAACACGCTTGGAAGTTCATGCAATGCTTTGTTTAAAATTGAACCCTATCTTGCTAGCAGTAGCCTACTGCACAAAAGAGGAACTTATTTTGCTGCTGTGTTATTTGCAGTTTGTCTGCATATAGACATTTAGGATTCTTAGCAGCTGACATTAGCACTGACATATATATTGGGATTAAAACGAGAAAGAAAGTGGAGAAAGGTGACACAGAGATGATTTAATAAATCAGTCAAGTGATCAAATGAATGAGATATCTATGTTTTATGATAAACAGCTAGTTATGGGAGGGGGGGGGGGAGGAGGCACATACTTTATAATGTACACGTACTATTTCTTTCAGTGTTTCCATCACCCACTCATAACACCATTAGACTCGATGAGTTGTCATGTTTTGAGTGGTTTACAAAATACATGTACTTGTTGCTGTTACATTATCTTCTTACTGGTTTTGACATTTCGCTATAAGATTTACAGTCCCATACTTTAAGCGTGTTCCCCCTAACGCACACAGAGGTTGACTGTATCATTGATATGTGTGTGTAGGTAGCGTTTGGTTTTGTTTGAGGTGGCAGTTTTGGCCTCACCTTTAAGTTTGGTGCCGCTGTGCATGTGGCCACCAGTACTATTTACAGAACTGATGACTGCATGTGCAGGCTAGTTCACGGTATCAAAATGTGAACTGGGCAGCCTATTGTTTGAAGTGATCAGTGGTAGCAACATCCATGATGTAGGCCTATGTGTGCATTTGGCCACTGGTACTGTTTACAAAGGTGCTGTTGACAGAACTAGTGGCTGAGTATGCATATTATTATTAGTACTGTTACCGGGGGCGGTCCGTGGCGCAGTGGTTAAGGCGCCTGCCACCAATGCTAAAGGTGCGAGGTTCGATTCCGGGTTCCGGCGTCGGATTTTTCTCCTCTAGTAAGTGTCACCGTTAATTCGGGCGGACCGTCGGGGGTTCTTTCTCCGGGTACTCCGGCTCTTCCTCCCCCTCCACTTTGGTATCAGTTTCAGCCAACTTAATAAAATGTCAAATACAAAACGATTTCCAAATACCGTGTAGCTCGCTTGAGCTTGCCCTTAGCACCACGTGAATGTTCTGTGTTTGCGTACAGTGTGTGAGTGAATGCGTGTGATCCGCCACGTGAGCGTGCTTGTTGGGTTCAGTTCGCGGCTACATTCTGCGCATTGAGTTATATTATAAATATGAGAAATGCGCCATATAAATGCTATGCATATATATTGTTATCAGGTGTGGCCTTATCTGTAAGTTTTGGTGCCCCTGTGCATGAGGCCAACAGTACTTTTCACAGAACTGATGAAATAAGCAATCCAGACCAAAAAGGTGACTGCCAAGCGTGTGAAATGCAAAGAAGTACCCAACGGAGAAAGAAATACGCTTAGAAAAACTGAAAAACGCTTAGAAAAAAACAGAACTGATGGCTGCATGTGCAGTGTGGTTAACTGTACACATGAAATTTGTAGGTGGGCAGCTAAAATACAGGCAGTCAATACAAGCCACTTGCTTAAACTGAAGTCTCTATATATAGATTTTACAGTCCACTAATGCCCATCAGTATACAATTGTGCATGTCTTTTGTGGGTGTTCTGTGGTTTTGTATGTGGGCTGGGGTTGAAAGTGGGGCGGTATGGCACCTATTACCGTGTATGTACAAAACCTACATTACAAACAAACATAAATTAATAATTTTAATAAATGGTTATTTGGGTTTAACGCCACGCGGTAGACTACGGCCATCTCACGGCAGTTAAATAAATAAGATAAAGTAAGTCAAAGATACCTGGGACATAAGAATGCTAAGTAAAGTATAGATTATGATCATGCACAGATGTACATTGGTGGATGTTCTGCGGTTTTGTGTGTGTAACTGGATTGGGGTTGGGAGCGAGCGATACTGCACCTATTACCATGTACGTGTATAAGACATAAGACATTTATTCACCAAGTAAAACGTTACAAGGATTTTTGTGTGGCATGGCGACAGTAAAATATGCCCTCACTTGTAGGGCATTCATCATGTCATACACTCAGTTGGCGATCATCCTATATATAGCACTAAAAGATAGATAAACACAATATTAAACACAAATCAGTCATATGTCACAAATCATGGAATCACGTTGTTCCGTGCATGGTGATGTATTGAGGATAGCTTCTGGAAAAAAAAATGCATCTGAATCGAGAGGTTCTGGCTTTAAAAGCACGAAACCGCCGGCCAGAGGGCAGAAGCTCGAAGAGATGATTGGCTGGGTGTGACAGATCTGACAGAATAGTACTGGTGGCCACATGCACAGGGGCACCATGGTGTATGTTCTTGAGCTGTATGCTGATGTGTATGTACAAAACCTACATTACAAACAAACAAAATAAATAAATAATTTAAATAAATAAGATAAAGTAAGTCTAAAGTACCTGGGACATATGCATGCTAGGTAAATGATAGATTAAAAATTATGAACATACACTGATGTGCATGTCCTTCCTTTGGTAGGTGTTCTGCGGTTTTATGTGTGTATTTAGGTAAGGGTTGGGAGCAGGCAGTATGGCACCTATTACCATCTATATATGTGTATATTTTCTTGTTTGCTGATGTGTATGTACAAAACCTTCATTACAAGCAAACAAAATAAATAAATAATTTAAATATATAGTTATTTGGGTTTAATGTCGAGCAGGCGACCAATGCCATCTCATGGCGGTTAAATAAAAAAGATAAAGTAAGTCAAGATACCTGGGACATATGAATGCTCAGTAAAGGATAGATTATGAACATGCACAGATGTAAGTGTCGTTTGGTGGGTGTTCTCTGGTTGTGGAGTGGGGTTGGGAGTGGGCAGTATTACCATATAATTTTATGTGTATGTGAACATCAGCATATGTACAAAACCTACTTTTCAAACAAATAAAAATAAATAATAAATTTAAATAACTAGGACATATGAATACCAAGTAAAGGATATATTATGAACATGCACAGATGTGCATGTCCTTTAATGGGTGTTCTGTGGTTTTGTATGTGGGGTGGGGAGCGGGTGGTATGCACCTATTACCATATATGTGTACATGTTATGTTCACATCATATATGTGTATATGTATGTTCTCATCTTGTATGCTGATGTCCCCCACCCAGGTGTACCCTGGGTGACTTGGGTGGGGTTAACTACTTTTTAGTTCCCAGGGTGACCCTGGTCAGCCCCACAGGGTGGGTTTTCCCCTCTATTCAGGGGCGTGTGTTTCTGTCTACCCTTGGTACATTCACCTGTATTTACCTTTTTTAAACTCTTCCTACTGTCTGCACTGCTTGTAGCTCTTGATATTGGATGTGTGTTGCTAAAGGGTCTAGTTAGGTTTATTTAGTGTATTAGACCAGCTGGCGACATACATTCAATATTCTGTTTAGTTTGGGTTTTTTCACAAGCAGTGCAGGCACGTCCTGAGAAAGTCTTGTTGCTGTCGGGACGTTAAACAATGTACAATCAATCATTTTATGCTGATGTGTATGTGCAAACATACATCACAAACAAACAAACAAACAAAAAAATAATAAATTAATAAAATAAGTTGGGGATACCTGGGACCTATAAATATGCATGTTAAGTAAAGGATAGATTATGAACATGCACAGATGTATGCATATTGAAAACAAATGTCCTCTCCTTGGTGACCACTACCATACCACTATAGTGATCATGTGCATCAAGGAATTCCTTCCATCCATAATTAAAAGGATAAATAATAAATAAATATGTAAGTGAATACATACATGAATCAATAATAAATAAATAAATAAAACATGTAATATAATAGAGAGGGCTACTATCTGTATTGTGTCTCATGCAGTCCTGATAAAGCTTAATCATAAGAGTCCTTGTGAGTACTTGAGTGCGGATTGGTTGAATTGGTTGCAAAAAATAAAATTTTATATTTAGGTGTTTAGCTGAACATGGTGATTTTGATGGAAACGGTTCGGAGATGGATTTCACTCTGCCTGGCTTGTGCTTAAGACCAGTCGGATACGAGTGTGCTTGACCAGTTAAAAATCCCATCTCCACTAATAAAATTTTAAAAAAAGAGCAGACCTGCACTTAGAGCCGTTAGGCTGAAAAACAGACGAACAACATGCATGTTGTATCCGGCCAAAGAATGTTGAAAATGGTCGGCAGACACATTGCACAACATGCACAAAGGGAGTTTACTTTCGATATGCTTTCCTCCCACAAAAGACCGAGTTCTATGGAAAAGGCTGTTTTCAAGACCAGGAAAAATAACGTATTTGACGTTGATAAGATGTTCAAATCGAAAATAATCTCTGTTTCAATTCAGGAGCAAAGTAAAGCTTCATCAACCGTGCGCGTCTGATTGACTTCTTTAGAAGGCTTCTCGCTGACCGCCTTTTTGAAACTGGCGACGCGACCATGCTTACCGCATTAAAAATAATACTTTTAAACTTATTTTATCGTATATATGTATGCATGTTTACTTGCTGATGATTTTAATTTACTCACTGGAATAAACTTGTAACTTGTATGCTTGAAATTTTCAATGTTATGCACAAAAAATGTCTTGCACCTTATCCGGGCGGTGTACGAGGACTGGTTCCCTCACATCGAAAAATAGCTTTCGAAAAACACTTCTACAAAAATGTCTCCATCCTAAGGACAAATATTGTTGCCATGCATAAACTATATGGCATTAGTACTTTCGTTTCGTACCTGCAAACCATTGTTACTCTTTTGACGAACTACTTACCTCTGCAGAAATTGCGAAAAGCTGCTAGACTACTAGGCGTCAAAATCAGCAAGAAAATTGCCAAGTTGATTCTTGGATACGTCAAATGTTTTTTTGTTTTTTTGTTGGTGGGTTACCTAATACGTCAAATGTTAGTATTGCGAAGTGACGTATAACATCGAATCGTCACTTGAACACGGCGTCGTGGGACTAATGATGCCATGACGTAAAAATTGAAGTGACGTAATTTTGCTGCTCGTGCTATTCTTCTTCTTCAGAATAGCAATGCTGGGCCAGACCACAGAGCTCACGAATGGCGGGAATCGCAATGTGTCCGTCTTTATTTCTGTGTGCCAGTGTGTGTGGATCAGAGGGTGGGTTAGAGTAGAAGAAAATGGATTCCTGTCGCTACACTAGCCCACAGAGCGTACTAACGGCGGGAAATGCCGTGTGCAGTCTTTATTTAAGTGCGCCGACGTGTGTGTTGATCAGAGGTTTGCTTAGAGAGAAGGGAAATGGATCAGCATTATAAGCCTAATAATATCAACAACTCTGAATGTTCCTGATAGATAAACGCATCTGAGCTCCAAACAATACGGTATTATTATTACATGGTATTTATATGGCGCATTTCTCATATTTATAATATAACTCAATGTGCAAATCGGCCGCATCTTGTTTCTTTATTTCGACCAGGAAATACGTCTGATCTACGCTCACCCAACAAAATGGGTAGAAGCACTCTAGGAATATGTAGAAGTACTCACAGACTGAACACGTCATGACGCCATTGTGTTATCCTCAACGAAGGGCACTCTTTCATCAAACACAACAGGGCAGATTTTCCTTTCACAATTTTTCATGATACATTGCAACACAACGTTAAAAACGTTAAATAAAATACTGTAGGTGTAACGCCTCATGAAACGCTCCACAAACCATCTGATGATTTGAATTTGTTAAAAAAAAAAATGATTTGCATTCTCTTCTTATAAGAGACAAACAAATGAAAATTGCCTCATCGGTTGAAATGTTTGGAATCGGGGTAGGTGAGCATTTCTTGCAATAAAAGCCACAATTCTAGATCAAAATGAATGGTTTTGGTTGCATTTGAAAGAGAAATGACCCCCCATGTCACGATGTTACTTATTTTAAATTTAAATCACTGGCTGGCGAATGGACGACATGCGTCTGAAATTGGAACAAGTTATTTTTTAAGTGGGTGCATGTCTTATTGAGACCACAACAGCAACAGTTTTCTTTTAAAATAAAAATCATTTGCAGCATTCAGAGATAACTGCGTGCCCTTTCAAATGATGCAATCAGATATACGAAGGTCTGGTTGAGACGCGAGCAGTGTGTGATAAGCAACACGTCTCACATAAAAATATTACATTGCAACTTTTGATTTCAGGGGTGTCGCGTTCAAAGGGTTGTAATTTAAAGGCAACCCAACAGAAAAAGATACAGTTTGCTTCGTTGTATTCACATCACAAGTGCGTAATCTTTTTCTTGGTGCAGTCAAAATTTAAAAATCTTCAGGCATTAAAAAATATAGTCTCCAAAACTTTGTAAATTTTTTGTTTGATGCGCAATGTATATATATCAGGATAGCATGGCCTCTTTTACATCATTTGACAGAAGGCTTAATGTTGTACTCTTACATAATTGAAAGCATTTTCGAATAAATCCGGGGCAAGGGTCGTCATATCTATGGATGAACGTTCTGCTAACCGCGCCGGAAAGTATGTCGCGTGTCAGCTAGCCAATGATCTTTCAGCTTATTAAATATAGTAAATACGCTCATACATAATTATATATCTTACCTGGTGCGCCGGCTTGCGCCTTTGCCCAAATGTCCTGGACATTCACTGGAAAACAGAACATTAACATGAAGCGGATGTTCACCTAAAACTTTTGAGTGTTGGTAGTGGTTTTAGTCGCGATGATTCCTACAGGAATCATCGCGACTAAAACCACTACCGACACGAAAAGGGTTTAAGGACAAATCACTAGGAGACGGACAGGCCATGACAGTTCAAGGGTGGTGCTACCCCCCCCCCCACCCCCCACAGCCCGCTTTTTTATTTGTAGTGTAAAGGATAAGTTGCAGATTTTTTTTCATTTTCGTGTCACAGGCACCAAAATGGGTACAGTAATAGAGGTTTACATGCTGAAGAAAATTAGAAGCAGAACCACGAAAATTCAATAGTTGCATAAGCTTGCTGTTTGTCCCGGCCCTGGGGTAGGATTAGGTCAAATTGTGACCTGTAAGCCCATGGCATGAAAATCAGCAAGAAACTGAATTGCAAAGTTGATTCTCTGATAAGGCCCCACTACACGAGCCCGGTTTTGAGGCCGATTCCCGATCAGTTTTCGAATCGGTAGGTGATCGGGCCGGACTAAAAAACGTGTGCACTGCCACACTGACATTTCCCGACTTGTTTTTAGCCGACCGGTTTGAACCGAAGATCAAAGTCGTACCTGTTCTGCAAAATGACTGCTAGTTTTGACAGTGATGATGATGTGCTTGCATTATCAGCAGTTTTGCATCATATTCGGGAAGAGGCGTGCGAAACATCAGCGGCAACGGCGGTGGTACTGATCACAACAGGCGTGTTCGGCCATTTGCAAACCGCCTGTGAAACGACGTGCTTTGCGAGACGCGCTCTGATTGGTTGACGCTTACAACCGGGGCCGAATCGGATCGGGAAAATAGAGCAGGTTCTAGACACCCGATTCCCAGCCGATTGGGACCGGATCGGATAATTGACGTCATCCGATCGCAATCGGATCGGAATCGGCTTCAAAATCGGGGCACAACCGGCTCGTGAGGCGGGGTCTATACGTCAAATGTTAGTACTGCGATGAGTGACGTAACACATCGAGTCGTCACTATGACCACGGCTTCGTGGGGACTAATGAAGTAATGATACCATGACGTAAAGCTTAAAGTGACGTCATTTCGCTGCTCGTGCTATTCTTCTTCTTCAGAATAGCTATGCTAGGCCAGACCACAGAGCTTACGACTGGCTGGAATCGCAATGTGTCCGTCTTTATTTCTGTGTGCCAGTGTGTGTGGATCAGAGGGTGGGTTAGAGTAGAAGGAGATGGATTCCTGTCGCTACACGAACCCACAGAGCATACCAATGGCGGGAAGCGCCGTGTGTCCGTCTTCATTTCAGTGTGTGCGCCGACGTGTGTGTTGATCAGAGGTTGGCTTTGGGAGGTTAGTTAACTAGTTATTGGAGTTTAACGCCGAGCAAGAGACTAAGGCCATCTCACGGCGGGGTTTAGAGAGGAGGGAAATGGATCAGCATTTTAAGCCTAAAAATAAACAATTCTGAATGTTCCTAAAAGATAAACGCATGTGAGCACGGCAGCCCACGATAGCCTTTTGCGCTTTTTAGAATTAATGAACAACCCTGCAACACTCCCGCTCCACTAATACCGCCAGGGAGGCCTTTTGATTCAGGTTTAAGGTCCCAAACAAAAAGTGCCCCCCCCCCCCCCTCGCACCTGGAGGTAACTAACTGGTCTAGCACTACCATCGAACCGATCAATTTCCCACAGCTTTAAAGCAATTTTTGTTGGAAAAAAAGTTGATAATTATACAGTCATATAATAGGCGTAAATGAAATGATTTCCGCTTATTGAGTCGCGCCCGCACGCGCGCAGGCATAAACACACAAAAACAACCGCACGTTCGCACGCTCTCTGTCTGTCTGTCTGTGTCTCTCTATCACTCAGGTATTCCAGTATTCAACCACGGAAACACAGTAGTTTGCTAAAAAGAAACGAAAGGAAGGCAGTCCACAGCATGGATTCCAGTTTGTGAATATAGTCATTATGACTATAACCCGCCGAACGTTTTGTTTGTTTGTTTGTGCTTGTCGTTGTCGACATTTGACCCGCCTCGAAAAAAGAAAGAAAACAACAACAACAAACAAACATACAAATCAATATGAATATGATGTTTTCCCCCATTTTTTTCTTCTTCCACATTTTTTTCCGCCAGCAAAATATTGGTGTGGAACCGCTGGGTTGTGGGAGGGGCCGTTCCTAAAGCATGTAGGTTTGTGATTTAACATTTTTCAGCTCTCAGACGAAAATTACAATATCACAGATCAACGCACATGCATGTGTAGTGTATTCTATACTGAAGAACAAAAGAAACGCGACATTTTTGCAATCATCGGAAACACTTTATACGGAAACACTATATACTGACGAACAAAAGAAATGCGACATTGTTTCCGGCAAGTGTTTCCGATGATTCCAAAAGTGTCGCATTTCTTTTGTTCGTCAGTTTATTTGTATAACCGCCAGTACCCAGCGCAGTCTTACCTTTGTTGCCGCCTGGTGGGAGGTCCCAGATGGCTGAAACAGAAAAAGAAGACCGTTGTTTATCTCTAGGTAGGAAATCTGAACGGAAAAGGTGACCGCCAGGCGTGTCAGACACAAAAACAATTCTGACAAAGAAAGAAACACGGCTGAGCAAGGACAATTACGACACAGCTGTCTTGTACTTGCCCTTTTAAAGCGCGTTGTAAGAGAGGATTAAAGTGGATTGAAAGCCCGGACAAACATGCGATATCGAATGTTTGTCCGGGCTTTTAATCCACATTTTCATCGAAACACGTGCAATTGTGACCCAATTCTAATTTCCGGATATTTGCACTCTCACATCCAATCACTGTGACTACTCGCCTGATAAACAAATACTGCTAATAACACGTACAAATTAAACATTTTCTCTTTCTCCATACATTTGCTAACTGAACGTCTATTGTATTGTCGGTGTCGCTATAAGCTATTGATGCTGCTGATTCTGTGACACTGTCTTAAATGTGTATAAGATTAATGATATTCATCAATTTATTTCCATTACTTTTGCATCGGTGGCAGTTACAAATTCTCCTTCGCCAGTTTTTTTTAAATTAAAAAAAATCCACCTGTTGTGTTCGTTAATTTCTTTCCCGGATTGATTTATTTTTCTTTGTATGATGATTGTCTTCCTGTTGTGTTTTGTTTTGTTTACATGACAGCTTGTAAGACAGGCATTGAGTTGCCTAATAGCTTTATTCTACAATACAAAATGCATCATCATCATCGTCATCATCATCCTCTCTCTCTCTCTCTCTCCCCCCCTCTCTCTCTCCCTCTCTCCCCCCCTCTCTCTCTCCCTCTCCCTCTCTCTCTCTCTCCCTCTGTGTGTGTGTGTGTGTGTGTGTGTGTGTGTGTGTGTGTGTGTGTGTGTGTGTGTGTGTGTGTGTGTGTGTGATATTTTCAATTCCTCAATAGTTACAGATGATGGTTAGTGTTCAATAGTTTACTTTTGAAGTTTTAATTTTACTCTTTCAGATTTTAGTTGAAATCTTAGAGTTAATATTCTTTCTTTTATTATTTATTTGTCATGTTACCTTTGCTGCTGTTATATTTATTTAAAATGTTATCAAGGACAGACATGTGAAAAGGCCTGCGTGCCTACTGTCTTCATCCTTAGAAAATGAAGTTTCAATTCAATTCACTTCAATTCAATTCTCTGTCTCTGTCTCTGTCTCTGTCTCTCTCTCTTTCTCTCTGTGTCTCTGTCTCTGTCTCTGTCTCTGTCTCTCTCTCTCTCTCTCTCTCTCTCTCTCTCTCTCTCTCTCTCTCTCTCTCTCTCTCTCTCTCTCTCTCTCAAATGAATTTAGTCATTATGATAATTATAGACGGCCGAAATTTTTTGTTTTTTGTTTATTCGTTCTTGTCGTTGTTGACAATTGACCAGCCTCGAAAACAAATCAAACATACAAATGAAATATGCCTTTTCCCTCCAAATTCCTTTTCGTCCACATACATTTTTCCCATCCAAATATTGGG
Source organism: Semisulcospira habei (assembly GCA_036245525.1). Lineage (NCBI taxonomy): Eukaryota > Metazoa > Mollusca > Gastropoda > Semisulcospiridae > Semisulcospira > Semisulcospira habei. Next base: position 312,443,887 of record BTPG01000001.1, on the reverse strand, counting down.
GTGGAACCGCTGGGTTGTGTGAGGGCCCCTTCCTACTGCATGTGAGCTATTTTGTAATTTAACACCTTTTAGTTCTCAGATGAAAGTTACAATATCACAGATCAACGCACATGCCTGTGTAGTGTATTCTATACTGACAAACTAAAAAATGCGAATTTTTGCAATCATCGGAAACACTTCCAAAAATGTAGCATTTCTTTTGTTCGTCAGTTTATATGTATAACCGCTAGTACCCAGCGCAGTCTTACCTTTGTTGCCACCTGGTGGGAGGTCCCAGTTGGCTGAAACAGAAAAAGAAGACCGCTGTTTATCTCTAGGTAAGAAATCTGGACGGAAAAGGTGACCGCCAGGCGAGAGATAGGAACTATGAGATTTTTTGGGCAATTTCTATAGGCCCTTTAATTTCACTATTTTTGCCCACATACTTCCACATGATAACGCCGTCTATTTTTCTTGGTTTCCCCTTTTTTTTCTCGGTAAAATAAAGATTTCCAAAATCAATGACATTAAATTAATATTTTTTATTAAAAATAAACCAAGACGAATTACTTCTTTTAAACGATATCAACGCTGTAGAAAACAAAGATTTAGACTCTAAAAGACAGCGTCTTCTCTCTGTAATTGTTTGAGGTAAATCAAAAGCTTATCTTGGTAAACAATACATGACAGAGGATATAGAATCCCTCACGGCTGATGAACTAATCAAACTTCATTCAAAATATGAAAACCACATTGCTTCACTAATGACTCGTGATTTGAGTTGATCTCTTGTATGTATATACACAAAAGCAGTGAGTCACTTTCTACCTGTAGACACTGACAGTCTATCACACGACCTTGAAAGCAATCCTATTGTTTCAAGTTCAATTGGCAAATTAGCATGCGTCATGTTTTACAAGTTTGGGAATTACCTTGCACCTGTGGTAATTTTGCTTGTTACCAGGAGCCATATTGATTTTTCTAAAATAAATTTTACTGCAGAAGAAAATGGACGAGACCCAGATGACTCCACATCAGAACCCCGGTCCGGTCTTGACGCAGGTTCGAACTGTGACTAAGATTAAAAGCCCAGAATGGGTAGAGGCTGGAAAAAGATTAGCCGAATATAACAGACAAAAAAAATACAGCTTCAAGCGCAAACAGAAAAGGCTCATGTAACTGACCCGCCGTCAGGACCAGTGTAAATACCAACACCGACAGGACCATCAGGACCATCAGGATTGTCACACCCTCATCAAAGTGAAAGACAAACAACCCAGACTAACCCTGAACCTGAAACAACAAAATATATAGTTGCTGGATTTGTTGTTGGATTTGGTTACGTAGGTTACCAATTATACAATAAAATACAAACCACAGACTCGTACAGCGTCCAAAAAATCAGACACTCCAAAAACAAAACCAGAAGTCGCCACATTTCCAGTAATACCCAAACCTGTCGACCCATTTCTAATGCAGTAATAAATTTTTTATTTTAATTTTTCTTGTATAAAAAAATGAGCGACACAAAAAACTTAATGAACCTTGTCTATCACTCTGCTGTGATAAGCGGACTAGCAGTAGCTTACTCTATGCTGGGAAAAAGTCTACTTAAAATATAAATCAGCAGACCTCAGTAGATTAGACTTCGAAGACAGTGCTAAGCTAATTGTAGTTGTCACAGTGTCAATTGCTATGAAAGACTTTTTCGTCAAGCAGGGAATTATTCCAGAAAATGTTTCTATGTAAATAAAATAAGTATGGCGACTTTAGCAGTAATAATTGGAGGCGCGATGGTCAACGCCCTGGCATACAGTGGGTCAAACTATCTCTTTTCAAAAGTAGGTAGAGAGGAATCTGCAGAAGAAATGAAACGACACAATGAGGCATCTGAAAAACTTGCACAAGCGCAACAGGATTATGAAAAGCAACAAACAGATTTGTTAGTTATTTGGGTTTAACGCCGAGCAGGCGACTAAGGCCATCTCACGGCGGGATGGGTAAAAATCTGGTCAGCTAGACTAAAAGCAAGGTCTTAAGACAAGATGTAAATATAGATTAAAAATCTCAGGCTAAAATGTCACACATGTCTTGAAAAGAAACGTCTACAGACTCTCAGAAAGGGCAAATAAAATTAAAAAAAAAAAAAAAAAAAAAAAAAAAAAAATTCACATAGTCTATGAATGCTCAGATCTTGTTAAAAATATTGCATTCTCTCAAAAAATTTAAGATTTTGTCCGGGGTAACATCCCGGAACAAAACCTTCAAGGAGTCCGCTGTGAAGTGTTTATATCTGGTGTCAATTAGGTCAGCACAATACAACAAAAAGTGTCGAACAGAAAACTGCTCATCACAGGCAAAACACCATGGATGCTCATCCTGTTTAAGTAAATAAGAGTGCGTAACATACGTGTGCCCGATGTGGAGCCGAGCAAGGACAGTCTCCTCACAGCAGCTGCCACAGCGGAAAGGTAGACTGTCGGACAACGTAGGAAGAGGTTCATGAAGCTTGTTCCCTTCCTCTTTGTCCCACTCGGACTGCCACTCGCGGGCGATGTGCGCACTAATCACAGGTTTAAAATCACTATAGACAGTCTGTGTGTCAGGGACACTGCGGGCACCATTGGCAGCAGAATCTGCGATTCTGTTGCCTTCGATGCCCACATGGCCTTGGACCCAAATAAAAATGATGTCATAATATTCCTTCATCAAGTCTGCGTAGAGCTCTCTAATATGCACCAGCAGTGGATGGTCTGTTCCCACGCCCTGAAAGGCCTGCAGGGCAGAAAGAGAGTCAGACAGAAGCAGGAAGTTCCTTTCCCGAGACTGATAGGCATGCTTGAGTGCCAGCAGAATTGCTTGCAGTTCTGCACTAAATACAGAGGAATGGTTAGGGAGACGGAGCTTAAATGGGCGTTTAGGATGGCAAGAGGACACTGCAGCCGCAGCCACCCTCCCATCCTCAGACTTGGACCCATCCGTATAAAGATGACAATAGCCAGGAAAAATTGAAAGGAGTTCATTGAGGCTCTGTTGGTATATGGCTGGTGGAGTACAATCCTTCTTGTGGGCGGTCAAGTCCAGCAAGATGTCAGGAAGTGGTAGTAGTGACGTGTTGCAGAGATTCCGAAACTTTGTCCAGGTCCACTCCTGCCGCCTGCAGATGAGGTCGGACACGGAAGGAAAGTGGACGGACAGCTCTCAGATGGGCATCGTAAATCTCTGCAAATGACGGGTTAAAAACACAATCATAGGCAGGATTGTCTGGATGGAGAGAAACTTGATTTCATTAATGAAAAACTCAGACTTGAAGGCCATGCACAGCATACGTTTTCAAATACAGACGACGCAATTCGTGAATATTTTCTCGTCACAGGTAATGACATGTCTGTCCCAAAACCGAAACTAAGTGACTATTACAAACCGAGTACAGAACAAAAAAACGGGGAGATAATCTTTGTTCTAGTGGGAATGACATTTGTATTTTTTTTACTGGTCTTTATATTGTTAGAAGAAATAAACGTCGAAAATAAACTATCAAAAATATATTACTCACCAATTGGGTACTGGAAAGGACAAACCGCGATTCAGAAATTACACGCGGCCGTAGGCGGGGATGTAACACTCAATCAAATAAAACAATGGCTACAAAAACAGGCAATTTGGCAGATATATCTCACTGCTCCAAGAAAAATATCTAGACCTCATTTTGAAAACACTACCACAAATGACACACATCAAATGGACCTCCTGTTCCTACCACATGATACAATAAGAAAAAAGCGTTACAAATACGCACTGACTGTTGTAGACATAGCTTCAAGGTACAAAGACACTGAACCTATATCTGACAAGAATGCTATCACAGTTGCTACAGCGTTATCAAAGATATATAGTCGAGGCCCTTTAAAATACCCCAGACTCATACAGGTTGATGACGGATCTGAATTTAAAGGCGCAGTTAATCAGTTATTTGAGAAGCATGGCGTACTGGTTAGTCGTGGCATTCCAACCGTACACAGATCACAGGCAGTTGTAGAGAATTTTAACAAACAGTTATCAGAGAGACTTTTTAGCTACCAATATTCTAAGGAACTGATGCATGACACGCAGAACACGGAGTGGGTAAAAAGATTACCACATGTGATAAAAGCAATGAATAATGAAGGACATATAAAACCTGCTGATGCTATTAAATTGAAATCAATTACAGAGCCAAAAACAGGGCCAACCCCAGCACCAGACACAAGTTTATTTACTAAACAGGTAAGATATTTATATCAACCAGGTGAGGCCGAGAACGATGTGAAGCGCAGAGCAACCAACCCCATTTGGTCAACGTCTGTACACAATATAAAAAAATATAATTCCTGTTGCTGATGCAACAATATATTACCTGTACGAGCCTGCACCACAGAGGGCATTTGTCAGAGAAGAATTACAGATTATTCCCCCAGACACCGTTACTCATTTCAGTAACTAACTCATCGATTAATTCATCAACCAGTTCATCGGCTATTTCTTCAGATAACTTGAGCCTGTAGTGTCCAGGTGCATAAGCTTTTTCCTTAGTGTGAAACACACGTTTTGTGTCCCCAACTGCAAGTGACTTCTTATTTGTTTGAATCATTTCAAGATTGTGTTTATTTGATGTCAGTGACTTGTTTGGATAATCAGGCATTAATGCACCATCTAACACTTGTTTGTAATGCTCATGATGTATGTCTTATTTTTTATTGCTGTTTTTTTTATTCCTTTGGCTTTCGAATGACTTCCTTTTTGATGCAGTATAGAATACATTTTTGATCTCAGTCCAACGTACTCAACTATTGGCACACCATTCAGTTCATCTTTAAACTTTCCAGGCACTTTCATGTTTTGTGTGCTGTACAGTGGATGGTCCTTAGGGTAGTCAGACGTGTCGTACATATGTAACTCTGTTTTCATGTCTTCATAAAAGTCTTCAGTAGGCACGTCAATGATCATATAATCAGTGTCAGTGTATAGCAGATGACACTCAGGACATTTTGGTTTGAAGTAATCATAATAAAATTCAAGCATCAACAGTTTTGACAACTCAAGAATTGCCATACCAATGAATACTGGCTTGTCCAGTTTGACAATCTTTTTTTGAGTGACACAGCATACAATGATGAATGAAACTCTTTGTACCCTGTGTATTGTGGCTTGCCTGTAAGTTTAATTGCACCCAATTCAGTTGTTACTAATCTCACATCTTTGTGGTGATGAGGATTTTCCATCGTCTTGCCAAAACAGGAATTGTTCATAAGCTTAAAGAAGTCTTTGTCAAATGCAGTGTTACCATCCCTCGCACGAAGGGTTGTGTTCTTCATTATGTAATCTTTCATGAAAGCACTCTGATCAAATTGAATACCTCTGTGAACTTTCTTTAGTACTAACCCATGTCTGATGTAAAACTGTAACAAGCGATAATGGCAAACGTAATTGAATTTGTCATTCAGATTTGGTACAAGTTTAGTGTCTTCTTTTTTCCCCGTCAAAGACATTTTCTCAACAGCTAAGGGATAATCATTATGGTAATCGTGTAGATGGTGTGGGTACTCCAGGTCTACTTCAAAGATCCAACCCTTTGCGTCATTCCGGTCAAGATTCATAATACTGTTTGTTAACCCTGACTGTGTTACATCATACTGTGACAAATCATGCAGACAAAAAATTTTCAAGGGCAATAACTCACACATCGCTTAGCCATACAAATTTTTAGGGTCCACATAGGTAATGAATGACCTTGACCCTTAAAGGTCAAAGTCCGGGTCGTCCAGATATTTATTATTTGCTCTGGCATAATTGTTTGCTGCAATACTAATTCCTCCCCTCAATCCATGTTCTACCATTTCACCCATCATACGATCAGACAACAGGTCTATAAATATCTTACTAGATTTCAAAAATGCATCCCATGTCATGCCAGGACTAGTTATGTAACACGCAGGGTCAAGACTGTAGTGTAACAAACCCTTCTCACGCTAACTTTCAAATACATCAGCTAGTAAGCAAACGTCAGCTTTCAAGTACTGGTCGTGATAGTCACCAATTGTCTGACACCCTAATTTATCCCATGCATCAAGAGCGTGTTGGTATTCAGAGTCAGAAATACCTTTACCATTAAGTGTAGAATAAAATTTCTCTTTTGGTGGCAGTCTCCTTTCCTCAAACACAACCCACTCACTGATGTACTCATACAGATACACACCTTTCTTGATCAAGTCTGGCTCAAAATATTTACTTGTTATTAGATACTCAGTCAGTCCTTCTGTCAAACTAGCAAGTGCTGAGGGTAAATGTTGCATAGAGTCATAAAATGCTAATTTGTCTAACCAAAAGGTCAAATACTTTTCAGTTGTCTGGGCAATACAATTTATGTTTTTGTAAGACTCGTCTACAGCCTGCATGATAATATGCGAATCATATTCTTTGAGATTGTGAAAAAAGATTGGTAACTTATATGTCTTAGGATCTGTTTTTAATAACAAGTTACATTTGTTATGTGCGGCACCTCTGTAACACCCAGTTATGTGATCATGGTCACAAACTTTATCATCTCCTAAAGATTGTTCACAAATCCAACACGTCACAGCTGTATCAAATTTCAGTTTGTCTTCTTCTGTCATCACCAAAGGCATCTGACATGTTGTGAGATATTAAACTACCTGACTATACAGATGTCTCATTTCTGTTAAAAACAGACATGCTGCATTTTCATCCCTGTAGATAACAGGTTCTGAATGCTGTCCATCTGACCTAACAATAATGTATTCGAAAGAACACACCACTTGGTCACTCAACTTTATAGTCTTTGGTAATGACTCTGGAACAGGACCCTCATATGGTACTACCAGTGATTCAAAATCAGCATACACTACAAACGGCAGCTTTTGTTGATTCTCATAGTTCTTAAAATATACTTGATTACCAGGCTCTGGATACTTAAGTACAGTTTGAATGTCATCAGCTGACCTACAGTGTAAAACATGTTTGTGTGCTACTGCAATAGAGGAGAATCTTTGTAAACATCTTTTACACACTTCCTGTTTACCATTGTGTTTTGTTGTATGCCCATGAATTAGTCGTGACATATTTCTGATAATTGTGTAGTGAAAGTTATTTTCATCACCGATTAGCAACATGTCAACATGTTTATCTTCTGACTGTCCGTAGGTTGGAGCAAGTGGTGATACTCTAATGGGTTGTAACTTGTCAACAGACTCATTATCCCACACAAACACATTGACAGATATACCCGGATTTAGTTTTTTAAACAAGTCTATGTCTTCTATTTTAACAGGAAAATCTATACCACTGAAGTTGAGTTCATTTACAAATTTGATGTAGTTAGATACACGTTCAGGTTTTGATTTTACAAAGTGTAGTTTAGCAAGCACACACCACATGAAACAATAGTTGTCATTGTTCTGTATGTTAACGAAAGCCTTTTTGTTTGCAACCTCTGTTGGCAGTGGCAACCATGATTTACCTAATATAGGATGATACCTTGACTGTTTTAATTGTAGTTCATGTACATGACCTTCATGCCAACCAGACCCCTTCATTTTTGCACTGTCAATTGCTTGGAGGAAGTCAGGTAATAGTCTGTCTCTAAACATGTTCTCTAATTCTCTTCTTGTGTTAACTGTGTGTTGTCTTGTTGATATGTACGATACAATCACTTCACCGTCTACTCTAGTAAATTCTATTTTCGCAACAATCTAAATCTTAACACTGCCTGTAAGAAGATTATTTTGTACGACAGAAAAAGGTCTTTCTATTGATTCATAGACATTGTTAGTATTAGATATAGGCAAGTCTGTTGTGTGAAACACGTTTCTTAAACCTGATGAGCCTGATGGGCTTTGAGCATTGTCCATCATTTTTATTTGTCCGACAAAATAATAAATAAAAAATATTAAAGCTGACTCTGTATGTGTAATACCATTTTATTAACTGTAACACTGGTCAAATACAATTTTGTTTGGTTTAGTTCTTTCACTAAATTACTACACACTGCACTAAACCAGTCACTGTAATATTCATTAACAGTAAAAGTTTGTGTCTTAATATCAGCAGTTATTCTTTTTATTAATGTTGGTCTAAATGGATTATCGACACCTAAAGTTACATTACCTGACATGTACAGTGTTACCGGTGTTATAAATAATTTCCCGGTCTCTCTTTTTTAAGCCCGTTTACATATTCAACATCTTTAAAGTAGTATGTAATATCTATGATTTTACCAATTGGCCAATGTAGCATGATTTGTCCGTCTGTCATTTTTTATTGGACAAACAAATGTATAAATTAATTTACTAACCCATACCCTGTGGGTTGATCTGTCTTTAAAATAAGCTTTAGATGCTTAGTTGATTTCAGTTTATTTTTTACATCATTCCGTTCATGCTTATTTGGGATGACATCGTTCTCTCTGAGACAGTCTTCAAAGCTGTCACGATCCTTACAGTAAAACAAACAGATAAACTTTATCTGTTCTCGAAAATCTTTCAGTACAGCATTATATTTCTGAGTTAGAATCCATACACTTACATTTGCGTGTCTACCACTAAAAGCAAGTTCTGCTAATGTGTTTCTCTTTTTGACAATGTCTTTCTCTGCTGAGCAGTCATCAACAATAAACAACATTGGCTGTCCTTCAAATTGCTTGTAAAAAGACAGCAAACAGTCATTCAGTTTTTTCTCAGGGTCGACTAAGTAAATGTTGCTGTCAGTCCAAATGAATAAACGGTTGTGATAAGCTTTGTTGTGTTTGATCGTAGGACAGAATATTACTATGTTTTTGAAATGATGGATGTATCTTGTTTGTAATAGATTAAGTACAAATTCTGTTTTACCACACCCTGTGGCACCACAAAACAAACCACAGTGTGGGTCAAGGGTCATCAAGTTCATTTTAATACACACTATAATTTTAATATATGTGACTACTTAGTCTGCACTCTTGTATGTTCAGTTGTGCATCATAAATCAGATACAAATATATATTTATTGCTGCAGCGGTTTCAACCTTTTTTGTATCTGAATTGTAATCCTGTCACTGCCGTTTTCAACAGTTCGTCCTGACCCATGAAGGTAGTCATCGTCTGTACTGCGAAGGTCTAGCCAAAGAGCATACTTATTTGTAAGGTATTGACCAATCCTAACGTCATACAGATGTAAATCTTTACACGCAATGTTTGCTGGTTTATCTCTAATCCTTCCACCCGCAAAATACTTTGTGATCTTGTTGTAGTGTTGATAAGGTAACATTCCAGACGCATACACTTGATTAGGGCGGCCTTCGATTGTACAAGACAAATGTGTAATCTTTGGATTGTAGAATTTTTCTGAATCCCTTTTGTATGGAGCCACCGGTTCAACAAACAACATAAGAATACCTTTCAGTGGCCTGGCAGGTGTGTTCAGGTTTATGTTCCACATTGGGTTGCTCTTGTCTTTATGCATTAAACTGTGTCTACTCACACGGTCATAATAAATTGGAAGTTTTGTCTGGTACTGATTTTGTATGAGTCTGGCTAGATCAGTATGTGTGAGAATTTCATATTCCATGGAAATGTTAGAAATCTTATATGTTGCATCTGTGCCAGATGATTTTATAATTTTGGAGTAGTCATTGAAAGTTAGTTCAAAGCTCAGACGGTCATTTAGTGCTCCTTGGTAATAAGGCAAATGTGCTGTCAGGATTTCAAACTCAAGTGGAATGTAAAACCTGGTTTCATATGTTTCAGCTATAATAATGTCCTTGGCCACCCCAGTAGTTACTTTATCTCTTGCATCGATTCAAAGTTTACCAACATTATCAGACTGTATGCCTTGGTAAATACGATTTTCTCGTTCTCCTCTTGTGAGCTATAGATCTTTGTAACAGTAGAACACATTGGAATTGTCAAGACTAAACACTTCCTGTCCTTCAAGTTTTACTTTAATAGTTCTAATAATTGCTCTGCCAAGATTGTTAACTAGTGTTCTGTTTACGTCTGCGTCTTATGATAGTTCAATATTAAATGCAAGTCGTACAGTGCCAGGAACAATAACGTCACTGGGACCTAAATTTGGAAACTTGACTGTAAGAGTTTGGTTCTGGTCTATGGTACTTGGATTGTTTGTGATGACGATTGATTGTCTAATGCCCTTAACACCAAGAGGCTCACGTAGTTTTCTATATGGGTCTAACTTTGATCCGTAAGACTGTGTCATTTTTATTATGCACAATAAAAAAAATATTAAATTAATAAAACAATGGCAGCAGGAGGATTTAATCATGAAGATTTTGAAATGGATGACATGAATGTCTCAGATACCAGTATCACAGATATAACTGGAATGGGAAATACTTTTAGTTTGCAACAGGAACTTTTACAAAGCAAAGTAAACTCATTTTATGACAGTGTTGGTGTGCGGCCAGATGTAATAGATCCTAATCAGTTTGAATATGAATAAGGTCACTTATTTGTAAAGACTGTTGACGGAGGTAAAGTGTATCTAACCCATAAAAATAGCCCTGCTAAGTTTAGAGCTTTAAGTACAATCAAAACTGATGTTGGTGGTGAGGCAGCACTGCAGCGTTACCTTGGTCTTGGTACTAGTAAGAAGTTACCAACGCTTGCGCCAAGACTTGCTACTGTGCTTCACGACACGCAAACAAAGTTGCCAACAGGGCAAGAAATTGAAATGGCACCAGTAACAAGCCTACCAGAAATAGCAAACACAGTGATACAAGAAACCTCATTTACTGAAGGACAAATAAATGATGCTATGAAAACAATAGATGACCCACCTTTGTCAATGCGGGAGATTATGGGCTTGGATAAATCACTGCAGACGATAAGAGGTGAAATAGTGAATAATGTAGCCAAACTGGGTGAGCTTGATAAACACATTGAACATGAAAAAGAGAAACTGGCTACCGCAGATAATGGGAATCTTGACACAGAAATGAATGAAAGAATACAACACAGATTAAATGATTTGCAGATAGAAAGATTGGGAAGGTTAGAAACGATTAGTATTGGAAGAGGAAAACTAAAAACACAGGTCAACAGAATTAGAGAAACTATTTAAAAAATACTTCACGAAGACACTACTCTGGCTGAGAGATTGAAAACACTTTTTAGAGAACAGGGTATTACAATTGCAAGTTTAATTACTGCTCTTGGATTTATTATCAGTACTGTTGTGTTAGCTGTAACAGGTGGACCCGGGGTTGGTGGTTCTCCACCTCCAGCACCACCAGGCCCTCCGGCTCCAACAGACCCAACAGATTTACAGTCATGGGTAAAGAAACAATTGTCTCACATATCAGACTTGCTTTAAAAATTGGCTCTGAAAGCAATGGATGCTTTGTGTGGCATAATAGGCACAGTTGTCAGTTGGCTTATCACTACAGCGGCAAAGGTAGTAGGGTTTATGGCAGAACATGTATGGGTCTTTTTGGTGACAGTAGGAGGGTTGATGGTGGGTTATTTAATGAAACAGATAAAGAAGTAATACCCCTAATCCAGTGAGACCAATTACCAATGCAGTTCTCTCTGACTCATGTGTGCCAGGGGTTGGTGATGGTGAGTCAGGTGTTGGGGCCAGGGGTGTTACCGGAGGTGTCTGTAATGATTGTAATGACTGTACATGTGTGGTTGTTGCCCCCAAGTTTACAGATTGATTGAGTCCTAATTTTTGACCAACACCTGCAACAACTATTTCATTATTATAATTTGTTATTGTACCCATTTGGAGTTGAAGGTCAGATGGTAACATGTATAACCCGATGCCAACTACAAAGTCAACTTTTGATCTGGCATATCTTAAAACGTCTTGGTAGTGTTGTATGCTTGATGGAAGATCAACCACTGAGTTGATTGAATCTTCAAGATTAGCAAGAAACTGTTTTTGTGATTCAAACTTTCCACTTTCGTTAAAATATTCAATTTTGTTAGTGATTGTGCTCCTAGGATACACCAGACATATGTTCTGATAGACTCATTTACGCGCTCGACTCCTGCTTGAGTAAACCCATCACTCTTGTCTAAGATAAATGTGGTCCAGGCATTAGACTGATTCTGTTCAATGGAACCTACCATACTTCAGATTTTGATGAGAATGAAGTGTAACCAGGGTAGTAATCTTGTGGGTACAATGTACCCATGCCTTTGTGATCATCAAGTTTTTGTGTAAAGTCATACCGGGGACTGATGTTAAATTCATTACAGATGCGTTCAAATGCTTTCATATCCATGGGGTTGTTAAACCTGTTGAAACTGGATTCAGTGGGCAGTGGTGTATGAAGTTCTGACAGTATACGTCTAAGCTGGTAATACGTGTGAAAACGGTAGACAGATCTAATCAGTTTGTTTGAGTGATTCAAATGGTCTGTGAATGAAACACCACAGCCTGTAGTAGAACACAGAATAGCAAAGTTGAGTTGGTTTTGAAACATCTGTAATGGACTTGAAGACCACTTTCTTGCAGTTACNGTCTGTAATTGGAGGGTTTAGGTAATGATCAAATGGGTTTGGTACTTTAACTTGGAATAAATCTTGTTCATTTACAGCTATATCAAGCTGATTTAGTTGAATTATTTTTTGTTCATAAGTAGGTGCAACATTATATTTGGCATCTACATTAAATTGAAATGCGTTTGTAGTAACGCTTGTTGGTGATTTAAATTCCATCCTTCTTTTTTATGAGATAATAAAAATGTTTATTACCTTAACAAATCTTGACACAAGCAAACCAGTGTGGTTAACTAATTACTTACTTACTTACGCCTGTCACCCCTACCCGGGTATAGGCCGTCGACGAGAGACCTCCAGCAACCCCTGTCCTGTGCTTCTCCTTCGATTTTACTCCAGGTGTTTTCCAGTCTCTTGATGTCTGCTTGGAGGTCTCGACGCCAGGAGTTTCTCGGCCTACCTCTTTTCCTCTTTCCCTGGGGGTTCCATGACAATGCCTGCCTAGTGATACTGGAAGCTGGCTTTCTCAGACTGTGACCGATCCATCCCCATCTTCTTCGCCCAGTTTCATTCTCTGCTGTTATCTGCTGTTCTCTCCCAGAGTCTGACGTTGCTGATCTTCTCTGGCCAGTGGATTTTCAAAATTCTTCTAAGGCAACTGTTCATGAAGGTCTGTACTCTGTTGACTGTGGTTTTTGTCAATCTCCAAGTCTCTGCTCCATATAGGAGAACTGCTTTTACATTGGCGTTGAAAATCCGGACTTTGGTGTGTTGTGACAGCTCTCTGGAACTCCACACTTTTTTCAACTGGAGAAAGGCTGCTCTGGCTTTACCGATTCGTGCTCTGACATCTGCATCAGTGCCGCCTTTTTTTGTCTATGATGCTCCCGAGATAGGTAAAGGCCTCCACCTCCTCCAACGGGGTGCCAGCAAGCAAGACTGGTTCTTCCCTGGTTGCGTTCAGCCTCATTGTCTTTGTTTTTTGTTTGTGAATGGTGAGTGGGCTGGCGATTGGGTGCCTGATAGGCGGGGGCAGGGGATCTAACTGTTGTCCAGCGCTGAGTAATTCCCCTTGGTTTGTTGTACAATTCTGCCAGCGCTAGCCTCACCTATCTGGTTTGTGAGTATCTCAGTATAACTCGAGGCAAATTTGTATCGTTACATTGTTGTGTAATGTTCTGTGCATCTACTGTGGGAATACAGGGTATTTACCCGACCACATATAGTAATGCACCTTCGTGTTTGTGTATGTATGTTTCCCCTGCCTACTTCCTAAGTTCCGGAGAAAGACATGGGTTATATAAGAGACCTGATGCATCTTATTGAAGATGCAAATGATCGTCTTATTCTATACCTGTGTATTTCTCTGTGGGCTGGCGATTGGGTGCCTGATAGGCGGGGGCAGGGGATCTAACTGTTGTCAAGCGCTGAGTAATTCCCCTTGGTTTGTTGTACAATTCTGCCAGCGCTAGCCTCACCTATCTGGTTTGTGAGTTAATCACACTGCACATGCAGCCATCAGTTCTGTGAAAAGTAATGTTGGCCTCATGCAGTGATGCACAGGGGCACCAAAACTTACAGATAAGGCCACACCTGATAACAATAACAGAACTAATATGCATACTCAGCCACTAGTTCTGTAAACAGCATCTTTGTAAACAATACTAGTGGCCAAATGCACACATACATTATAGATGACGCCACCACTGATCACTTCAAACAATAGGCTGCACAGTTCACATTGATAAGGAAAACCGCAGAACACCCACAAAAGACATGCACAATTGTATACTGATGGGCATTAGTGGGCTGTAAAATCTATATATAGAGATTTGAGGTTAAGAAAGTGGCTTGTATTGACTGCCTGTATTTTAGCTGCTCACCTAAAAATCTCATGTGTACAGTTAATCACACTGCACATGCAGCCATCAGTTCTGTAAATAGTACTGGTGGCCACATGCACAGGGTCACCAAACTTAAAGGTGAGGCCAAAACTGCCACCTCAAACAAAACGATACCTACACACACATATCAATGATACAGTCAACCTCCATGTGCGATAGTCAGGACAGGTTTAAAGTATGGGACTGTAAATCTTACAGCGAAATGTCAAAGCCAGTAAGAAAATAATATAACAGCAGCAAGTACATGTATTTTGTAAATCACTCAAATAAAACATGAGAACTCATCGAGGCCAATGGTGTTATGATGGGTGATGGAAACACTGAAAGAAATAGTATGTGCACAATATTATAAAGTATGTGCCTCCCCCCCCCCCACCCCCCTCCCTTTAAATGCCACCACTGATCACTTCAAACAATAGGCTGCCCAGTTCACATTGATAAGGAAAACCACAGAACACCCACAAAAGACATGCATAATTGTATACTGATGGGCATTACTTGCCATTAGTGGGCTGTAAAACCTATATATAGAGATTTGAGGTTAAGAAAGTGGCTTGTATTGACTGCCTGTATTTTAGCTGCCCACCTAAAAATCTCATGTGTACAGTTAATCACACTGCACATGCAGCCATCAGTTCTGTAAATAGTACTGGTGGCCACATGCACAGGGTCACCAAACTTAAAGGTGAGGCCAAAACTGCCACCTCAAACAAAACGATACCTACACACACATATCAATGATACAGTCAACCTCCATGTGCGTTAGTCAGGACAGGTTTAAAGTATGGGACTGTAAATCTTACAGCGAAATGTCAAAGCCAGTAAGAAAATAATATAACAGCAGCAAGTACATGTATTTTGTAAATCACTCAAATAAAACATGAGAACTCATCGAGGCCAATGGTGTTATGATGGGTGATGGAAACACTGAAAGAAATAGTACGTGCGCAATATAAAGGTATGTGCCTTCCCCCACCCCCTTACTTTAAATAGCTGTTCACAAAGCATATCTCATTCATTTGATCACTCTGTGTTACCTGTCTCCGTTTTCTTTCTCGTTTTAATCCCCAAATATATGAGTGTCAGTGCTAATGCCAGCTGCTAAGAATCTTGCAGCAAACTGCAATAATGCAGACAAACTTTAAACTATGCAGCAGCAAAATAGTTCCTCTTTTGTGCAATAGGCTACTGCTAGCAAGATAGGGTTTAATTTTAAACAAAGCATTGCATGAACTTCCAAGCGTGTTCACATTGTGCTGTGTATTTTTTACGTGTCAAGTGTACTGTACCATCAGTGATCACTGATCGAGACTGCATGGCACTGATCGCACATCACAACATAGCTTGCCAGTACAACTGATTGAATTAAGTGTTACAGTATAATAATAATTAATCAAGTTCCGAAACTTTGTTCAGCCATGACAGTTACAACCTAGTGGTGTGGCACTCTTTTACAGCATGCAACATGTTGCACTTCGGACATAGGTTTCGAAGATAGCCTTTTTTGTTTCTTTTTTTTTTTTTTTGCTGTGGTGTCGAAATGAAACGGGCAAAGCGATTGTAAAGTGAATGAAAATAAACGTGACAAACCTTTATCAAGATGTAAAAATGCACAAAGCAACGTTGCATGTTCGCCTTTTTGGGAAACAAACACGCTTCTGTAGAACAAATAAAAAAGAACTCGCCGGTACATCGAAAATCATCGCAGGGAAATCCGCGTGTGCCGATGTTTTGATCACGTGATCAGTTTGGGATACCTTATTGTTGAGTAACGATATTTGATTTCAAGGCAAGCCTTTTCGTAACTGCTTCTTCTCTTAATATACCTAAGTGTGCAAATGTTATTTACAAAAAAATAAATGAAATCCTTTTATGTGACATATAGTGCATACTATCACTGAATACAGGAACAATGAGACCCGCGTAAACTACTGATCCCCTGGGAACATGGCTGCGAATGTCCTGGTTTCGTCTGCAGGCGAACTATAAACAAAATGTGCTACAGAAAAATGTCTCCATCCTCCGGCGGTTTAAAACGAGTGCGCACTGCTTTTATTGAAACTAGACTTCATTTTGATATACCCAAACCTTTGTTACTCTCTAGAAAATCACTATCTCGTAAACGGCTGATCGTCTATGAAGGGCAGCTGCTAGACTATCAACGAGTCAGTGCCTGAGGAAACGCCTGCCCCTCACCCTCTCACTGACGGCGCTAAGGGGATTACCGACGGTGGTGGTGTAAACCCTGCTACCGCAGGTGGTGAAGTGATCCCGGTAAGGATTACCCCTCCGAAAAACGTCAGCTCGTCAAGTACCCGGAAGGATCAGGCCTCTGGCAGTCTGCTGATAACGGTCCACGCGCCCCCGAAAGAGGCTGAGAAGCAAGCGGATATCAGCGGTGCAGGTGAACGTGACCATGCTGAGAGGAACGGTAATCGGATTAAGGCGTAAAACCACAAACCCTCATCCGCCCTCCTCCAAGCGAAGAGATCCTCACACATCATGTCATGGCGGATACCACAACCCTCGTTATAGGATGCTCTGTCCTGCGTAACGTGAAGGGAGAGAAAATGACAATGTGCCAGGGTGAGAGAGTGCAGATCATTTCTGTGTCGGGCCTGCAAACCTCCCACCTGACTGACTGGTGCATGAAGCAGGCGCCGTCACCCCGCGTCCAACTGGTCACCTTCCACGTGGGGGTGAACGACTGCAAGCAGCGGGAGATCACCAGCCAGCAGTGGGAGAAGCTGGTTACAGCCTGCATAACGGCGTTCCCCAAAGCACGAGTCCAGGCCTCTTCCATCATGCCTGCTGGGCAGGGAAGAAATTCTCGTTTAAATCAGCGTATCTTCCCGTCCAACGCCAACCTGTACCACGTGGCGAAGAAGCTGGGCGCTACCTTTATAGACAACACCGGCATCTTTCACACGGCAAATGGTCTACCTCACAAGGCGCTGTACCGGGTGGACAAAAATGGCCGGCTTGACCCTATCCACCCGTCCCACGTGGGCACGCGGAGGCTGGCCGGTAACATCAAATACGGCGGCGACGATGGCCACCGAAGAACCTCTCAACGGGACGCTACATCTCCTACTGTAACAACCGCTAAGCAGCTTTACTCAGACATTGCTGCGGGGCGGGCACCGGTGGGCTTGTCATCCGCTGTTCAGAAGCACCATCAGCAACAGCAGCCAAAACAGCGATGCCCACAACAGGAGCAAAACGAGCTACAGCAGCAGCAACTGCAACTAGAACAGCGTCAACCTCCGCAACAGCAACAACAGGAACCACAAGAGCAGCACCTACAACTACAGCCCATTCAGGAGCATCAAGATACATCAGTTGTTGCCCCCGACTGGCTGCAGCAACAGCAACTGATGTATCCGCCTGTGACACCGTGGCAGTACCAACCTCTCCCTAGCGGTGCTCATTGGACTAATCACCCATCATCTTCCGTTTACCAGCAACCAGGAAATGGAACGTATGTCCCGTACTACCCGAGCTACCCAGCGTCCATTATCGGTGGCGCCCAGTGGGCGCAGTTTGTGAATGGTGTGCGTGCATACTAGGCTGTGCAGTCGTATGATAAGTGCGCTTCACCACAGTCACTATTTAGACAGCTTGCGCAGCATTAATACGTGGATACACTATTAATCAAAAGCGATCTTCATTTGATAACGCTGTGTTGGACACCATTTGTGACGTTTGATACGAGGTGCTATAACTTCAGCCGCGCTTTACTGCATTGAGACTTTATTCCTTATTCCCTCTGTTTATATTTTTTGTATTGTGTTGCACTTCATTTGTGAGAGTTAGAATTCAACATGACCCATAATGCTCAGACACACGGAAGCCTTCAAACTGGTCACTTGAACATCTACCATCTTTTTAACAAGGTGGCCGATTTGAATGTTTTTCTAAACTCGTCTGAACCATTCCACCTGTTTGGTCTTAGTGAGACGCGACTTAACTCCGACATAAGCGATGAAGCCGTTCACATACCTAACTTTAGCATCACTCGACGTGACCCTCGTGTACTTGGTCAGACTGGGCTTGCCGTTTACATCCATAACTCAGTCCAACATTTAGTAAAAAGGCGGGAGGACATAGAAACTCCGGAAGTTGAGTGCATTTGGTTGGAATTTAGGGCGCCAAAAACTAAACCCGTCTTCATCGGCTTTTGTTATCGTAACCCATCAGCCAAGTTTGAATGGTACGACGATTTCTTGCATGCAGTAGAAAAAGTTGGCT
>BTPG01000001.1:312345256-312420256 GCA_036245525.1 Semisulcospira habei | reverse complement strand
TAAAATTCTAATTTTAATCTACATTTTCATCGAAACACATGCAATTGTGACCTAATTCTGATTTCCGGAAATCGCCTTTTGTCCCTTCTGAACGTGTTCCTCTCTTTGTCGGGATTTTCTCTTGGTAGGAAATACGCGCGCTAGTACCAGACTGGTCACATGCAGGCCCGCCTCAGTATAACGCGGTTGCCAGCAGCCATTAAGTGAAACCACGCCATTCGCGATCGCCGTATTGTTAGTTCTGCATTTAAAATAATAACAAACTGTTAGGTAAGCAAAAGGACTGCGGGCTGACGTCAGCCTCACCTGGCCCCAGAACAGCTGTGTGATTGTGTGTGTGTATGTTTGTCTGTGCACGGCGGTGTGTGTAGGTATGTTTGTGTGTGTGTGTGTGTGTGTGTGTGTGTGTGTGTGTGTGTGTGTGTATCTGTGTATATGTGTCTGTGTACGGCTGTGTAGTCTGTGTGTCTGTGTCCGTGTGTGTTTCTGTATACGGTTTTGTGTGTGTGTGTGTGTGTGTGTGTGTGTGTGTCTGGGCACGGCTGTGTGTGTGTGTGTGTGTGTGTGTGTGTGTGTGTGTGTGTGTGTGTGTGTCTGGGCACGGCTGTGTGTGTGTGTGTGTGTGTGTGTGTGTGTGTGTGTGTGTGTGTGTCTGAGTACGGTTGTGTGTGTGTGTGTTTGTGTCTGTGTCTGTGTACGGCTGTGTGTGTGTGTGTCTGGGCACGGCTGTGTATGTCTTTGCACCGCTGTGTGTGTGTGTGTGTGTGTGTGTGTGTGTGTGTGTGTGTGTGTGTGTGTGTGTGTGTGTGTGTGTGTGTGTGTGTACGTGTGTGTGTGTGTGTTTGTTGACAGCAGTGCGCGCGCCAGCTAACTCTGACGTCAGCTCGAGGATCTTTTTGTTCACCAGGCATCCCGGTGGGAGCCAGAGACCTGTGCGCTTTATGTCCAATACCGCGGTATTCTGGAGTGAGTAATGCCGAAGCTAAACTGTACAAGATATGATGCCAAGCGTGCAAAATGCAAGAAAGAGCATTTACAAGTACAACACAATCTAATACATTTTCGGGTTTTAGCCTTGAGGCGCCAAGGTATTCTGGCACTACCCCTGAACTATTTTAGTCACACACTTATTTCACACACTGGTGAATTCCGAATGATATGGATTAACACATTCTACCCGAGGACCGAAATCCCCAAATTTTAAAGTTGCCCTCTGACGGACTGTATTATAATTCTAGAGACAGATTGGGTATAATAGTTCAATGGTGGTGCCAGAATAGCTTGGCGCCTAGGGGCGCTAAGCTATTCTGGCACCACCCTTGAATTATCATGATCGAACCATATCGTGCTGTGGTGTGTCAGGACTGAATGCGTTAAACGTGTTTCTGCCACAAATTTCCTTCCAATCGCTGCAGACGCTTGCACAAACTTCGGTCTTTCGGTAAATAGAAGTTTGCTAGGTAGATCGAACACTGATAATCCACCCCAGAAACTGCCATGTGAGTGGTATAAAACTGATATCACGTTTCACATACTAAGAAGATTAGTAGTGCATTGTATTTTTGTCTGTATGTCCATTTTGGAAAACAATGAACTTAATAAAATAATAATAATAATGTACATTTATATAGCGCTTAACCTCCAAATGAAATATGCTCTAAGCGCTTTACAAGATCAAAAACCACAGAACAAAAAGTACAAGAAAGAAAACGCTACAATAAATGTTACCAAAACTAAAGCGACACAGTTATGAAAAGCTTATACTCACACATACACACACACCGTTACAAGAACAGTTACTGCCAAAGATTGCTAACGCGGCACTGAAAATGCATCTAACTATACTCATAAGAAAACAGATAGGTCTTGAGCAGTGATTTGAAAGCATACAGAGTTGGAGCACGTCTGACATTGACTGGAAATTCGTTCCAGGTGACTGGACCGAGAAAAAAAAAAAGACTTACAGACAAAAGTGCAATGCACTTCTTAAAAAAAAAAAAGAGGCGACGGCTAAGCTTGTAAAATGCAGAGAAAGAAACACGCTCAGAAAGACAGTTACAGCACAATTTATTAATATTTGATCTTTGTATTTGTTTGTCTATTTTGAAAAAGGGTATTAATTACCCGAAATATTAATAAATTGATTTGTCACTGTCTTTTCTAAGCGTGTTTCTTTCTCCGTTGGGTTCTTCAATGCACTTCTTATCTTAAAACCCGATTATTATTTATATGAATTGCTTTACACTTGTCCTTTCTAAACGTGTCTCTTTCTTGTTGGGAATGTCTCTTCATATTTATTATTTATTTATTTATTTATTTTTGTTATTTATTTTTTACTTTGTTGAACATGTCTAGCAAGAAAAGTCGTAAAATACAGGGCCTCTCTCAATAGAAAAGTCTTAAAATATAGGGCCTCTCTCAATAGAAAAGTCTTAAAATACAGGGCCTCTCTCAATAGAAAAGTTTTAAAATACAGGGCCTCTCTCAATAGAAAAGTCTTAAAATACAGGGCCTCTCTCAATAGAAAAGTTTTAAAATACAGGGCCTCTCTCAATAGAAAAGTCTTAAAATATAGGGCCTCTCTCAATAGAAAAGTTTTAAAATACAGGGCCTCTCTCAATAGAAAAGTCTTAAAATACAGGGCCTCTCTCAATAGAAAAGTTTTAAAATACAGGGCCTCTCTCAATAGAAAAGTCTTAAAATACAGGGCTTCTCTGAAAATAAAAGTCTTAAAATACAGGACCTCTCTCAATAGAAAAAGTCTTAAAATACAAGGGCTCTCAATAGCTAATCTGGCACTACCCTTGAATTATCATAGTCGATCCATCACCTGCTGTACGGCGTCAGGGCTAAATGGGTTAAAAGGCAAACAGTGTCACCTCTCATTAAAAACCACCATTTTGGGGGCTAAAGAGCAGAACTGGTGGAGCAAAAAAAAAAAAAAAATTATTTTAAATAGTGCGAATCACCATATTATTAGCATGCAATACAATGCAGTTTAACGTTTAGAACTTGACGTATTTTCTTAGCACACAATGATTTCAAGACAAATATGGGGGCTCATGAGGATGAATACTCTTGCTGGCTCCATTTTGTTACCATGTTCCTTGGGCGGATTTTTTGAAACACTCAATTTACTCATGTATATATTTTAAAAACAAATTTGTTACTCTGCCAGTATAGAAGTTAACTCCTTGACTGCTACTGACGGTACAGCTCGATGGAAAAGACGCGTAACTACGTCACTGCCTAACTACGTCACTACCTAACTACGTCACTACGCGTTTTTGCACCGAGCGAAATCGTTAGTCGCAGTTAAGGGGTTAATGTATCAACAGCCCAGACCAAAAAGATGACTGCCAAACGTGTAAAAGCATAGAAGAACCCAAAGGAGAATGAAACACGCGTAGAAAAGACAGTTACAACACAATTTATTAAATAAATTGTGTTGTAACTGTCTTTTCTAAGCGTGTTTCTTTCTCCGTTGGGTTCTTCCCTAATGTATCAACTGAAAGCACTTCTGCCACTTGCAATTTCTCTCATTTTGATCTGCTTTGAAATGACTGGTGAGTTAGCAAGATTGTGGCTGTCCGATTGGCTAGTTAACTCACCTGATGATCCCGCCACAAGGGTGAGCAGCCAGCAGACAATCAAATTGACTCGCATGGTGGAGTCAGAAGTCGTCCTGTATTCGTCTTGAAGTCCAGAAGACTGCACTGACGACAGGTTATATGGAAACCTGGCGGGAAATCACGCAACCTACTACAGAGGTATCGTGAGTTACTTACAACGGGATATACCGGTATTTATACACCTTTTTTTGACCACGCCTCAGCCAATCAGAAAGCTCATACGTAGGAACCGGCAAATTAAAAAAAAATCCGATGTATTCAATCAGTTAAAATCACAGCTGTCTGCGGGTGCTGACACGTTGCGACGAAGACTTTTAAGATTAAATGATCGATTTAAGTTTTGCGCTTACAGTTTTGCTATTCTAAATCCGGATATGATTATGTATGGGACTCACTAGACGTCAGTGCGTGTGTGTGTGTGCGGGTCTGTTATTCTGGACCTTACGGCTTTCAGCCGTAAGGTCCAGAATCACGAACCGGCACACACAGATACTTACACGTATAGATCTTCTTTGAGGCCCTGCAAACTGACTGAATCGAATTCTATTAAAACAAATACTAAACCGCCACCAGTTCGACACTGTGACAGATGTGCTGGTCTGTGATTTTGGACCCTACGGCTCCATGCCGTAAGTTCCAAAATCACAGATCAGCGCGTATGCACCTAATCCGAGAGAATGAATGCATAGAACCACCCCCGCCCCCCCCCCCCCCCCAGGCTAATCCTAAAAATCGAGCATGCAATGACTTATCACAAAAGTGCGAGCTTCAGCAACTGCCAAGAATTGTCACGTGCCGGAAATTTTGCTGGGCCGATGTCCGCCTGAGGCTGGCTCGAGCACGACTGCACGGTTCGAAGATCTTTCGCTCAACGGCATTTATTTCAGTCTCCATGATGTATTATCGAGTTTGGAGCAGACGACACTGTAACGAACGCCTATGGGGCAGGTTTCGGTCGGACGATCATGGTGTGACGTCATTAGCAGTTGGACCGAATGTACACATGCGAATAATGTAGAGATAAGCATTGTTCACGAGCGGTAATGTACAGATAAGCCATGTTCACGTGCGGTAATGTAGGTGAGCGATGTTCACGTGTGACAGTGTGGGTTCGGGAATAATTGCTAGTTAGAGATGCTACACCAGTCGAGCCGAGCGGTCGTTTTCGCTAGGGCTCTGAGGAAGAATTCTGGCTAGAGAATTCGATAGATTGAATACAGGTATTTATTCTTTTATTCATCATCATCATCATCAGTCCCTTGCCCGAACTGGGCGTTGGGGGGACTGAAAGGCAGCAGCAACAGACAGTGCTCTCCACTGAGTTCTATTTTGGGCGGTTGCAAGCAAGTCTGGCATCTCGAGTTCGGTCCATTCTTTTATGTTTGCGACCCAACTCTTTCTCTGACGACCTCGCCGACGACTTCCTTCGAGAGTGCCTTGGAGGATAGTCTTGGACAAGGTGTTGTGTCGGGTCACGTGGCCAAACCAAGCAAGCTTGCGCCGTTTCACGGTTGCCAGAAGGGGTTCATGTGGGCCCACCAGGGAAGTGACGATGCTCCGTACATATTCGTTGGTTTTGTGCTCGCTGTACGAGATGCGGAGCAACTTCCTCAGGCACTTGTTCTCAAAGGCCTGGATTTTCTTTTCTGAGTCTGCAAACAGTGTCCAAGTCTCACAGCCGTAGAGTAGAATAGACACTACGAGGGACTTGTAAAGCCTGTACTTGATGGTGAAGCTGATGGAGTTACTTCGCCATATCCTGTCCAGCCTGGCCATTGCGGATGTTGCTGTACCTATCCTGATACGGATCTCTGCTACGCAACTACCGTCTTTGGACAGGGTGGCTCCCAAGTACTTGAAGCTATTGACCTCTTCTAGCTTCTGGCCGTTCATGTGAATGTTGCTGCTGCTGTCGCTTGTGGTGTTGATCATCACTTTGCTTTTATCCGTACTGATCTCCATGCCATAAGACCCTGCGCTACTTGAAAGTTTGTCTGTCAGGTTTTGGAGCTCACTATTGCTGCCTGCCATGAGGTCAATATCGTCTGCGAATCGAAGATTGCACAGGGATCTGCCACCTATAGAGATTGAAGTATGGTGGTCGTGGAGGGTTTCCTGCATGATCTTCTCCAGGAATATGTTGAAAAGGACAGGAGAGAGCAGGCATCCTTGACGGACACCGATCGTCGTCCTGAAGAACTCGCCTGACTGATTGTTAAGTAGAACCGCGCTGCAGGCGTTCTTGTAAAGCGCTTCTATCATTTGGATCAGTCCCTCCTCTATGTTGAACGATCTCATGACTTGCCAGAGTCCGTCGTGCCAGACGCGATCAAATGCTTTCCTGAAATCAATGAAGTTGTGGTAGAGTTCGCGCTGATGCTGCAGATGTTTCTCGATCAGGACGCGGCAGTTGAAAATCTGCTCTACAGTGCTTCTTCCAACTCTGAAGCCAGCCTGTTCTTCTGACAGCAGTTCCTCGGCGAAAGTTTTGAGGCGGTTGAGAATGATTCTAAGCATTACTTTGCTAGGGTGACTTATCAGACTGATAGTTCTGTAGTTCTGGCACTGTTTCATGTTTCCTTTCTTGGGGAGCGGGATCACTAGAGACTGTGTCCATTCTACTGGCCATTTCTTTTGCTCCCAGATCTTTTATTTCTTTTATTACCGGTATTTATAATCTATAACGCTATTCAGATGAAAAAGAAAGTATTGTTTATGAATTATTATTAGAGTGCAGAAGAGCCATGTTTGAAGGAAATGCGATGGCTCGTGTCAATACTTGTTTAGTCATGTAATTATGTGATATAGTTTATAACTAGGATGTCATGTTGTATTTGTTCATATGCGAAGATGTGGGACTGAAATAGGAATAGAAGTCAGTATATATTTAGGTATACCTAATGATGAAATGTGCAGTAATATGTTACGAATTGGAGGTGAGCTGTGATTGTAATATTTGGCTCATAATCCATTGGGTGTAGGTACGTAAAATGTGTGTAAAGTATTAAAGTGGCTATAGGAATTGTGTGCACTGTGTTAAAGTGGCTATAGGAATTGTCATAAGAATTATGACAATAGTGACTGTGGTATGGTGGCATAAAGAAGACATTTTTCAGAGGAGATGATCTAGAGCGCTCTGAAGAATAATGTGTCGAAGACACATTTAGACTTTTGGGTATAAGAGCGAACATTTATGAGTGTATAAATGTTGTGTACAGCGGGGCCGGTACGGAGCGGACACCCCTGGTGTAGGGCCGATGAAGCTGTCCTGAAGGCATCACGTACGTGACCAGGTGCGGACATCAAGCCTTCATCTCTCCTTCGTCATACCATCACTGGTGCTACGAGCAGCAACGGTAGCGAAGTAAGCCACAGATTCGTGCTACAGGACCACATGCAGTGTTCCGTCAGTGTAGCTATTGTCGCCTAGCGCCGTTAATTTCACGCCTAGGAATGTTCTAAATCTGTGAGTAGTCATTGAATAGTAATATTCAGTTCGGGAATCTCCGTCAAGTCGTCAATGTGTTATTGACTGTGTCGACACTAGTATAAAGAGGAGTCGAGTGACGTCTCTCGAGAGAGACAACGACCTCTACGGTAGCGAGTGAATGTGTGAGCGCTGAAGTTGTGAATAACCTATATGCCACTTGTTAGTTATTTGTGCAGATTGGTTTATATGATGTGAATTGTTATTGGTGTAGATTGGTTTATATGATGTGAATTGTGTGGTTTAATGTATGTTATGAGTGCGTGTTAATAGTTAAACAGAGGGCAAAGAGATAGAACTGTGTGGCCTTTGTCCTTGTTTGTAAGCGCGTGTGTGGTGGATGAAAGAGTCTAGTAAACAGAGATAGAACACCCACCTTTATACAGATTGGCAGAAAGCCCACGCACACACTCATTCCATAAACGTTTATATGTAACAATTTAGTTCAGTAGTACACTAAAAACACCGTCGTTACAGACACGACATACCTATAGCCGGGTCAACAAAAGGTTTTCGTGCTCTGGTTGTTGGGCGCGTTTCCGTAATGTTGTCGAAGACGTCGATGCGGAGGTGTAAGTGCAAGTGTAGCCTGTGGCTTGAGGCCGGTCCCGCAATTCGGCCTTGACCCCTTCACTGGCAATGGGGCGCAGCGGTAAAAGCGCCTGCCACTAATACTAGAGGTGCGAGTTCCATACCCTGTTCCGGCGTCGGAATTTTCTCTAGTGTCACCGTTAATTCGAGCGGACCGTCGGGGGTTCTTTCTCCGGGTACACCGGCTCTTCCTCGCCCACGACTTTGGTATCAATTTCAGCCCACTTAATCAAATTTCATAATTATATAAACGATCTGAATTTCCAATACTTCAGTAGCTCGCTTCAGCTTGCCCTTAGCACCACGTGAATGTTGTGTGTTTGTGTACAGTGAGTGAATGCGCGTGATTCACGTGAGTGTGCTTGTTGGGTTCAGTTCGCGGCGGCGCTTTGAGCCGATTTTTGATTGAGATAAAGCGCCTATTTAATGCGCTCATTTATTTATTTATTTAATGCACGCAGTTCAGATTTCTAACGTCTTCGTCAGTTCAGCGCAAAAGCGTCACAGCCGTCCCCGGAACGACAAGGATTCATAATTGGTGTCAGCAAGAGGCAACGATCCTCATGAGCCCCCGCGAATGCGGGGGCTCATGAGGATCTATGCCTCTTGCAGATAAATCAAATTATATGTAAACTATCTCGGCAGTGAAGGGGGGCCGTGGAGGTTTTGGCTCTCGTTATTCGTGATAGCCTTTTTTTCCTTCTCATTCCTGCGATCCGTGAAAAAGAAGGGCCCGTCAGTCGTGAAGCGTGAAAGCTCAAATAATGTTTTCGCGATCCGCGAAAACGTTTCTTGTTATTTCGTCGGGTCAAACCTGATCGTCTTGACAGATTGTAAATTCTAGTCAGAAACCTCCCCCCCCCCCCCCCCCCCCCACCATCGCTACTCCCCGCCTCCTCCCCCGTCGGTTAATTTTGCAGCCTGTTCGGGAATGCTGTACTGCACCAGCATCAACAGCCTCATTATCTTTATCCCCCCCCCCCACATCACCATCCCTCCACCTACCCCCTCCCCCCCCCCCACACACACATACCCAGGCCAGTGAGCTATGTTGTGGTTCATGGTCTCTTTCCACCGTGAAACGTGAACGCAATGTTTTCTTTCATTCGTGATTCGGGAATCACAAAATAGATCGTCGAGAATCGGTGATGGTACCCCACTTACCAGCCCCCCTCCCCCCACCACGGTGAAGAGATTAACCCATTTAACGACAGGTCGCATTTTCCAGATTTTGGAGGTGTCATCTAATGTCTATGCCCAGCTGCAGGAGATGGATCGACCAGGATAACTCAAGGGCCGAGCCAGATTAGCTTGGCGCCATCAGGCGCCAAGATAATCTGGCACTGCCCTTGAATCATCACGGTGGATCAGTCTCCCGCGGCAGAGCGTCGGGGCTCAAAGGGTCAAAACTGCGAGGTCAAAAATCCGGCAAATAACGGCAGACAAAAGGGGACTTGAAAGAATACGGATGGAAAAGCAGACGCCAACGGGACACTGAGAAACATATTGCACACCGACACATACTCGCTAATCCCGCATGTTCATTCGACGGAATGTAATTTCATTAGCATTGATTGGTAACATGTGTCACTGCTACGGCAAGGTTATATACATTGTGCCTCTCCTCCAGGCTCGTCTATTTACAACAGACACAGATTCGAATGAACCTGAGCAGCCGCAGGAAATCATGAGAACCTATTGCTGGCAGTGGCCATTTGCTTTCTCAGAGTGATTTGCGGTGTGTGTGTGTGTGTGTGTGTGTGTGTGTGTGTGTGTGTGTGTGTGTGTGTGTGTGTGTGTGTGTGTGTTTTAAATCGACCTACTCCAGGCAGTAAATATATTTCTCCGTTATATAATATACGTTATTGGTAGCAGGGGTTTGCTACACGGACTCTTGCAGGCCTGAGGGAGGTCAAAGGAACCATTGCACCCCGAAGGCCAAAGGTCTGAGGGGTACAATGGTTCCTTTGACCTCTCGTTCCTTTGACCAATGGTTCCTTTGTCCTCTTGTTTTTATTCCTCTACTATTTTCATAAAAGACATCAAGACGAAATCTTCCGACCTGGATCACGCCAGACATGACTGACGTCATTGGAATATACATTTATACATAATAGACTTATGACGTAATTTAAAATATTTAGTCATAACGTTGCCGTCTCCAGTAGTGTGCCTGTTGTTTCGAACAACAATAAGTAACTTTGTAGTTTAGATCGTTTTGGTGATCTTTCATAGAACAACACTGGCATCCAAGACGCGTCAGAAAGAGGGCTACAACAAGTCCGCCATTAGTCGCTACAAGGGTTTTGTATCACGGTCACATGGTACGGTTTGCGCTAAAGAGATTGGTCGTGTGACGTAGGGATGAAAACAAATGTTCTTAACATGTCTTACAATAATGCTGGACAAAAGGGCTAACTTAACTTATAAAGTTTGAATGGCGTATTATGAAAGACTCTCCGTCTTACTCTTTCTCTCCTTTATACGCAAGGGAGTTTCTCAAGTTCCGTTACGCTTCAAAGGCAACCTCTGCCCAATGCGCAAAAGGCCATCGGGCCGACGTCGGCCCGACAGTCTTTGAACACTGGGTGGTACGTCTGCGCCTACTCACATGGGTTGTGAAAAGAAGAGTAGATAAATTTTAGTCGAGGCAAGCCAGCACTGAGAACCGGTCGTATCGGGCGAATTTTAGCATGGAGCAGATCGATTTAAGTCTACAAAAGGTAAAGATGAACGATCACAAGATTAAATTTGATAGTGAGCAGTGAGTCCACAAAATATGTCTGTTAGGGCCTCGCGATCAATAGCAGCGTGTGCTGAAAAACACACTCCACGGTATTACAATCACTTACGCGTACCCACTTGGCCTTTCGGTTCAAGCCAAAATAAATTGTATGTAACTGATTAGTACTTTGCGTGTCCAGGTAGCGGTTTTTGTCGCGATGATTCCCGCAGGAATCATCGCGACAAAAATCGCTACCGGACGCCCAACTGGTTAACCACTGTTTCAGCGCTGTCGCCAGTTGTGAGTCAGTTTCTGATCGGCAGAAATGCATAGTACAGTGTCAAAAATATCAAAGTCAGACACCCCCCCCCCCCCCCCAAAAAAAAAAAAAAAAAAAAAAAAAAAAAAAAGGGGGGAAAAAAAAAAGAAGGTGCAAATTGCGAAGAAAATGTAAGGAAAGAAAGAGGCACGCTTAGAAAAAACAAGTACAACACAATAAATTGTGCTGTACTTGCCCTTTCTAAGAGCGTTTCTTTCTTTGTTGGGAATGCCTTCGCAATAAGTATGTATGAGCACGCCTGTTCCAGGGTATTGCCGCGATTAACTCATTCAGCCCGACGGCCGTGTTTCTCAAATTTTGGAGGCGTCACCTGACGACTATGCACCAGTTGCAGGAGATGGGTCGACCATGATAATTCAAGGGCAGTGCCAGATTAGCTTGGCGCCGACAGGCAGGCGCCAAGCTAATCTGGCACTGCCCTTGAATTATCATGGTCGACCCATCTCCTGCTGTAGTGCGTCAGGGCTGAATGGGTTAAAGCGACTTGCCACAGACAATACAAGCTGAACACGCAAACTCCCAGAGGTAAATGACCTCTATTCTATTGAATGGAAGTCATTTAGTTCTGGAAGTATAGGAATTGATAGATCGCAACATCTTCTTTACAAATGTTCTAAGTATGTCTTGCAATAGTGCTAGACAAAAGGGGTTGTAACGTTTGAATGGCGTACAACGAAACACTTTTCTGCTCATCTTTTGCTTTGTACGTGGGAGATTTCCACCGACGAGTACCAGGAGCAGCAGAAACCCCATTGGCGGATCGGAGGGGGGTGGGGGGGTAAGGGTTCGGGGTTTCCGGACACCCCTCCGACCCAAAATTTTTTTAAATGGGTATAACAGTCCTCTTTGGGAGTGTTTCGACCCTTCTCCCCCCCCCCCTCCTCCTCCCCGTTTGATATTTTGGCGAGTCAATTTTGACACACAAACCGCACCTTCTACACGCCCTCCCAACACAACCCGCCTTCCCTCCCCCTCCCTTCCCCCGCCTCCTCCCCCCCCCCCCCTTCCCGTTGTTTGATTTTTCGGCCACTGGAATCAAGGTCTAGCGCCGGGGAGTCCTTTGTGTCAGGTTGAAGGTCCCAAACAAAACGTTGAAAATACCCCCCCCCCCACTCCAGGTAATTTATCCGCCCTTGAAACCTGTTGTATGTAGCTACTGAAAGGTATTGCGAAAAGACGGGTAGAGAAGTCTCAGATGTTGCAAGACAACAATGACAGCCCGTTGTATCGACAATTTTTTAGCAATCAGTCAGTCTGGACGAGATGGCTTTCAAGCCTCAGTTTGTTTTTCTTGTCCGCTGTCAATTACAAGAGGCTGATCGGCGGCCAATGCGTTGTTGTGACTGTGTTAGTTCAAGGGTAGGCCCAGTTTACGATGACCATCTTGGCGCCAGCGAAGGTTCTTTTTGCTTACGTGGACATTGAGAGAAGAAACCGCTGAGAAGGGGGTGCGTACTGAGTACAACGGAGAGGTGGATGGGCGTGCGTCCAAAAGATAAGCCTTTGTGAAATTAACCCCATCACGGCCGGAACTGACACAGCTAGCAGAATCCAATAGCAAGAGGCATAGATCCTCATGAGCCCCCACCAGCTGCGGGGGCTCATGAGGATCTATGCCTCCTGCTGATTCGATTATCAGTTATTCCTTGGACGGGTGGGGTTGTTTTTGCGCCGAGACAACGGAATTCAGAGACACAGCCTGCGACCAGAAACAATGGTGAAGGGTTTATAATGAGTTTTGTTGTTGTTGTTGTCGTTAACACATTCTGCTCCAAGACCGAAATCCACAAATTTTGAAATTGCCCTCTGAAGACTGTATTATACTTCTGGAAACAGATCGAGCGTGATAGTTCAATCGTTGTGCCAGAACAGCTTGGCGCCAAGCGATTCTGGCACAACCCTTGAACTATCACACTCGATCCATGTCTTGCCGTTGTGTGGCGGAGTTGAATGAGTTAATGATGGACACATAAAATAGCTTGCGTAATGTCTGCTCGTGGAGGTGGAGTTTCGGTACAGGGAAGTGAGGCATACTGACAAATTTAAAACGTGTGCAAACGGCTGGATGGGTGAGGGTGGTGGGAGGGGGAAGGGGAGGCGATGGTGATCGTCTGCTATCATCAAGTTGATCAGCAATCTCTGACTGATTGCTGTAGTCCTGTGCCACACACGCACGAACACACGCACACACCGCACAAATGCACGCACGCACGCACAAACTACACAAATGTACGCACGTGCGCTCTCTCTCTCTCTCTCTCTCTCTCTCTCTCTCTCTCTCTCTCTCTCTCTCTCTCAGTCTCTCTCTCACACACACACACACACACACACACACACACACACACACACACACACAGACTACACAAATCCACACACACAGGTATCCCCTCCGCCCCATAGTACACACACACATGCAATTACTGATCGCTGTAGCCCTGCACCACACACGCACGAACGCATACACTCACACACCACACAAAAGCATGCACCCTCGTGCACACACACAGGGACACACACTCTACAAATTCACACACACACGCATGCTCCCCCCCCCCCACCCCCGCACGCACACACACACACACACACACACACACACACACACACAGACACACACACACACACACACACACACACACACGCACTGACTCATTGTCACTGTTATTCAGGTTTCCCGACAACAGTAGGCGGCAAAGTGTTAATCATGCATCACCAGTGTAACCTAATTATTCAATAATCATGCAGTGTCAAAATGTTTGCATTTGTGTTACTCTGTTATTTCTGTATTATTTCATGTGTTTGTGTGAGTTTCCGACTGCTGGCGTTTTAGTCGACATCAGTGTACAAAACAGCCCAGGTTATCTGGCTAGGATCACGGGAAGCAATATCATCTATACTAGCGCCCAGTGGGCAAAGGTCGAGAGTCCGAAGTAGCTCAGGCGGTTAAACGTCGGAGCAGGAGAGCGAAGGGAATCGCCGGGTCGTAGGTTCAAATCCCGTCCTGGCCCCGGTAGCTGGACTCAAAATCCAGGGGAAAAACGGATTTGTTCAATAGCATGTCCGTTGAAAGGCCCTGGTAAATCAAAGTGGCACAGTTGGAGTGCGCCTGAGTTGATCAGTGTTCAGGTCGTACTCCAGAGGCAAGAGATTTCCCTGTCCCCCATAACCCGCCCGTCAGGGCCGCCCATGATCACCTCGGTGCTGTGGACGTTAAACCCGAACTAACTAACCAACCTGAGCAAAGGTCGTCGCCCCCCTCCCCTAACAGCGGTAGCCTTGGGCCCGCGCACAGCCGTGTGCCGGCCCACTGCGGCAGGTGTGGGCCCGATAGCCGTGTGCCGGCCCACTGCGGCAGGTGTGGGCCCGATAGCCGTGTGCCGGCCGGGCCCACTGCGGCAGGTGTGGGCCCGATAGCCGTGTGCCGGCCCACTGCGGCAGGTGTGCCCCCGATAGACGTGTGCCGGCCCACTGCGGCAGGTGTGGGCCCGATAGCCGTGTGCCGGCCCACTGCGGCAGGTGTGGGCCCGATAGCCGTGTGCCGGCCCACTGCGCTACGTGTGGGCCCGATAGCCGTGTGCCGGCCCACTGCGGCAGGCGTCGGCCCGATAGCCGTGTGCCGGCCCACTGCGGTACGTGTGAGCCCGATAGCAGTGTGCCGGCCCACTGCGGCACGTGTCGGTCCGAGGACCTTTGCTTACTCAAGGTCACTTTCGTCAAACGGTGTAGTACTCATCAGAAAAAGTGACTAAACCAAACGGCGCATTCTTCTGATCAGTGCAGCAATGGTTGGGCCGGCAGTCGACGGCTGCCGGTTTTAAGTCAGTGTAGTCGAGGTTAGCACAGTATTTGAGCATTTCACGACGAGGTGAAAAAGAGCCGCCTCATATCTGTCAGTTCTAACGGACTGTTACAACAGCTAGACCAAATTTTCACTCATTGACTGAAAAGGTCACATTAACCCTTTTAGCCCCACGGGTGCATTTCCCACATTTTGGAAGCGTTACTTAGCGCCCTATGTACCAGTTGCAGGAGGTGGTTTGACCATGATAACTCAAGGGTAGTGCCAGATTAGCTTGGCGCCTGAAGGCGCCAAGCTAATCTGGCACTAACCTTGAATTAGCATGGTCAATCAATCTCCTGCTTTAGGGACTCGGGGCTAAACGGGTTAAGCCTTTTGGCTGTCGGTAGTGCTGTTTGTAAGGGTGGTTCCCGGCCACGCAAATCACATCAACAAGGGGAGGAGAGGGTTGGGGGGAGACGATGGTATAACCAAGTAGATTTGGTCCCAGCCCTATCGCTGCTGAGAAATCACTTCAGCGTGCTTGGGCTTGGGCCAGCTGAAATTAAATGAAACTTTATTTCTGAACGGAAGAAGCAGTTAGCACATGTGCCATTTTTCACGCTTTGCCGTTTTTTTTTTTTTTTGCTAATCTACAGTTGTATGAGCGAGCCTAGTCAATCCTGCGCACACCGCCCCCCCCCCCCCCCCCCGGGGTCTGCCCTGGGGGACTTGGGTGGGGTTAACTACTTTTTAGTTCCCAGGTCACCCTGGTCAGTCCCACAGGGTGGGTTTTCTCTGTCTGGGGCATGTGTTTCTGTCTACCCTTGTCCATTCACCGGTATTTTCCTATTTTAAACTCCCCCTACTGTCTGTGCCGCCTGAAGCTCTTGATATTGGATGTGTGTTGCTAAATGGCTTTAGGTTTATTTAGCGCATTAGGGACCGCCTGGCGACATGCATTCAATATTCTGTTGTTTTTTTTTTTTTTTATCACAAGCAGTGCAGGCACGTCCTGAGAAAGTCTTGTTGCTGTCGGGACGTTAAGCAATGTACAACCAACCAACCTGCGCACACCTCCAAACAAGGTGTTGGGTCCCAACCTCGGCGTGAGACCCAACCTCGGCCAAAGTGACATATACTGCTCACAAATAGTAAGGTATATTAACTTTTCAGCTTGAATTACTAACAGTCCTCAGAATCGGTATAATCACAGATTAGCCATCCCACTGGCATACAATTTCACAACATTGGTGCGACATAATAGTCCTCACAAAAAGTAAAGCATGTATTACTTTTAGCTCAACTTATTAAAATATTCCCAAAAGTTTGAACATTAATCAGACCAAAAAGGTGACTGCAGTTTGCAGATGGAAGGTGTTTTCTGACATTTTAGTAATTCAAGATGAAATTATGATGTTCTTTACTTTATGCGAGCACTATATGTCACATAAATGTTGTGAAATTGTAGGCCATTTGAATGGCTAATCACTGATATAACCGCTACAATACTCATTCCGAGAACTTTTAATAATTCAAGCTGAAAAGTGAATGTACCTTACTATTTTTTAGCATTATATGTCACTCTGGTCGAGGCTGGGTCGGCGTAATGTAAGTTACTATTTTTGAGTATTATGTGTCACTCTGGTCGAGATTGGGACCGAATACGTATTGGCAACATTCAAGATGTGACCAAAAGCCACATTATTTCATTAAAAAAAAATCTTAACAACAAATTTGTCTCAATTGACTTCCTCAACTCGAAAACTAAGATCAGGGATGTTGAGAAATTACTAGGCGTCAGTCATTGACGACCCAATGTGCAAAAGGTCATCGGGCCGACGTTGGCCCATGCTTGGGCCGACGTCGGTGCGATGGCCTTTTGCGCATTGGGGAGGTCCATGCTTTTGTGCAGACCGGCAGGGGTTCTGTAAATGCAGACGTGTGACGTCAGTTTTATAGCGTGTGCACACATTATACGCGTTTCAGTTTGTGTTAGCATGGGAGTGTTTGTATGTGTGTTCACACCTTTGTCATTGACACATTCACCCTCAACAGTGAAAAAAAGGTGTGAATGAGCTAGTCTTGGAGCCAGACTTAATCATGCAAGTTTTAGAGTTAACCCATTACATCCTGAGACTGATTTTGTAAAATGTGCTTATTGTCCTACAAAGGCTACATCACAAGTTACTAATTAGGAGATAGATCAACTGTTTCAGTTCAAGGGTGTTGCCAGAATAGCTTAGCGCCTAAGCTATTCTAGCACCACCCTTTAACTACCAGCTGAATTATATCAAGCAATGGGTGTATCAGGATGAAAAGGGTTAATGATCAGCCACTGCGGTCTAGTGCAGGGCATGTCGCAATGCACCATTTCAAAGGCAAAATATGTTGATTAAATGAAAAAAAAAAATGGCAACGGCTTTATGGCTCACTGGTATGAGGGCATTGGCCGATCGACATGTGTGACCTTTGTGACAATAAGTAAAAGGCTGGCTTCTGCACCAGCAAAATCCATGTTTTGTCAAAATTTAATCATTTTACACATATTTGCCAACATCGTGACCCCCTACCTTTCCGAGGGTCATCCAAATTAGTATGCATAGATATAAGGCCTTTCCATCAGATATCTCTGTACCAAGTTGACGACCACTGGCCCAGAACATACTCACTTTGCTTTGCACGTGAGCCAAAAACTTTCGAAACTTTTTGTATAAAAAAGTTTGGTTGTACATTGCTTAACTTTCCAACAACAACAGGACTTTCTCAGGACATGCGTGTTCTGCTTGTGAAAAAAAGCAAAACAAAAATATTGAATCTATGTTGCCAGCTGGTCTAATAGGCAAAAAAAATCTAAGATATGCTAGGGACGCCGCACCTACATGCAAATTGATCGTATCCCTGTTTACTAAAAGAGTAGCAAATCATTACAATTGCAAAATAGGTACAGGAAAATGACATAAAAAAATGCGAACACATAACTTCTAATCCCTTGTACGTGCAGCTATTTACAGCACACGTCTAGTATCAACGACTGCAGGCTGCACAGAGATGGGAAAATTCAAAAAAAAAGGAAAATACACTGTACACGTGAACGGATCGATGGTAGACATTACCACCCTCATGTCCCCCAGGGCATCCCCGGGTGGGGGGGGTGGGTGGGTGGGAGTATAAATAAATCAGATTATACCTGACCTCCTGTTACATGAAATAGATCACGTGCTCAGCCTTAATCACCCAAAAGTCTCGACACCATTCCCAGTGTGCGAAGACCATCAGGCCAACGTCGGCCCGTGCATGTCTGTGCGCAAGCCAATGGCGACCTGATGGCCTTTTGCATGGGGATTGATAGCTTACAACTTACCCTAATTAAATTTAAATAGTTTTGCATACCTTTTACTCCACACTCCTAAAAATATAATTAAAAAAAAATAAATAGGTAAAGCTTTGCATTTTATCGGTTGAACTGAGGACTCGTGTTTCATTTTGCATAAATGGAGGTCAGGTGCAATTAAAAACTATGTATCACACACATGCACACAATATGTCACACATATGCACACACACACATAACACAAACAAACGCACGCATGCATGCACATACAAGAACCTCAACAAAGTAGACATACTCACAGTTTATTTAAAAAGTAACCACCATAAACTAAAAATACATGAACACACAATCATGTACTCTTTGCCGTACATTTCCTTTATAGACAGGTTCGAACAAAAACACCACTCTGACATTCCACAGCCAACTATTCATATCATCACTTATGCATGGCCACACTATCATGCATTCCACCTCATTTTTCTCAGAAGTATGCTTTTTTGTATAGGGACGGGGAGAGGTGTCAGAATTATTTACTCTGGGGTCTGACAACTAAATTGGAGAATGAAGACTGCTCTGATCCTCTCAGCCACGTGTGCTGATCTCTGATTTTTGGCTTTCAGAATTTTGGACAAGTCAAGCCCTGAAGCAAAGAAGTCCCAAATGTTGAAACTGTCCTCTGCAGTCTTAGCCCATTCCGTGCCATTCAGACCATGTTTCTGCAATCTTCAATAACCCATTACATCCAGAAGCTGATTTAAAAAAAAAAAAAAAAATGCTTAGTGTCGTGTGAAGGCTAAATGACAGATTAGGAGATGGATCAACCACTTTAGTTCAAGGGTGGTGCCAGAACAGCTTGGCGCCTCTGGCGCCAAGCTGTTCTGGCACCACCCTTGAACTATCATGTAGTCAAATTAATTTCAAGCAGTAGTGTATCAGGATGCAAAGGGTTAATTCAACACCAAAACACTAGGTGTCCCAGCAATATGGATTCAAAGTGGTGTCAGCAAGAGGCATAGATCCTCATGAGCCACCGCAAAAGCCGGGGCTCATGATGATCTGTCTTACCTCTTGCAGTTGGCTGGTGTTCACATGTTCTTGGCACTGATCAGGTTAATACCAGTTCGAAGGAGATGCATCATCCATCATAGTTCAAAGGTGGTGGCGGGAGAGCTTTGCACCTTGAGGCACAAAGCTATTCTGGCACAATCCTTCACCTATCGTGGTCAGTCCGTATGTGTAAAGTCAGACAACGCCAACACATCAAGACCTAAAACTGGTGGAATTCACAAATTTGGAACTGTCCTCTGAGGTCTACGGTATCAGTTCAGGAGATGGATCAACCATGATAAAGGCTTGTGCGAAAAAAGCATAGCACCCTGGCACCAAGCTATGCTGGCATAAACCATCAACTGTCATGGTCGATGCATCTAACTCTAATGTGTAAGGGCTGACAAGCGTAACACATCAAGCCTTCACTGCCAAGAAAATGGGGAAACAATCCAACTGCAGTTGTGAGGGCTCACCCAGATTTGTGCCTCTTGACCCCCGCTGATCTGTGTTCTTTGCATGTGTGCCTTTTGGCGTACAATTAACAAAGATTGTGAAACACAATCTGCCACCTGTGCCAGTGCATCGCTAAAGTAACATTACTAATGACTGTAATGTATTTTGGAATTTTCTTGTGAAGTTTACCTTTTATGATAGTTACAGGGTCAGAATAGCTTGGTTCCACCATAAAATCAAATGTGGGACCAGAATAGCTGGTGCCTGGAGACGAGGAGATATTCTGGCATCACCCATTTACCATCATGCTAGATTTGCCCCCTGTTTTAGCGTCACAGGAGTGAAGGGGTTAAATTTTGCCACAGAATTTACTCTCCAGTCTAACCCTTTGGCTGTTAGTAACACTTTTTGTCAAGGTAATTCCTGCAGGAATCACCTTGACACAATGCACTACTGACAGCCAAAGGGACAAGTTGGTTTTACTACAGTATAAGAGTCAAATTCGCATCCATTTTAGATCTTGCCACGGTATTTTCGCCCCTTGATGATTTTCATTCTCTGAATTTCTTCCTCCTCTGGCGTCAGCACTTTGGGAGGTTTTTTGTGCTGACTCAGCAAGATTTGATCTTGCAGCTCGAAGAATCGAATCAGCTCTTCCTTCTCCTGCAGTTCCTTCAGCTTTGTCTCGATATCCTCAATCTTTTGCTGTTTCTCCAACTCGTACATCTGCTCTGCAAGCAACTTCTGCCGTTCTTCGCGCCATTCTGCCAGGCGCCATGTCTGGGTTTCAATGTCTGCTGCCTCGTGTTTGGGCAGCTCAGACTTGACAAGATTGTCAGCAAGAGTTGAGAGTTTCTCATCCACAGCTTTGCCCTTGGTGCTCAGGGTTTGTTTGAGCTGCTGAAACTGGGAGCGGAATGCATCTTTTTCTTCCTGTGTGGGCAGAAGTTTGTAAATCTCATCATCAATCGTCAGTATACCCGTCTCCTTTTCCGGTTTCTTTGGGTCTCGGACTTGCGCCTTTTCCAGGCTCTCTTCTACGTAGGTAAACACTTCTTGAATGACTGACTTATCTCCAGACTCAGAAATGTCTTTGAGGAGTTGCAGACAGCGAGCAAACTTGTGGTACAAGCCCAGTCCCACAACTTGTAAAGACAGTCCCAGACTCTCATGTCCCCCACACTCCTTCCCCAGCATGTACAGCGTTTTCCCCAGTAAGTACTGCTCTGCCTTGATGTCAAAATGATCGTCATAGGATGGATAGCGGATGTACTTCACTGGTATCCAATCCTCTTCACCCTCTGGGTCTTTAATCTCCGCAGGGGCGATATCATCCAAACTCATCTCTTGTAAGTAATGCACACATGAGTGCAGAGCCAGGTATCGCGAAGTTGGATGACTGAAATCTTCCTGCAGCATCAGCTCATAAGATACCTGCGCAGCGCTGGCGTACTTTTTCTCTTCGATAAAATGATCCATGAGAAGACTGAGGGCACAAGGGTCAGGGAAGATTCCCGTGTAGGACCGATCTTTCAAAAGTGGCAGCAAAAGGTCGGCCATGTTGTGGTCCAGGTAGTTCCGCACAATCACGTAGACAATGGCATCAGGCACAGGGTTGGCTCCCCTGCATTTTCTGAATCTGGAAACAGTGGCAAAAGCATCAATTGAATTAGTTTGAAAGACATAAAACTGCAGCCAAAACTTTATGCATTAACACATAAAGCCCTGACAGGCTATGACAGGATGTGGAGCGACCATGATAGTTCAAGAGTGGTGTCAGAATGGCTTGGTGCATGTGTAGGCGTCAAGCTGTTCTGACACCACCCTT
Source organism: Semisulcospira habei (assembly GCA_036245525.1). Taxonomy (NCBI): domain Eukaryota; kingdom Metazoa; phylum Mollusca; class Gastropoda; family Semisulcospiridae; genus Semisulcospira; species Semisulcospira habei. Next base: position 312,399,041 of record BTPG01000001.1, on the reverse strand, counting down.
GAACTTTCATGGTTGACATAAAATTGATAACTTCATCCTCAGAATGCGATGGGTTAGGGGAAAAAAATACAAAGAGAATCTGTAGAGTAGTACCCTGTACAGTGCAACCTGTTTTGACTGTGACACACCATCTTTTCTTGCAGATAACAAAGTGGAACAAAGGACTTGTTGGTCTGCTTTTCTTTTTACAGGTTATAAACTACACATATTAACACAATAATTAACAATGGTGCTAACATTTAAAGTTGAGTTTGGTTTTTTAGCAGTGATTCCCCCTTTTATTCATCATAGTGTGGAATGACTCACAAGTGTTCTTTCTAAAGGGCAAAAAATAGGGCATCTGTCATTAGAGACCATCATACAAGTGGCTACAGCCACCAGAATGATGGTCTTTAATGACAGGTAGTCTCCCATTAAGGGCGGTCTCTTAAAACAGGTTCTGCTGTACAACAGATTCTGCAAGATATCTTCCTTCCTAACATCCACAGGCAGAATTCAGAAATAATATTCAAATCATGTACACATGATTTTACCGTAGCTTACAGTGTAAATTACACTACAGGCATTCACACTTTCAATTCTGGCATCCTACAGCAGGAGTCAGGTCGACCACCACAGTTCAAGGGTAGCGCCTGATTAGCCTGACACACTAAACCCATTTATCCCCGAGCCCCTACAGCAGGAGATGGATTGACCATGATAATTTAAGGGTAGTGCCAGATTAGCTTGGCGCCTAAAGGTGCTAAGCTAATCTGGCACTACCCTTAAATTATCATGGTCAATCCATCTCCTACATAGTCATTAGGCAACACCTCCAAAATTTGAGAAATGGGACCTTGGGGCTAAAAGGGTTAAAGGTACAACTAACAGATGATTATCTACATGTATACAGTACGCAGATCTAGTGCAGCCTTTGACACCACACTGTCAGGGTATAAGCATCCTGCTGCCAGCACTGTGTGTTTACCTTCCAGTCAAATTCAGTTTTAAACCTTTCAGTTTCAGCACCAAACTATTCTGGCACCATCCTAGACATTTACACTGCACTACCATAGGAGCCTTATCATGATGTTAGTTCGCTTTGTGTCATTAATTGCCTCTGACAGCACAATCTCTCATAGACCTCCATCCCTTTAACTGTTAGCTGACAGTATCAGTTTTTTATTCGGATGACTCCTGCAGGAATCATTATGACAAAAACTGCTAAGGATTAATTTTGATTTGCAAGAGACATAGATTTACATGAGCCCCTGCAGTTGCAGTGGCTCATGAGAATCAATGTCTGCTGCTGACCAAAATTGTTCTAACAATTCGTCTAGCTTAAAGAGGCCATTTTGGGTTGAGTCCTTGTGTATTTTTGTCTCAATAACCCATAATTATAAAGCCCCGACATGTCACGCCAAGACGTGCATCGGCCATAACTGTTCAAGGGTGGTGTAAGAATATCTTGGCCTCTGTAGCTGCATGGTAGATCTGTCTGCAGAACTGTGATGTAGATGTCACTGGATATGTAAAGAAAAATTGATAATTTCAACTTTAGGCTATTTTGAGTTAAAACTCAGTAAAAGTGCACTCTACATGTGTGTGGGTGTGTTTGAGGCATTGTACGTCATGTGTGTACCAGAGAAGGTGGATGATGGGTGTGTGAATGGAAAAAAGTAATTTATTTAACAGCTGTTGTAGGGGTCAAATCTAATCTTTACACTTACAGATATATCTAATCCAACTACACTACTTTCCAACCCCTGCTGCAGACCAGATGTCAGCATAAAATCAATTTCAACTTACTTATGGCAGTTACAATAGCTAACTCCATGTGAAAAGAAAAGTTATATTTGGATGTATGCAATCTCTACCAAATACAAAAGTAGTACTAGTAGTGTGTGAAAAATTGAAAGCTACTACAAGTACAAGAACCAACAAAAAAAGAAAATAAACACAATCAATTACCATATAAATAAAAATAGCATAATAAAATATGACTTTAACAAATTAAGTTTGCTACAATAATCACTTAAGAGAAGAAACGGACAAAAAGATCATACACACACACACAATACACGCAAGCAAGCGCGCACACACATATATGGCACAACAGAGTTGTGAATAATCAATTTAAAAAATACCGAACGCACTTTCTCATAATGTCCTCTATGAAATCTGCCTCGTCAGGATCTATTTCATGCAGCTTGTTGGCCAGTATCTCCATATCAACAGCGCTGATCGACTTGTGTTTATCGAACTGGTCCCTCAGACCGATGGCGAACTCGGTGAGCGACACTTGACTGAACACTGGGTCCTCCAGCCTTTTGCTCCATGCTTCTTTGCAACTGTAAGCTTGTGATAAGAGGTGTCGTCTGCAAGTAAACGTCGTTGCAGAAGCGTACGTTTTCACCACGCCCTTCAAAGCTTTCGAGGTAGCAGCACGCCAAATCAAGGACGCTGCCATTTTGGACTGTATAAGGAAGTGAGAGTATCCTCCCTTTTCGAGTAGTGCCATGAAATGGTGGATACGATCGTGGTTTGGATTGACAAGCCTTGGACCACAGTTGCTGATGATGTCAATCCATGCTAGATGCATGATCAGGGCGATAAACAACAAACAACAACAACAAACTTTGGTGCACAGTAGTCATAGAGTTCAAAGTAAAAAAACAGGTGGGTCTTGAGGTGCCTCAGTCCTGAAGGTGCCAATGCAGTCAATGTCCCTCATGGATTCTTGCCGTCCATTCCACAGCCTATGTCAGCAGTGAATGCTCCTCCGACGCTTCTTTGTGTGGCTTTCAACACTGGAGGTACAGAGTTTGGACCGGACAGCAGAACAGAGCTGCCTCGGAGTTATGAAGTTTCTCGGTCTTCAGCGGCGGTCCCGCCATCTGTTAGGCCCTTAGCCATAGTCTGCCCAGTAGTCGGCATCCCCTTTAAATCCCCTAAATAATACCGGTACTGAACTCAGTGCTGCACATTTGCCATGCACAGGAATTATTAAAACTACTAATACAAAATAAAATAAATAAAATTTTAAAAAAAATGATCCGAGGACATCACTAGTGGCATCAATTCCTGGCTATGAGCCTGATTCCGTACCAACCCCACACTCGGTGTACATTTTACATTGCAGTCACAGAATACATTCAAATAGGTAGGTCAGGCCTTTTTTTTTCTTTTTTTTTTTTCCACGGCATACCAGTTTCGGCTACGCTTGGGCAAGTGCAGCCAAAACTGGTACACACCTCAAATTGAAAAAAAAAAAAAAAAAAAAAAAAAAAAAAAAAACTGAAAAAAAAAATCCCCCAAAAAGGCAGAAGTTCAAGTTTTTTTGTTTTTGTTTTAAGCACCGGTCCTCTTACTTCCTGATTGACCTAATTTGAATGTATATTGGACCTGAGCGTTTGATTGTTGCTGCGTGCACTGATGGCTTGTGCGAGTGAGCTGGAGAAAATGTTTGGCAACTGACTCACTGTCAGTTTTGGGGTATTTAAAGTTCGTCAGTAGAATAATTTTGTACGGGGTGTCATCACTGATTAAAGGGGCACGACCGACCTTTTTCATGCTTCAGTTCGCAAAAAGCTTTTACTGGGCTTCAGTATACATACCCAATTAGACAGTGACCACCCTATTGTCCCACCAAATGCTTTCTTTCGTCCGTTCAAAGCGAAAGAGGCCACCGGAATCTTGTGACTATACCTAGTCAAAAGATTGTTTCCGATAGACGATCAGGTAGCTGACGTCATAACTATTCTATACGACCTTAGGTCATCTGCATAATTATAGCCAATCAGAGACAAGATGGCGGATGAACCAGCCGAAGAAAAAAAGAAAGTATCAGTCGACTCGCGCTGGCCGACAATGACAGACTACGAATTGAAGAGAAGAAAGAGAAAGAGAGACTAGATACCCCTAAGTAGAATTGACATCGGACAAGGGAATAATGTTCTTGGCTTGACCGCCCATCCGGAATTTGTTGCTTTCTTGCTATGTGAATCAGTAAGTAATCCGGCTACGGTCTTTGTCGATCTTCCTAGGAGTTCCGCGAGCGCTAGTGACTTTCAGAATGCATGATCTTCAGTAGAATTTATCTCTTACTGATTTTACAAGATTTTAAGCTTGTTTTATCATAAAGTTACTTGCTAGTTCATCAGATTTTATGCTGCAAGGATCTGAAAACTACGGCCTGTGTGTCAACTTTGAAATTGCGTCACTACCGACATCAATGGTCGTGACACGTTTTTGTCCGTTGCAGGCTCTCATTCACTCGATACACAGAGGTAGTGTTTCTGCTGCGATGGTGCATTTGTCGTTTCCAGAGATGTTTTCAGTTACGTAGACTTCGATGTGTGAGATGTGAAATTGCAATGCAGAAAGTGGGTATAAATACCACTGTTCTGTTTCGTGACGCTGGCTCAGTCCCTTGGCGCGGAGACCGAGTCGAAGAAGCCACGCCCCCAGCACGATTACCCGTTCAGGGTAGCGAGAGCTGGTCAAGCGGAACCCGCATTGAGTTTGACAGCATAGCGAATATGGAAGCCGGGTTTATTTTACATTCTCGTGGAAAATTATGTCAAACGTATGCCGGAGAACATCAGTACATGTCTACACTGACACGTGTGTACCCACAACGATGACCTCCGTCGTCTGCAATTCACCTCTTTTTTACCAAACGGTAATATTCTCAAATGGGTCGGTTAACAGGTTGCTCGGCTGTGTAGCATTTCCGGTTTGGCCTTTCAGAGAAGTGTTTACGTGTGCGCGTTGGAAAGTTTTTTGCGAAGTTTTCGTGTATATGCATAGATATTTTGTGTAGCTGTGGCCACAAGTACACTATAGGAACATTTTTAACTACTTTGTTTTGGCGGTCGGGATTGACGGTGAGGCGATGAAAAATTATAAAGGCATGGAATCCTACCAGTTCTTCCAAGCTTTGAAAGTGGGGACCGTCTTGTTTCACACACCTGCTCCCGGAATGTGCTTCTTGAAAGCAGAAGTATGTTGCTTGTCATGCTTAAATAACATTATTAAAAAAATATGTTGTGGAAACTAAAATCTTTAGCCTGTTATGTATTTATTTAAAGAAATATCTCACAAGAAATAAAATGTTTTAAATATTAAATGCATTCTTAAAGACATACACTTTCATAAAGACTTTTAATTTGGTACAGTAAATATCAATGTATGAAAATCAATAATCAGTAACATGATTGGTAAGTTAATAGTTTTATGATCTAATAGGAAGAAATAAAACAGTAAATCATGAATGTAATAAAGGGATGAAGAAGTTGCAGATAAAACCATTATTCAAAATCAAATTCAATATCCTTTATTTTTATTACACTCAGTAACATCTAAACAGATGTGTTTTATTAATAAAATAATAGATTAAAAAAAATTATTTACTATTTTACAATCTCTAGAACTAATTTTACAAATTATTTATGAATACAGTGTGACCGGGTTCTGCCTTGTGACATAGGCTAGTAAATATGCACAAATTCAAAACGAGGCCGATGCACAGCCGGTCACGTCAGTCATAGGGAGGGGCGGGTGTGTGGGCATGGGGTGGCCCCAGGTGTGTGTGTGTGTGTGTGTGTGTGTGTGTGGAGGGGGGGGGGGGGACCGAAGTCAGTTGTGGCAGTCATGTTAAGAGTTGTGGTCTTGACTCGCAGCGTCACCGGTATACCGTTAGTCAGTCGCTCCGAGTCAGGGGCACAACTCTTCACATAACTGCCATAACGTTGGGTTTCTCCCCCTGTGGTCACGTCCTCCCGCTCTGTTACCTGCGGTAACATTGCGCTGCAAGTTGATTTTGCCAATTTACCTGTTTGCAGACAATTTTTTTAATTATAATTATTTTTTAATCCTGAGAGCGCGTTCACTGAAGTTCGTTTCTGTGCTGACTTGATGTTTTAGTGTTTTCACCTTATTTTTCGTAAACAGCAATTAAACCGGCACTGAACGAACAAAATTGAAACAAACAAGTAAGCAAGGAAACAAATATAAACAAACAAACAAACAAACAAACAAAACGAACAACAGGAAGCTCCCCCCAAAAAACAACAACAACAAAAAAACAAACAAACAACAACAACAAACAACAACAAAAAACAAAACAAAACAAAAAAAAAAAAACGCTCAGCGGCCGTCATTGTGATCAGAGGTGGGGGACCGGGCTGGCCGTAGGTGGCAGAGCTTCAGACTCTAGATAATTTAAAGGTCATGGATTCGAACCCCAGTGGGGCCCAAATTTGTACAGTCCCTATTCGTGCCCTGTCTGTGAAATCTCAGTTCTTCATGGTGTCAGAAGGCCTTAAGCCCTACAGAACGTTTAACGTGTTGAAAGAGTTCAAGAGCATCCGATTAAAAAAAAAAAAAAAAAAAAAAGCCTGTCGGTCGGCTACTCAGGATTACGTCAATGCAATACAATACAATACAATACAATACAATACAATACAATACAATACAATACAATACAATACAATACAATACTGTTACGTTTGTGGTTGTGTTGTTCTTTTGAGGACGTGTGTGTGTTGATCATGGGAAGGATCCAGTGTGTTCATTTGAGTTGTTTTGGATAAGAATTACCTATCTTTTTAGTATGATTCGTTTTCTTTTGCAGGGAGAATTGCGATCAATTTTGTTGTTGTTGTCACTGACGCGTATTTTCGCTACAGTGTTATAAAGTCTGACCTACATTAGACTGGAAGGTTTGGGAAGGGTCGCGGCCGTTCTAGTGACATCAGATATGACGTCAAAGTTGTGTAGTAATCGTTGGTAACATTTTGCAACATTTATGGTATACACTTAGCTGGCAGTGGAAATTTGTAGTCAGATCTAGAGTGCTCTTTTTCATGAATATTAATGAGTTTTGATTACGTTTTCTTTTCTGATTGCCGGGTTGAGTTGTGTAGTTTGCGGGATTGTTCTTGAAATTTGTAATAGTATAAAAAGGCGTGTTAACGAATTACTTTGTGTGTATATTGTATGAGAGACGCTGTATGTCAAAAGTGTTGATGCATTGTAGAGGAGACAGTGTATTAGTGTTGGTGCATTGTATGAGAGACGCAATTAGTCTAGCAGCTGCCCTTCATAGACGATCAGCCGTTTACGAGATAGTGATTTTCTAGAGAGTAACAAAGATTTCATTCATTCATTCATTCAGTCCTCTCTGCGCCGTCTGGTGCTTGAGGCGACGGCAAGGGAGCGCCACTTTTGTCTGTCAGCTGCTATTTTGGGTGCTGTTTGCAGAGTAAGGCCTCTGTTCTTGAGCGTCTCGCTCCACGGTTCGGCGCCACGTCTCCTTTGGTCGCCCACGGTTTCTCTTCCCCTGTGGTGTCCATCTCAGTGCCACCCTTGGTAATAAGTCGGGTGACATTCTGCAAACGTGGCCTAGCCATCTCCATCTCCGTGTGGCGATGGTTTCAGCGATGCTGTCTGCGCCTGCTCTCTTCCGTAGTTCCTCGTTTGTAATCATGTTTGGCCAGAAGACCTTCATGATCCGTCGCAGGCACTTGTTCTGGAAGACTTCCAGCTTGCGTTCCGTCGCAGTAGTGGATTTCCAGCACTCTGACCCATAGAGAAGGACACTCAGCACGTTACTCTTAAAAATACGAAGCTTGGTGTGGATGCTCAGATTTGTGGTCCTCCAGATGGGTTTCAGCATTGCGAAGGCTTGGATGGCTTTGCCGATTCTTGTGGTGATCTCCCTTGTGCAGTCTCCATCTGTGGTAACCTTGCTGACCAGGTACGTGAACTCGTCCACCTCTTGCAGAGGTTGGTCATTGATGGTGATTGGGTCGCCCACTATGGGTAACAGAGGTTTGGGTATATCAAAATGAAGTCTAGTATGAATAAAAGCAGTGCGCACTCGTTTTAAATCGCCGGAGGATGGAGACATTTTTCTGTAGCACATTTTGTTTCCAGTATGGCTGCAGACGAAACCAGGACCGTCGCGGCCATGTTTACAGGGGATCAGTAGTTTACACGGGTCTCATTGTTCCTGTATTCAGTGGTAGTATGCACTATATGTCACTTAAAAGGATTTCATTTTTTAAAGTAATATTTTCACACTTAGATATATTAAGAGAAGAAACAATTACGAAAACGCTTGCCTTGAACTCAAAATTAATATCGTTTCTCAACAATAAGGTATCCCAAAATCACGTGATCAAAACATCACGTGATGCCACGACCTCCGCGGACGTGAATTTCGGTGTGCCGACGGGTTCTTTTTGATTTGTTCTACATAAGCTTGTTTGTTTAAAAAAAAAAAAAAAAGCAAACGTGTAAGTTGCTGTGTGGATTTTTACGGCTTGATAAAGGTTTGTCACGTTTATTTCCATTCACTTTACCATCGCTTTGCCCGTTTCATTTCGACAACACAGCACCAAAACAAAACGCAACCCACAACACAAACGCTATCTTCAAAGCCTATGCTGCATTCTGTAAAAGAAAAAGAGTGCCACACCACTTGGTTTTAACTGTCATGGCTGAGCAAAGTTTCGGAACTTGATTAATTATTTTATGCAGCAGTAACATTTATTTTAATCAGTTGCACTGACAAGCTATGTTGTGATGTGCGATCACTGCCAGTGCCAATTATGCAGTCTCAGTGATCACTGATGGTACAGTACACTTCACACTGAAAAAAAAATACACAGCACAATGTGAACACGCTTGGAAGTTCATGCAATGCTTTGTTTAAAATTGAACCCTATCTTGCTAGCAGTAGCCTACTGCACAAAAGAGGAGCTTATTTGCTGCTGTGTTATTTGCAGTTTGTCTGCATATAGACATTTGCAGTTCGCTGCAAGGATTCTTAGCAGCTGACATTAGCACTGACATATATATTGGGATTAAAACGAGAAAGAAAACGGAGAAAGGTGACACAGAGATGATTTAATAAATCAGTCAAGTGATCAAATGAATGAGATATCTATCTTTTATGATGAACAGCTAGTTATGGGAGGGGGGGGGGGGGAGGAGGCACATACTTTATAATGTACACGTACTATTTCTTTCAGTGTTTCCATCACCCACTCATAACACCATTAGACTCGATGAGTTGTCATGTTTTGAGTGGTTTACAAAATACATGTACTTGTTGCTGTTACATTATCTTCTTACTGGTTTTGACATTTCGCTGTAAGATTTACAGTCCCATACTTTAAGCGTGTTCCCCCTAACGCACACAGAGGTTGACTGTATCATTGATATGTGTGTGTAGGTAGCGTTTGGTTTTGTTTGAGGTGGCAGTTTTGGCCTCACCTTTAAGTTTGGTGCCGCTGTGCATGTGGCCACCAGTACTATTTACAGAACTGATGACTGCATGTGCAGGCTAGTTCACAGTATCAAAATGTGAACTGGGCAGCCTATTGTTTGAAGTGATCAGTGGTAGCAACATAAATGATGTATGTGTGCATTTGGCCTCTGGTACTGTTTACAAAGGTGCTGTTTACAGAATAGTGGCTGAGTATGCATATTATTATTAGTACTGTTATTGTTATCATGTGTGGCCTTATCTCTAAGTTTTGGTGCCCCTGTGCATGAGGCCAACAGTACTTTTCACAGAACTGATGGCTGCATGTGCAGTGTGGTTACCTGTACACATGAAATTTGTAGGTGGGCAGCTAAAATACAGGCAGTCAATACAAGCCACTTGCTTAACCTGAAGTCTCTATATATAGATTTTACAGTCCACTAATGCCCATCAGTATACAATTGTGCATGTCTTTTGTGGGTGTTCTGTGGTTTTGTATGTGGGCTGGGGTTGAAAGTGGGGCGGTATGGCACCTATTACCGTGTATGTACAAAACCTACATTACAAACAAACATAAATTAATAATTTTAATAAATAGTTATTTGGGTTTAACGCTGCGCGGTAGACTACGGCCATCTCACGGCAGTTAAATAAATAAGATAAAGTAAGTCAAAGATACCTGGGACATAAGAATGCTAAGTATAGATTATGATCATGCACAGATGTACATTGGTGGATGTTCTGCGGTTTTGTGTGTGTAACTGGATTGGGGTTGGGAGCAAGCGATACTGCACCTATTACCATGTACGTGTATAAGACATAAGACATTTATTCACCAAGTAAAACGTTACAAGGATTTTTGTGTGGCATGGCGACAGTAAAATATGTCCTCACTTGTAGGGCATTCATCATGTCATACACTTAGTTGGCAAACATCCTATATACAGCACTAAAAGATAGATAAACACAATATTAAACACAAATCAGTCATATGTCACAAATCATGGAATCACGTTGTTCCGTGCATGGTGATGTATTGAGGACAGCTTCTGGAAAAAAAAATGCATCTGAATCGAGAGGTTCTGGCTTTAAAAGCACGAAACCGCCGGCCAGAGGGCAGAAGCTCGAAGAGATGATTGGCTGGGTGTGACAGATCTGACAGAATAGTACTGGTGGCCACATGCACAGGGGCACCATGGTGTATGTTCTTGAGCTGTATGCTGATGTGTATGTACAAAACCTACATTACAAACAAACAAAATAAATAAATAATTTAAATAAATAAGATAAAGTAAGTCTAAGGTACCTGGGACATATGCATGCTAGGTAAAGGATAGATTAAAAATTATGTACATACACAGATGTGCATGTCCTTCCTTTGGTAGGTGTTCTGCGGTTTTATGTGTGTATTTAGGTAAGGGTTGGGAGCAGGCAGTATGTCACCTATTACCATCTATATATGTGTATATTTTCTTGTTTGCTGATGTGTATGTACAAAACCTTCATTACAAGCAAACAAAATAAATAAATAATTTAAATATATAGTTATTTGGGTTTAATGTCGAGCAGGCGACCAATGCCATCTCATGGCGGTTAAATAAAAAAGATAAAGTAAGTCAAGATACCTGGGACATATGAATGCTCAGTAAAGAATAGATTATGAACATGCACAGATGTAAGTGTCGTTTGGTGGGTGTTCTCTGGTTGTGGAGTGGGGTTGGGAGTGGGCAGTATTACCATATATGTGTATGTGAACATCAGCATATGTACAAAACCTACTTTTCAAACAAATAAAAATAAATAATAAATTTAAATAACTAGGACATATGAATACCAAGTAAAGGATATATTATGAACATGCACAGATGTGCATGTCCTTTAATGGGTGTTCTGTGGTTTTGTATGTGGGGTGGGGAGCGGGTGGTATGCACCTATTACCATATATGTGTACATGTTATGTTCACATCATATATGTGTATATGTATGTTCTCATCTTGTATGCTGATGTCCCCTACCCAGGTGTACCCTGGGGGACTTGGGTGGGGTTAACTACTTTTTAGTTCCCAGGGTGACCCTGGTCAGCCCCACAGGGTGGGTTTTCCCCTCTATTCAGGGGCGTGTGTTTCTGTCTACCCTTGGTACATTCACCTGTATTTACCTTTTTTAAACTCTTCCTACTGTCTGCACTGCTTGTAGCTCTTGATATTGGATGTGTGTTGCTAAAGGGTCTAGTTAGGTTTATTTAGTGTATTAGACCAGCTGGCGACATACATTCAATATTCTGTTTAGTTTGGGTTTTTTCACAGCAGTGCAGGCACGTCCTGAGAAAGTCTTGTTGCTGTCGGGACGTTAAACAATGTACAATCAATCATTTTATGCTGATGTGTATGTGCAAACATACATCACAAACAAACAAACAAAAAAATAATAAATTAATAAAATAAGTTGGGGATACCTGGGACCTATAAATATGCAAGTTAAGTAAAGGATAGATTATGAACATGCACAGATGTATGCACATTGAAAACAAATTTCCTCTCCTTGGTGACCACTACCATACCACTATAGTGATCATGTGCATCAAGGAATTCCTTCCATCCATAATTAAAAGGATAAATAATAAATAAATATGTAAGTGAATACATACATGAATCAATAATAAATAAATAATTAAAACATGTAATATAATAGAGAGGGCTACTATCTGTATTGTGTCTCATGCAGTCCTGATAAAGCTTAATCATAAGAGTCCTTGTGAGTACTTGAGTGCGGATTGGTTGAATTGGTTGCAAAAAACTAAAATTTTATATTTAGTTGTTTAGCTGAACATGGTGATTTTGATGGAAACGGTTCGGAGATGGATTTCACTCTGCCTGGCTTGTGCTTAAGACCAGTCGGATACGAGTGTGCTTGCCCAGTTAAAAATCCCATCTCCACTAATAAAATTTAAAAAAAAAAGAGCAGACCTGCACTTAGAGCCGTTAGGCTGAAAAACAGACGAACAACATGCATGTTGTATCCGGCCAAAGAATGTTGAAGATGGTCGGCAGACACATTGCACAACATGCACAAAGGGAGTTTACTTTCGATATGCTTTCCTCCCACAAAAGACCGAGTTTTATGGAAAAGGCTGTTTTCAAGACCAGGAAAAATAACGTATTTGACGTTGATAAGATGTTCAAATCGAAAATAATCTCTGTTTCAATTCAGGAGCAAAGTAAAGCTTCATCAACCGTGCGCGTCTGATTGACTTCTTTAGAAGGCTTCTCGCTGACCGCCATTTTGAAACTAGCGACGCGACCATGCTTACCGCATTAAAAATAATACTTTTAAACTTATTTTATCGTATATATGTATGCATGTTTACTTGCTGATGATTTTAATTTACTCACTGGAATAAACTTGTAACTTGTATGCTTGAAATTTTCAATGTTATGCACAAAAAATGTCTTGCACCTTATCCGGGCGGTGTACGAGGACTGGTTCCCTCACATCGAAAAATAGCTTTCGAAAAACACTTCTACAAAAATGTCTCCATCCTAAGGACAAATATTGTTGCCATGCATAAACTATATGGCATTAGTACTTTCGTTTCGTACCTGCAAACCATTGTTACTCTTTTGACGAACTACCGCAGAAATTGCGAAAAGCTGCTAGACTAAATGTACTGGAATTGTGGATGCATTGTAGAGAGACAGTGGACCAAAGTGTGGATGCATTTGTGGACGCATTGTGCTGAGAGTGCACCGAGAGAATAAAGTACTGTTGGAACTGTTACTCCAGTGTGGTCTACAACCTTGTGCCACGTGTGACGAGTTGCAGCTGAGAGTGACGTTTCTTTACAAGAACCCTACGTGCGTGCGTCTGCAATAGCAATACAATACGATACAAATACAATACAATACAATACAAATACAATACAATACAATACAATACAATACAATACAATACTGTGCAACTCAACGCAACGTGGCAGCACAACTGACACAACCCTCCTCAGCAGCATACGGGTCGATAACAAATATATTGCACCAGCCAACAAGAGGCTATATTCTCATGAACACCGCCAGCAGGGGTTTATGAGCATCTATTCCTCTTACCAGAAGGCTGAGGTTCTCAGAGCCGTGCCACATGCCATACTATATAAATTATAACTGACGCCGGAAGTGAAGTCGTATGCGCAAAAGGTCATTGGGCCGACGACGGTCAGCCGCCGTTGGCCCGCGCACAACGGTGCGCGGGCCAACGGCGGCCGACGTCAGCCCGGTGGCCTTTTCAGTGCGCACCGGCATAGTTAGACACATATACATACCTAAGTTTGCCGGCAAGGGGGTGATGAGAATCTACTATGCTGTTTGCAGCCGCTGTGGCCGCCCATGAGACTCTGTCCCAACTTTACTAAGCAAAGGATCCCCTGGCCGATGTCAGCCATAGTGGGCATCCGTGCTCAGCCGCCCCACTGCGGCCGGCAGTCGTCGGCCGGGGGGACCTTTGCTTACTGGGATGTCAGTCAGTGCTACTTCAGAGCCGATGAACGTGTCTGTTTCAGCCTAGTAAGCAATCAATGACCGGCCGACTTCGGCCACTGTTGGCCCGCGCACGCCTCCACGCGAGCCAACAGCGGCTGCAACCAGCCCGATAACCTTTGCCGGCGTACCGGCCGAGTCACTATCAGAACCGTCTCATACATCATGACCTCCCTTGACGGGCTGCGACAGCAGACGACAAGGAAATGCGCACATGATGTGACACTCTCTGCTCTGCCGTGTATTTCAGTTTTAGGCTCAAATCCCGATAGCTTCCTCGGAATGGCGTGCAAGAAATCCATCTTGCAGGAGGTATGCATGCTTTTTATGAGTTCTCTGGGCCTACAGTGGTTTTATGAAAGTCCATGCCTCAAGAGTGTGACTGCTGTGGAGATTTTCATCAAGACAGTGTTTCCTTGAGCGAGGGTCAATTACGGTGCTAGGCTGCGTTCAGTACTGTGTGTATTTAATTCACCTGACACGCTCAAAAGGTGTAGTCAAAATCGTTTGTGTTAAAATATGATTGGTTGGTTGTACATTGCTTAACATCCCGACAGCAAAAAGACTTTCTCAGGACGTGCCTGCACTGCTTCAGTGAAAAAAATAAAATAAACAGAATATTGAATGTACGTCGAAAGCCGGTCGGTCATACGCTAAATAAAGCCAAGACCATTTAGCAACACACATCCAATATCAAGAGCTACAGACAGCGCAGACAGTAGGGAGAGTATAAAAAAAGGAAAATACAGGTGAATGGACAGAAACACATGCCCCAAAATAGAGGGGAAAACCCACCCTGTGGGGCTGACCAGGGTGACCTAGGGAACTAAAAAGTAGTTAACTCCACCCAAGTCCCCCAGGGCAGACCCGGGTGGGGGAGTTAAAATATGAGAAAACACCCCAACAAGAGCGAAACAATAACAAACAAACAAACAAACACAGATAGAAGCAGATAAACAAACGATGAAAAAAAACAACCATTAAACAAACAGACAAACAAACACAGACAAAAACCAAAAAAAAAAAAAAAAAAAAACCCAAAAAAAAAACAAGCAAAAGGAATGGCGAACGGACTGGTCAATGGATAAACGAAGGAACGGACGAACGCACACACGCACGAACGACAAACGAACGAATGGATAACCAGACAAACAAAGACGAAATCAACCCCAAAATGATTTTTGGGAGCAAATCTTCGATATGATTGCATTTTATACTAAAAACTGTTTTTTTTTTTTCATCCATGTCCATTTTAACCCTTTTTGTGTCGGCAGCGGTTTTAGTCGCGATGATTCCTGCAGGAATCATCGCGACTAAAACCGCTGCCGACACAAAAAGGGTTAATATACAATACAACCTACTGAAATTCAACACACGCGTAACAACGCCTGCATTAAAGAAGGCCGGCAAGGAAATCTCTGTTTCATCCACATGGCAGGCTGAACGCGCCCCGGTCTTTTGTCTCATGTAAGTTCTGCTGTAATATGGTCACGTGACAAGCCCCTCGGACATAGACGCCTCTTTGAAATCTCTTCACGTGAGCGGATAAAGGAAGAACATTTGAACTATTCGGTAAGTGGCCATTTCAGTCTTATCAATCCAACACACTTGTTAATATTTTTCATGTTCATGCGAGCAGTTGCTTTATGTAAATATGGGATGTAACGAAAGTGTGCAGTAGCTTTGTATGTCAGGGAAAGTTTCAGAACCGGTAGTCAAAGTTGGTGGAACCTCTAGAAGAGCGCAGTTTTTTGTTTGGAGTTGTTTTAGACGAACTTTTCAAAGACGAGACCTGTACTAGCCAGGTAAGTGTACAAGAATTTCGCCGGTGTCATATTAGTGGTGTGTTTATGTGCCCCCCCCCCCCTCCCCCTTATATGGACCGTTCACCTCGCCTCTCATTCACATACATTTTGTGCTCGAAGCACTTACAAGCTCAACAATGGCATGACTGCAACTACTGTAGGTATGTGTGTGTGTGTGTGTGTGTGTGTGTGTGTGTGTGTGTGTGTGTGTGTGTGTGTAGGGTAGGAGGGTGAGGGGGGAGGGAGGGTGAAGGGGAGACGTAATAATAATGTGTACTGGTATGTGAATTTGGACCTTAAGGCATAGAGCCGTATGATCCAAAATCATAGACCGGCACACGTAATTTATTGTTATGCTAACTACGTAACCACCTCCCTCCGTCCTAACTGTCTCTTACCCCCCCCCCCCGACCCCCCACCACCCAACCCCTCGTTCGACTTCCAACGAAAGACTTTCTTCCTTAATTTCATTGCATTCTGAGAATGACATTCTCTCTCTCTCTCTCTCTCTCTCTCTCTCTCTCTCTCTCTCTCTCTCTCTCTCTCTCTCTCTCTCTCTCTCTCTCTCTCTCTCTCTCCCCCCTCCCCCTCGTTCGACTTCCAACGTAAGACTTTCTCCCTTAATCTCATTGCATTCTGAGTATGACACTCTCTCTCTCTCTCTCTCTCTCTCTCTCTCTCTCTCTCTCTCTCTCTCTCTCTCTCTCTCTCTCTCTCTCTTCTATTATCCAAATTTAGTCGTATAGTTGAAATGCACACATTAAAACACAAAAACTACCAATATTTGGGACGGCTGTGGAGATATTCATTTGAAATTAAATAATTCCCTTTACCGACGAGGCATTAAGCTTATTCTTCCTGGTTCGTCCCCTACTGGTGAAAGACTGAAAGCCCCTAACTCATTCGAGACGTGCTGCTTCCGGATACGCAGCTTATGCCGCGTATCCAGAGGCGGCACGTCTCGAATGAGTTAATATCTCACCACATAGTAAAAAATGGAACTTAACAGATGATACTTATGGACAAAATTCTAAACGTTGCCGCCCCTCCCTATCTCCGTGAGATGTTTTCCTACACGAACAGAGAGAACACGAGGAACAGCTTACTCCATCTCCCGAAACCGAGAATCGACATCTTCAAATCTAGCAAATCATTTTCCGGTGCTAAGTCGTGGAACAACTTGTCCTCTCATTTAAAGTTTCAAAATTATCTATCTTCAGAGCTCGCGTCCATTAATATCTGCTGTCGTTGTGAATGTCACACAAGTTCTATCTTTCTGCTAGCATGTTGCTCCAGCACTGGCAGCGTACATGTACCTCACAGGAATTCCCCTACTATACATGACATGTCCGTTAATGACTTGTAGTATACATAGATATATACCTCTTATTTCGCCTATACTCAGAGAAAGAGATCCTAAAACCTTCGTTACTTGCAATCTTTAACTGAATCTTCTGTTGTTGTTTTTCCATGTACATTTAGTTGTTTAATATTTTTTCTTAATTAAAAAGTACTTTTTAGCAGTTTTGCATGTTTTATGTACATTAAGTTTGTTATTGATGTCTTTTTACAGTGACGTTTTACAGTGTATTATGGTGTACAGAGGACAGTTTGGAAGAGAAGCATTTCAATGCCTAAAACTTTATCCTAATAAACTTTTCATCATCATCATCATCATCATCATCATCATCATCATCATCATCATCATCATCTCTCTCTCATTGACATCTTTTTAGGTCTATGTCAGAGTTATGGAGACATATCGACCATGATAGTTTAAGGGTGGTGTCGGAATAGCTTGGCGCCTACAGGCGCCAAGCTATTCCGACACCCCCTTTGAACTATCATTGTCGATCCATATCCTATACCAGGGCTTCATGGGTTCTACTCACCTTCCACATTAATTACACCAGCTGTATTCAGCCACGCGCTTTTTACTTATTTCTTTTGTGTGTTCTGGTCTGTGATTTTGGATATAACTTCGTTTAGCACACTGTCCTACCTCTCCTCCATTCTGACCTGCCTTCACACCCTGGTTGTCTCCCTCGTGGGAGACAGCCAGTGTGCTGCCTTCACATACACCCCTCCCACCTCCGTTTTCAAGTCCGCTCTCAATCTGTTTGACACGAAAAATAGGTTCCATGCAGATGCACTTATGTGACCGATTTATACAGTATATCACATCTGTGCTGATCGACTGGTCCCAACTAAAAAAGAAGAAGAAATCGAACAAGTAAAAAACTATATATAAAGAAATAGCACACATTTTATTTTCTTACGTAGCGAGTTACTTCCGGGCTTATATTTTCACCCAGACCGCATGACTAATCGGTTTTGCACTATCCCGCGCAAGTAATCAATTTAATTTAATTTAATTTAATTTAATTTAATTTAATTTAATTTAATTTAATTTTATTTTATTTTATTTTATTTTATTTTATCTTACTTTATTTTATTTATTTATTTAATTATTTTTAATTTTTTTAAAAATGCAAAAGCTGCCTTAGGATTAAATAGTTAATCTTTCGCAGCTGAAACACAACAAGCAATATTCAAATCCACGCGGCGTAGATCCACATGTGCCCTCCGCATTGCGGGGGGGAGGGGAGGGGGGGGGGGGCTCATGGATCTACGCCTTGTGTGTGCCCCACTTTATATCCATGTTCCTTGCACTGAGTCGGATGAAGTTCTTTGGCCTTGATTAAACTCATTGCGCCCGAGGTACGAAATACCCACATTTTGGAGTTATCATCTGAGGACTGCATTACAAATCAGGAGACAGATCGACCATGATAGTTCAAGGGTGGTGGCAGAATAGCTTGGCGCCTATAGGCGCCAAGCTATTCTGTCACCACCCTTGAACTATCATGGTCGAGCCGTATCTTGCTGTGGTGCGTCGCGGGGAGAATGAGTTAAGAAAACTTTCAGAAACACAGTCTGCGACCATTGGCAGTGAACCCAATGCGCAAAAGTGTGGTCGCCGTAGGCCCGCACGATGGCCTTTTGCGTAGCGGGAAGGGTTTAAACAGTCATTGACAGGTGAGTCTCCCTTTAATTAAATTTTGAGTACTCAAGATCTCGCTAGACACCAATTCTTGTGATACAGAAAACGACACCAGCCGCCCGACGCCAGGGTTCTGCTTCAGATCTATTAGATTTTTTTCCCCCCCAGTCTGGCCAGAATACGTCCGGTACAAAAGCAATGGGTACATTTCCCACTGAAAAACAACAACAACAAAAAAAAAAAAAAAAACACCCACCACCACCACACCAGAATGTACCCCATCAGACTAAATAACTATCCACTTATGGATTCACTCATAAAAAAAAAAACCCCGTGTCGACAGTTTTGATGCTAAATGCAAGTCAAAACAGGAAACGCTTTTGTATTTTGTGTCATGCTTTTGTCAGTCCGAATGTTTCGCCATCTAAGTTTGGGCCGCAGGAAACAAGACGGGAAGTAACTCCCTGACATAAATTAAGCCAAAAGGGAGAAGAATACGTCCTTGTCACACAACAAGCAGAGAAAAGAACTGTCTTCCGTCGCTTCCGTGTGAGCAGGAATTATGTGCGAGACATCAAGAACTGACATTTACATTTTCTTTTCACGAAACGCCGAAAACACAGACCATATGCCTCTTTTGTTTCTCAGTTTTTCTTTCTTTTTTTTCCCCCGTGCCTATGGGTGTCCGTAAGAAGTCGCAACCGATATAAACTGAATTTCAAATCTTTTATTAGTTAACCTTCGCCTATAGGAACATAATAATGGTCCATACACTTCCACCAGAACACACCAATATACATTTACCTCTTAACTCAATCAGCCCGACGGCCGTATTTCACAAATTTTGGAGGCGTCATCTAATGACTGTGCACCAGTTCAGTGCAAGACATGGATCGACCATGATAATTTAAGGGCAGTGCCAGATTAGCTTGGCGCCAACAGGCGCCAAGCTAATCTAGCACTACCCTTGAATAATCATGGTCGAGCCATCTCCTGTTGTAGTGCGTCAGGGCTGAATGGGTTAATGGAAGTAAAACCCTGCCACCCACAGTGAATAACAATATATTTTCAGCTGTACACGAATTTATTACTGCAGCAAAAAGATTTCATTAATTTTAATTTATAATTAGGACTTCAGGAAATAAAGAAAGAAAAAAAGGACCAGTTGCGGCATCTCTCTCTGTCTGTCTCTCTCTCTGTCTCTCTCTTTGTCTGTCTGTCTGTCTGTCTGTCTGTCTGTCTGTCTGTCTGTCTGTCTCTCTCTCTCTCTCTCTCTCTCTCTCTCTCTCTCTCTCTCTCTCTCTCTCTCTCTCTCTCTCTCTCTCTCTGGCCTAATCATTTATCCTTGGAAATTAAGTGTTTCATTTCATTTCATTTCTCTCTCTCTCTCTCTCTCTCTCTCTCTCTCTCTCTCTCTCTCTCTCTCTCTCTCTCTCTCTCTCTCTCTCTCTCTCTCTCTCTCTCTCCTATATTGGAAATTGTGCCCTCTATTTCTTTTATTTTGCATAATGTTATTTATTATCTAAGTATATATACTTTGATAATAAATAACATTATGCAAAATAAAAATAGAGGGCACAATTTCAAATATTATACGAAACCGGTCGTAGTAGTAGGCGGCAAACACTTAAAATCTACTCAGCAGGTCCAATATCTGTTTGGAAATATTTTCTAGCATCCCCGCTCGGGGGGAGGTCTGGATATTCTCCAGCGGATGGCGAGGCGCCTGGGGGTAGTCCCTATTGCTTTATGTAGTAGGTGTTCAGTGGAACAGGTGATAGGTCTGTCATTCCTTCTCTCCCAATACCCTCTCTTTTCTAGAACTAGTGAGCGATGCAGTCACAAAAAGTTCAGCTGAAGTCCTGATGACACAATGCAAGCTTACCAGCCTGGACTTCCATGGCATTAACACAGCATTCTCAAAACTGAATGAAAAATTACGTCCCTTGGAACTAATCTGAGTGCATTTTTTGGCTTTGGGCGACGCCTTTGTTAAAAGTTATATATATATATATATATATATATATATATATATATATATATATATATATATATATATATATATATATATATATATATATATATATATATATAATAATAATAATAATAATAATAATTACGGTATTTATAATGCGCTTATCTTATAATAATTATAACTCTAAGCGCGCACTCACAACTCGCACACGCATGCGCACGCTTTAGACAATGACTCACGTACCACAAATAGTGAAAATATATTACGACGGTCAGCTTGGGGTGGGGAGTGTGATGATGTAGTGCTAGAACTGTTGAAAGAGGTGAGTTTTGAGGGCGGACTGGAAGGAGGAGAGAGAGAGAGTGTTTCTGACGGAGAGAGAGAGTGGGAGAGTGTTCCAGGTGGATGGACCGTATACTGAGAAGGAGCGGGGGCCGAAAGTGCTGAGTTTGGTGCGGGGGATGAGGAGGCGGAGAGGGTCGGAGGCGGAGCGGAGGGAGCGGGAAGGAGTGTAGGGGTGAAGTAAGTTGGAGAGATAAGTAGGAGCGTAGTTGTTCAGGGATTTGTAGCAGAGAGATAGAATCTTGTATTGGATGCGTTGGGGGATGGGGAGCCAGTGAAGGAGCTTGAGCAGGGGAGTGATGTGGTCGGATTTTTTCTTTCCGAGGACGAGGCGGGCAGCATTGTTCTGGACGCGCTGGAGAGTGAGAGTGGTGGAGTGAGGAAGGCCGGAAAGGAGAGAGTTGCAGTAGTCGATGCGAGATAAGATGAGAGAGACAGCGAGTTTGGTGGCAGCATACATACATACATACATACTTTGTTAAAAGTAAAGTACGCGGCTGGCCACGAATGAGTTAACGTGCCTTAAAATGGATGTCCGTAAGAAGTCGCAACCGATATAAACTGAATTTCAGATCTTTTATTAGTCACCCTTCGCTTATGGGAACGTACGGTCCATAGACGATTCCAAAATTTATGTGAAACATTTTTATAAAATTTAAAATTATTTTTAAAAATTCCTCAAAGCCCGGACAACCATGCGATATCGCATGTTTGTCGGGGTTTTAATCCACAGTTTTCGTCGAGACACGTGCAATTTTGACATTCTGATTCCCAAACATATATTTAACCCCTCCACTGCCGAGAAAAAGTGAACATGATCCAAACTGCAAGAGCCATAGATCCTCATGAGCCCCCGAGACTGCGGGGCTTATGAGGATCTAATGCCTCTTGCTGAGACCGATTTGTATCCACGTTTCTTGGACTTTGTTTGTTGGCTTTTGGTCGTTGAATGCATCCAGATTTCTGAAACAAAAATGTACACGCGTACAGTGTATGTACTACAGAGGCCTGGGAAGGGGTTAACGCCTTTGTGTTGTTCCTGTTGACGCTCGGAGACTTGTCACTCAAGGGCACGCAGCTCGAGCAGATGTCCTCGCCCTGTGGCTGGGTGACGGTGAAGAATGGCACATGGCGACGTGACTTATCAATGTCGCCTCTTCTCAGACGAAAAGGGGAGGTAATAGAAAAGGGGGATGGTAAGGGGGCATAAGGTGAGGGTGTCACCCATCGCGAGGAAGACAGAGTGTTTCCTGTTCGCGGAGATGGTGTGCTCGCTGGGAGCACCGAGTGACGCAGGATTAACCCTTTGGCTGTGGGTAGCGGTTTTTGTCGCGATGATTCCTGCCGGAATCATCACGACAAAAACCGCTACCCACAGCCGAAAGGTTAAATAAGTGTACTCTGCAGTATGCGCGCCGAGAAATTACACATCCCAACGCTGTCCCACTCTATGAATATAAGTCGTTTGACGGCGGACCGCACAACGTTTTTCCCAAATATTTCCGCAAAGAAAAACTTTTTTGTACCACTTTAAGAACGAACATCACCTAGTGAAAAAAAATTGACCTAATACGGATTTTTTTTTTTTTTTTTTTTTTTTTACTGATCTCTTATGATTTGTCGATTTTGCTGCACAGTGGCAAACATTTGTGAAAAGACAAGAAAAAGCCATTTCCAATACTCTAAAAAAATAGAGCCCAGGCAGATTTCAATATCGAGGTCAAGCATGCAGACTTCATGAATGCCTGCACTGCTTCAGGCTTGAAAACTTGGCCAATTCACGTGAAAATGGATCTTTCTTATACTGGGATAATTTAACTCATTCTACCCCAACACCGAACTCCTTAAACTTTGCCGTTGTCCTCTGAAGACTGCATTGCAGTGCAGGACACATATCGACCATGATAGTTCAAGGGTGATGCCAGAATAGCTTGGCGCCCATAGGCGCCAAGCAGGCTATTCTGGCATCACCCTTGAACTATCATGGTCGATCCTTATCTTCCTGTGGTGTGTCAGGGGTAGAGTGAGTTCACCGGGGCACATTTAGGGATGGGAAACCAACCATTTCATGAGGAGGAATTGCAATTGTTTCCGACTGTACAGTAAGACTGAAACATTATTCGAGTTTCTTAAAAGTAAATCGTATTAGGTCAACTGCCGGTGAATGATATTTGTTCTGAGATTGATATAGAAAAGTGGTTCTTTGCGGAGACATTTGCGAAAAACGCTGTGCACCCCGATGTCAAACGACCTGTACAACTTTCAAGAACAGCTGACATGACTGAGCGATCGACTGAGCTCGCGCTGGTTTAACCCATTTAGCCCCGAAGCACTATAGCAAGAAAAAGATCGACCGATGATGATTCAAGGGTAGTGCCAGATTGGCTGGCACTTGCCGGGCGCCAAGCAAATCTGGCACTATCCTTGAATCTGTTCGAGCCACCTGCTGCCGCTGGTACATTGTCGCACGCACCTCTAAAAATTAAGGGTTAAATGGGTTAACTCATTCTACCCCATCACCGAAATCCTTAAATGTTGCCGTTGTCCTCTGAAGACTGCATTGCAGTGCAGGACACAGGTCGACCATGATAGTTCAAGGGTGATGCCAGAATAGCTTGGCGCCTATAGGAGCCAAGCTATTCTGGCATCACCCTTGAACTATCATGGTCGATCCTTATCTTCATGTGGTGTGTCTGGGACAAAATGAGTTAAAGCAGATTGCGGATATCACTTACGGCCTAGGCGCCCCAAAACACTTTGGCAAGGTTTCTTTCTTCTTCTTTTTTTTTTTTTTTTTTTGACTTGACAGATAAACAGACTGTATTTGTTGGTTTGTTGGCGCATCAGCTTTGTATTCTCATAGTAGGGGACCCAGTGTACAACTGACTCCGATCAGACTGTATTTGTTGGCACATCAGCTTTGTATTCTCATAGTAGGGGACCCAGTGTACAACTGACTCCGATCAGACTGTATTTGTTGGCACATCAGCTTTGTATTCTCATAGTAGGGGACCCAGTGTACAACTGACTCCGATCAGACTGTATTTGTTGGCACATCAGCTTTGTATTCTCATAGTAAGGGACCCAGTGTACAACTGACTCCGATCCATGCACGCGAAAATCCTTGGGACAGTATCTAAAATGCCACGTGGTAGTACATGTACGTATAGGGGGAAGAAAAGGCCATCGGGCAGACGTCGGCCCGATGGCCTTATTGGGCATTGGGTTAGGGGGGTTAAACACAGGGCCGGCGCGGGATGGTAGTTGCGTTATTGCTCCTAACACCACGACGTCGGCCCGGTGGCCTTTGCCGGTGGGTTACTACTACCCGCGTTAGGAGTAATGACGCAACGACCATCCGGCGCCTGTTAATAATACCATAATAATACCGTTATTATATAGGCGCTTTTTCTCAATTTTTGGGCAAATCGACTCAACTCAAAGCGCCCTGAACTGAAACCCAACACGCACACTCACGTAACAGACACGGATTTACGCCATTTAAGACAAACACAGTACAAGACAGACGAAGGGCCAGTTCAGCTACAAATTACAGAGATTTATGATCGCTTGTATTTGAAATTTGTAAAGTGGGCTGAAACCGGTACCAAAGTGTGGGGGTGGTGGGGGGGTGGGGGGTGGGGTGGGGGGGTTGGGGGGGGGGGGTGGAAGAACCGGAGTAAAACAACAGAATTAACAACGGCAGCCACAACAACGGGAACAGCAGCTGCATCATCATCATCATCATCATCAACAACAACAACAAAAACGACACACAGCAATAACAACTACACACAGGTGTTATAGGCTTCTGGGTTCCTGAGGAAACAAGCACTTAGCAAGAAAACAAACCAGATGAACACGGAAACGCACTGAGTAGAAGTCGAAGAAGGAATTAGCGATTTAACATATTCGAATGACTAGCAAACAAGTGGACAATTAACCAGCGAACCGCCTGACGTCAGACCAAGCGACCCGCACCTTGTGTGAGACATCTGCTGTCAAACTTGACGTGACTTATTGTCAAGAGCCGTGAATATGACACACTAACCTGAAACGTTGGTTGGTTGGTTGGTTAGTTCGGGTTTAACGTCCACAGTACCGATGTGATCATGGACGGCCCTGACGGGCGGGTTATGGGGGACAGGGAAATCTATTGCCTATGGAGTACGACCTGAACACAGATCAACTTAGGCGCACTCCAACTGTGCCACTTTGATTTACCAGGACCTTTCAACGGACATGCTATTGAACAAATTCGTTTTTTTCCCCCTGGATTGTGAGTCCAGCTACCGGGGCCGGGACGGGATTCGAACCCACGACCCGGCGATTCCCTTCGCTCTCCTGCTCCGACGTTTAACCGCCTGAGCTATTTCGGACTCTAACCTGAAACGTACGCGACACGAGGCCATTGTACCATGCAGCCCACCAGTACTGCACCGCTCTGTGTGTTACGGTGCCAACAACTGCGTCAGTACACACACGGATCAAGGATGTATTAATCTTTACTGACGCAAATGCTCATCACACCTTTTCATCCTGATACGCTACTGCTTGAAATTAGTTTGACTATTATAGTTCAAGGGTGGTGCCAGAATAGCTTGGCGCCTTAGGCGCCAAGCTATTCAGGCATCACCCTTGAACTAAAACGGTTGATCTGTCTCCTAATCTGTAACGCAGCCTTCATAGGCGATTTAAAAAAAAAAAAATCCGCCTCGGAATGTAATTAAAGGTTAAATCTTACTACCGCACTTTGACACAAGATGCCGTAAAGGTGAACATTCCTGAATTTATAAATAATAATTATTGTCCTATGATGAATACATCCCATCTAGGTCAGAGGTTAGATTTATCATAATACGAATAGTTCCAAAATGGCGTCAGAATAGCTTGGAGCCTCTAGGGGTTAAGCTATTATCGCGAAAGATGTTACAGGGCACCATTCTAACCTTAAGTTTATTTGGGTCGATCAGGTAGAGCGTCCAACTTTCGTCGGAAAGATTGAGGGTTCGCCTGAATCCATCCAACTGGGTCAAACTTTGCTTTTGAATTTTTGAATGGTTACTTTATAGATTGTTTATAGAGTGCGTTTTTTTTTTTTTTTTTTTTTTTTTTTTTTTTTTTTTTTTTCAATTAAAAGAAAAACTTTTTGTAAATTGCATTTTTTGGTGTAATTATTTATCTTTGTACAATTAGCTTTTGTTAAGCGCCTAGAGCTCTAATTTCCGAGGTTAGGCATTATACAAGTACTCCTTATTATTGTTATTGTTGTATTATTATTATTATTATTATTATTATTATTATTATTATTATTATTATTATTATTATTATTATTGACCCTAGTCGGTGCCTCGTCCTTAAAATCACTTTCGTGGTGGACAAAAGGCGTCACGAGCCCTAAAACGTCTAACGTCTATTTTGGTCGATCCGTTTCGTGTTGTAAATTTGTGTGATGAATAGGTTAACGGAGGTGAACTTAACTCGTTCAAGGCATGCCGCATCCGGATACGCGGCATAATATATGCAGCACTCCTTGAATGTGTTAACCTATTCAGCCCCGACGCACTACAGCAGGAGATGGATGAACCATGATAATTCAAGGGTAGTGCCAGATTAGCTTGGCGCCTGATGGCGCCAAGCTAGTCTGGCACTACACTTGAATTACCATGGTCGATCCATTTCCTGCAACTGGCGCATAGTCGTTATGTGACGCCTCCAAAATGCGGTCGTGGAGTTAAATGGGTTAACAAACGCGGTGTCGCAGAGGTGACTTACAAACACATGCAGGTCAATGCAGGTCAATGTATCCATAGAATATTGAAATTACACCGGCGTTTTCTGTCTGCCAAGCTGTCTCCGTATGACCGCATTTGTTAGGAAGTGTCATTTATGGATATTATAAAATAAATTGTTTAAATTATGTTTAACTCATTCGAGACGAGCCGCCTCCGGATACGCGGCATAAGCCGCGTATCCGGAGGCGGCACGTATCGAATGAGTTAATCATTCGTTTAACTGTGTCCGTCAAACTTGCTCTAGCGGCCGGCCCCCTTTAGATCGTGGTCACCTGCTTACAGCAGCCGCTCAAGAAGTGTGCATCCCGTTCACATTTAGTATATAGTTTGTGTACTAGCACACATGCTTCCTTCTTTTTATACAGTGGAACCTGTTTTGAGTGACAACATTTTACAAGAGAAAAAGTGGCATTGAAGACAGGTGCTCTCTCAAGAGAAGTTTTGAAGGGCAAAAAAAGTGACACCTGTCATTAAAGACCATCATTTAGTTGGCTACTGCCATCTAAATGATGGTCTTCAGTGACAGGTGCTCTCTCATAAGAGTGTGTTGTTTTTTTTCTTCTCCAAACAGGTTTTGTTCTGTTACGCATTTCACTCATGACTGTTTCTCTCTTTTTTCATTTCATTAGGTGGGTATGGGAGCCCATCCGTGCCACAACATGGCTTTCTGGAGAGTGGCTGTCCTGCTGTCAAGTTTCATCACTCTTGTAGCGACTCAGCATCTGTTCAGTGCGTTAGCTTATTGCACAGTCATCTTACTTTTTATTGTTAACCCTTTGGCTGTCGGTAGCTTTTTTTTTTTGTCGAGGTGATTCCTGTAGGAATCACCTCGACAAAAAGCGCTACCGACAACTGACAGTGCTCTTTCCGAAACTAGCTTTTAATTAATTAAGGTTGTTTATGTACTTGTTTAAACCATGATTGTAATCAGTGTTACGTATACCTTTAAAAAAAAAGTAAGTTAACTGTTTAAGACTGGCTCTCGCTAGCGTTTTTTGTAGCGCTACCGACAACTGAAAGTGAAAGTGCTCTTTCCGAAACTCGCTTTTAATCAATTAACGTTGTTTATGTACTTGTTTAAACATTGTAATCAGTGTTACGTATACCTTTAAAAAAAAGTAAGTTAACTGTTTAAGATTGGCCGTTGGTAGCGGTTTTTGTCGCGATGATTCCTGAAGGAATCATCGTGACAAAAACTGCAACCGACAGCCAAAGGGTTAATAGAATAACGTTAACTATGTTTGTGTTACAGACTGTCCCAGCCACTGGTACCAGCACGCGGAAGAGTGTTATCTGTTTGAAGGAGATTCCCCTAAGACGTATGAGCAAGCTAGGATCGCATGTGGCGTAAGTACACCACTACACCCTTATAAGTACACAGCTGCACCCCTGTGAGTACACCGCTGCACCATTTTAAGTACACAGCTTCACCCCTATGAGTACATCGCTGCACCATTAGAAGTCCGCCGTGAGATGGACTAACTAACCATTAGAAGTACACATCTGCACCCGTATAAGTACACAGCTGCACCCGTATAAGTACACAGCTGCACCCGTATAAGTACACAGCTGCATTCTTATAAGTACACCGCTGCACCATTATAAGTACACAGTGCACCTTATAAGTACACAGATGCGCCACTATAAGCACACTGCTGCACCCTTATAAGTACACAGCTGCGCCTTTATGAGTACACAGCTGCACCCTTATCGGGACACAGCTGCACCCTTAGTATTGGAAATAAACGTCTCGAGTAGCTGAATTCGGACGATGGTGTACCACTTCAGTGAGTCTTCGTTCGCGACAAACGACTCCAAGCCACGAAAGAGAGTGAAGCCATGGCGGATAACCAGCGGATAACCAGCGAATAACCAGCTTGTACCATAAGCACGGACAACACTCCAAACACCAAGAGGCATAGATCCTCATAAGCCCTCCGGGCTCATGAGGATCTATGCCTCTTGGGGATGTTTGGAGTGTTGCCCATGCTTATGGTCCAAGTCGGCTGTCCGCTGTGACTTCCCTCTCGTTCGTTGTTGGGAGTCGTCCGGCGTGAACGTAACCTCGCGTTTTTCTTTTCGTCACTAACTGACAATAAGTCACTTTGACAAATGTCTAACGCAAGAAGGAATGCCGCAGACTAAAGATTCCCAAAGGCGTATGAAAATTTTGTCCAAGAATCACCTGGATACAAGTCGTTTCGGGTTTTTCTGAGGGTGTAGTTATGGCGGTCTGCAGATGGCTGGCTGAAGGTCGTTCTTTCCCCGGCTGTGGGTTAATGTTTGTGTTTTGTTGTTGGCAGGATCATGGTGCATCACTGGTTAGCGTGAGGGACGCGCCGACACACAGCTTTATTAGGAACTGGTTGGACAGGAACGATCCCTTTTTGTAAGAACGCCAACGCACGCACGCACGCACGCACGCACGCACGCGCGCACGCGCGCACGTACGCACGCACGCACGCACACACACACACACACACACACACACACACACACACACACACACACACACGAGAGGAGAGGAGAGGGGAGGGGTGGGGGAGAGGGAGGCATACATCTTAGCAATTTTTTTCATTAAGCCATTTAGGCCCAAGGCTGCATTTCCGAAATATTAGGGGTGTCACTTAACGACTGTGTATCAGTTGCAGGGGATGAATCGACCATGATAGTTCAAGGGTAGTGCCAGATTAGCTTGGCGCCTGCTGGCGCCAAACTAATCAGGCGCTAACCTTGAATTATCATGGTCGATCCACTTCCTTCTGTAGTGCTCTGGGGGCCGAGTGGGTCAACAGACAGACATGCACTTTCAAGGCAAGGACCACTCAACCTCTGCCCCCTTCCTATCCACCTCCCCCCCCCCCAAGCACCCCCCCTCCGCCCCCTCCTCCCTCACACACACAATACACACACACATTCAACCATTGCATTCATTCTATTTTAAGGCCTGGATCCACGATAATCTATGCCGTATGGCAGCATCGGATGCACGATATCTGAGGAAATGCCACATTATATGAAAGTGCTTTACGGCACTGCCGGGTGGAAGTTACAGCACAAGAAAAAAAAGGTCATCAGTGCCTGGCTCTGGCGCTGCTTTCAAAGGCCTAGGGATGTGTGTTGTGCGAGGAGCGAGTTCATTGGCTTCCGGACGCTGTCGGATGCCTCATACCAAACCGATATGGAACATGTTCTATCACCATCCAGCATCCAACAGTCTGATCACGACGTCACCGTTCCCATAACAACTCGTATGATCCGCCACTGCTGTACGGTATCGCTTTATCGTGGATCCGGGCCTTTACGTGACAGTCACATGTTATCATGTGTTATTAACCCATTCTGCCCCAAGGTCGGAATCCCTAGATTTTGGAGTTGTCCTCTTCAGGCTGTATTACAAATTAGGAAACATCTCGACCATGATAGTTCAAGGGTGGTGCCAGAATAGCTTGGCGCCTATGGGCGCCAAGCTATTGTGACACCACCCTTGAACTTACATGGTCGATCCGTATTTTGCTGTGTTTGTTTGGCGGCTGAATGAGTTAACCTGTCCACGTGAGCAGGCGCCGGTGGTATACGAGTGGTATCCGAGAGAGTGTGTCCAGACTGGAGAAGACCGGTTTTATCTGGGAGAGCAACGGCGAGTTGGTAAACCTGGCCCTGAACTTCTGGATTCCCGGCAAAGACCGCAACAACTCCAACGGCGTCATCGTGTATGAGCTGGGAGGTAAGAGGAATTTATCGTAGACTTCAACTTTTTTTAAAACCGATTTTTTTTCTTTAATCCCTTCACTGCCCCGCCGTGACATGGCTTCAATTGCCTGCTCAGCGTCAAACCCTAACAGCCAACCCTTTTCTGACGCAGGTTGTGTGTTTTTTGTTTTTGTTTTTTGTTGTTGCAGTCTTCATTAATTCAAAGCCAAAGATTCTAGTTCCTTCCGAAAGTGATGTCAACAAGAGGCACATATCCTCATGAGCTCCCGCAACTGCGGGGGCTCATGAGGATCTATGTCTCTTGCAGTTGGATCATCTCACCTTTCTCGAGAGTGAAGTGGTTAATCTTATAAGAATACAGACTTTCACATTTCGGATGGGTATGGAGTCCGAGTCAGAAATGTGTATTTCTGTCACGGTTAGTGTTACGTTTTCTAAACACGGGTTTGATTTCAGTACCAAACCATCATCGTAACAATTACACATCGTGAATACGTCTACAGAACGAGTCATCCCTTTGTTGCAGGTGCTGGTTACGGGTGGACGCTCGTGTCCCAAGGTGAAGAGCTGCCCTACATCTGTGAAATCGCGCGTGCTGAGGCCTACAGGGTGGTTCAAAATGAAAGAGACTTCGGTGAGCCATATACTTACTTACTTACACAACAAACCAAGGGGAATCACTCAGCGCTGGACAGACGAACAGTTAGATCCCCTGCCCCCGCCTATCAGGCACCCATTCGCCAGCCCACAGAGAAATACGCAGGTATAGAACAAGACGATCATCTACATCCCTAAAAAGGATGCATCAGGTCTCTTATATAACCCATGTCTTTCTCCGGAACTTAGGAAGTAGGCAGGGGAAACATACATACACAAACACGAAGGTGCATTACTATATGTGGTCGGGTAAATACCCTGAATTCCCACAGTAGATGCACAGAACATTACACAACAATGTAACGATACAAATTTGCCTCGAGTTATAATGAGATACTCACAAACCAGATAGGTGAGGCTAGCGCTGGCAGAATTGTACAACAAACCAAGGGGAATCACTCAGCGCTGGACAGACGAACAGTTAGATCCCCTGCCCCCGCCTATCAGGCACCCATTCGCCAGCCCACAGAGAAATACGCAGGTATAGAACAAGACGATCATCTACATCCCTAAAAAGGATGCATCAGGTCTCTTATATAACCCATGTCTTTCTCCGGAACTTAGGAAGTAGGCAGGGGAAACATACATACACAAACACGAAGGTGCATTACTATATGTGGTCGGGTAAATACCCTGAATTCCCACAGTAGATTATAACTCGAGGCAAATTTGTATCGTTACATTGTTGTGTAATGTTCTGTGCATCTACTGTGGGAATTCAGGGTATTTACCCGACCACATATAGTAATGCACCTTCGTGTTTGTGTATGTATGTTTCCCCTGCCTACTTCCTAAGTTCCGGAGAAAGACATGGGTTATATAAGAGACCTGATGCATCCTTTTTAGGGATGTAGATGATCGTCTTGTTCTATACCTGCGTATTTCTCTGTGGGCTGGCGAATGGGTGCCTGATAGGCGGGGGCAGGGGATCTAACTGTTCGTCTGTCCAGCGCTGAGTGATTCCCCTTGGTTTGTTGTACAATTCTGCCAGCGCTAGCCTCACCTATCTGGTTTGTGAGTATCTCATTATAACTCGAGGCAAATTTGTATCGTTACATTGTTGTGTAATGTTCTGTGCATCTACTGTGGGAATTCAGGGTATTTACCCGACCACATATAGTAATGCACCTTCGTGTTTGTGTATGTATGTTTCCTCTGCCTACTTCCTAAGTTCCGGAGAAAGACATGGGTTATATAAGAGACCTGATGCATCCTTTTTAGGGATGTAGATGATCGTCTTGTTCTATACCTGCGTATTTCTCTGTGGGCTGGCGAATGGGTGCCTGATAGGCGGGGGCAGGGGATCTAACTGTTCGTCTGTCCAGCGCTGAGTGATTCCCCTTGGTTTGTTGTACAATTCTGCCAGCGCTAGCCTCACCTATCTGGTTTGTGAGTTACTTACTTACGCCTGTCACCCCTACCCGGGTATAGGCTGTCGACGAGAGACCTCCAGCAACTCCTGTCCTGTGCTTCTTCTTCTTCGATTCTACTCCAGGTGGTTCTCAGTCTCTTGATGTCTGCTTGGAGGTCTCGACGCCAGGAGTTTCTCGGCCTACCTCTTTTCCTCTTTCCCTGGGGGTTCCATGACAATGCCTGCCTAGTGATACTGGAAGCTGGCTTTCTCAGACTGTGACCGATCCATCCCCATCTTCTTCGCCCAATTTCATTCTCTGCTGTTATCTGTTCTGTTCTCTCCCAGAGTCTGACGTTGCTGATCTTCTCTGGCCAGTGGATTTTCAAAATTCTTCTAAGGCAACTGTTCATGAAGGTCTGTACTCTGTTGACTGTGGTTTTTGTCAATCTCCAAGTCTCTGCTCCATATAAGAGAACTGCTTTTACATTGGAGTTGAAAATCCGGACTTTGGTGTGTTGTGACAGCTCTCTGGAGCTCCACACTTTTTTCAACTGGAGAAAGGCTGCTCTGGCTTTACCGATTCGTGCTCTGACATCTGCATCAGTGCCGCCTTTTTTGTCTATGATGCTCCCGAGATAGGTGAAGGACTCCACCTCCTCCAACGGGGTGCCAGCAAGCAAGACTGGTTCTTGCCTGGTTGCGTTCAGCCTCATTGTCTTTGTTTTCTGTTTGTGAATGGAGAGGCCCACTTGGGACGAGATGTCAGCAAGCCTCGTGGTCTTGTCCTGCATTTGTTGATGAGTGTGGGACAGTAATGCCAAGTCGTCTGCAAAATCGAGGTCGTCAAGCTGTGTCCACAGTGTCCACTGTATTCCACTTCGTCTGTGCTCTGTGGTCATCTTCATGACCCAGTCTAGGTGAGCCATATAGTACAGTACAAATAAATTATTCCTATAATAATGACTTTCACAACTTTGGGCGGCGTCCGTACGGACTATGTGCCATCTCTGGGAGATGCAGTGACCATGCTAGTTCCAGGGTAGTGCCAGATTAGCTTGGCGCCTGGAAAGGCGCCAAGCTAATTTGGCACTACCTTGGAACTATCATAACCAGACCACCTACCGCTGTGGCGTTTCAAGGCCGGTTCAGTTATATATCCACGCACTTACATTCAGGTCTGCAAAGTTACAATCCAGACCAAAAAGGTGACTGCCAAGCGTGTAAAATGCAAAGAAGTACCTAACGGAGAAAGAAACACGCTTAGAAAGGCGGGTACAACGGAGCAAAAGAGGTATTACGGCGGTGTTTCTAAAGTGTTTCTATTACTAAAGTGTTTCCGATGATTCCAAAAATGTCGCATTTCTTTTGCTCGTCGGTATATTTTTACACATTGATCATGCAACCGACAGCATCAGCTGAAAAATACTGACCACCAAAAGAAATGCATTTTAAAAAATAATCGGAAACACTAAAAAAAAATGATTCCAAAAATGTCTCATTTCTTTTGCTCGTCGGTATATTTCTACACGTAGATCACGCAAACGACAGCATCAGCTAACTATACTGACAAGCAAAAATGTCGCATTTCGTTTGCTTGTCGGTATATTTCTACGCATAGCTTATGAAAACAATCCTCATCAGCTAACTATACTGATGAGCAATAGAAATGCAACATTTTAAATCAACGGAAACACTAAAGTGTTTCCGATGATTCCAAAAATGTCGCATTTCTTTTGCTCGTCGGTATATTTCTACACATTGATCATGCAGACGATTCTGTGTCTCTGTCCTTCAGATTACGGCCTGATGGTGCTGGACTTCAACTCACTGACACGCGGGCCACACTTCACACGTCAGCCCGTCAGCACTGTGGTTGTGGGGAATCCCAAGCTGGCACAGCTGGAGTGTGTTGCGGACTCCAATCCTCCTCCTACCTACAAGTAGGTTGTCGGTAGTTAGCACTATAATTTAACCCTTTCACTGTCGTTGATCGTAAAGTGTGCCTCAGCAATATTTGTTAATTCAAATGGGCAATAAAAAAAGGTTCTGACGGACCCTTCGATTTTTTTTCCTGATCAAAGACTTTTCTGATATGCTGTTTCATTGTATTGACTGACAGAATTGTTTTTTCCCGTGTATAAAGATGGTTCAGAGGTCCCGGCTTCCAGGAGGAAGTGACGGCGAAGTTAAACAGCCGCTACACGCTGACCAATGGGAAGCTGATAATCCAGAACCCGCGCGAGGGCCCGGATGCTAACTTATACCGCTGCACGGCCGAGAACCCACTGGGCCTGGTTATCAGCAATGAAGTGGATCTCAGTTTTGGAGGTAAACAATTTGCTGATACTTTTTGTGTTGGTCTGTGATTTCTGTGACCAAAACAATCACTAACCAGCGCACTTGTTGTGTATCGGAAACAACTATAATTATGTGGGCCATACAATCGTGGAAAAAATGAGATAATAAGATTAACTAGCAGTCTGGATCCGGAGGGCAAATACTGAACATTTCTGACCTTTGGGAATCTTAGTAGAGCTATAATCCGCATTAACTCATTCAAGACGTACCGGATCATCCGGCAGTGAATTTGTATGATGGCTTTCGAGAGATCGGGTCTGGCCTCTAGCTGTAGAGGGTTACTATACTGACGAACAAATGAAATACGACATTATCAGAAACATCGGAAACACTGAAGTTGCTTATTAAGAAATGCAACATTTTTAAATCATCGGAAACACTTTAGTGTTTCCGATGATTTAAAAATGTTACATTTCTTAATAAGCAACTTCAGTGTTTCCGATGTTTCCGATAATGTCGTATTTCATTTGCGCGTCAGTATACAGTTTATTCAAATTTACATGCATTAATTGTTCTTTTCAGCCCTGGGCGAATTTTCAAACGTCGCAGACGCAGCGGTCAACGCCAAAGCGTATGACGGGGTGGCCATTGAATGCAGCAAGATCACATTCAAACCGGGTAACTGGTCCATTCAGTTATTTAATCTTTCACTTTTTTTGTCCTTGTTGAATGTAAGTAAAATGTAAGTAAAATTGGCACGTTGCCTCCAGCTATAATCATTGAAAGTTAATGTGAATGAGTGTACGTTTTTCGTTTTTCTCTGTCAGTCAACGATATCATTTTCCGGTTGACTGCCGTTCTTAAGCCATTGCTTGTCACAGCGTGTTTTTTTTTTTTTTTTAATATTTTTTTTAGTTGATTCCTGCAGCCAATCAGCCCTAAAGTCGTGATTCGTGATTGGCGTTTTTATTCGCTTCTCGTGATTCGTGATTGCAATGTTTTCATCGTCGTGATCCGCCATGAAAGAAGGGGTCGTCTTGAAACCTGAAAGCCCGAAATATATTTTCGTGATCCGTGAAATCGTCCTGGTTATCTCGTTGGTTATCTCGTAAAACGTGAAAGTTCGTTGCCAGAATGTAAATTCTCGTCAGAAATCTCATCAAGCTTATATGGCACACACTTGAACTATCATGGTAAATCTCTTATAAAATGTCTGTCGTAGTCTTCAGAGAAGACCTGCGAAGTCTGGGACATTTTGCTGTGACAGCTCAACGTGTTTACGTTGACTGTATGAAATTTTCTGTTACAAAGTCAGTGTCAAACACCGCACTATTCACTTCACAAAACCTACGACAGAGTCTGTTTTGAGCAAACGACCGTTTGAGACATCACCTGCCATTAAAGGCCATCATTTAGGTAGCCTCAGCCACCTAAATGATGGTCTTTAATGGTAGCTTTTAACACATTTTACCCCAAGATCGAAATGCCCGAATTTTGAAGTTGCCCTCTGAATGACTGTATTACAAAATTCTAGATGATGCTGATGATAAAACGTTTATTAGGATAACGTTTTAGGCAATAGATTGAGCATGCTAGTTCAAGGGTGGTGCCCGAATAGCTTGGCGCCTATGGGCGCCAAACTACTCTGGCACCACCCTTGAACTATCATGCTCGATCCATGTCTTACTGTGGTGTGTCGAGGTTGAATGAGTTAAGAGGACTTTTTTTTCACTCATAAAAAGATGGTTGCTCTAAAGATGTTCTTACTTAACCCTTCAAGCCACGGATCCCTACAGCAGGAGACGGCTTGACCATGATAATTCAAGGGTAGTGCCAGATTCGCTTGGCGCCTGAAGGCGCCAAGCTAATCTAGCACTGCCCTTGAATTATCATGGTCAAGCCATCTCCTTCAACTGGTACATATGCTTTGGCAACACCTCCAAAATTTGAGAAATGGGACCTTGGGGCCAAAAGGGTTAATAAACAACTATGGTTTTAGTCACGTTTTCTTCACTTTCAGCCGTGAAATACAACTGGTTTAAGGAGACCACTGAGAGCTTTGTCAGGCCCGCCTTCCAGACCTATCAGTTCATGTCCCAGAACGGGAAACTGTACTTCTCGGAGGTGACGAGAGCTGACGCGGGTCGCTACCACTGCATTACCATTCTCACCGGCGTCAATCGCTACACGATTGGTACCAATCAGCCACCCACACGAACCTCCCTGGCTATTCCCCTGTTCGTGCATGACCAAGGTATAGTAATTGAATTCAGATTGCATTTCTGTTGGCAGAATCGGTTTCGTTAGCATTTGCAGTCATATTAACTCAAAATGGTTTAGCTGCACAATGGACTCAATCCATGAGTCAGTTTGTTTGAAATCTATCGGGTTTGTTGTTGTTGTTGTTGTTGTTTTTTTTTTCTTGAATATGTATCATAGTGATTTTCGTGTTCATTTTTCTTTTGCAAATCTATAGCTTTGACTTTACTTGCATGTTTATCGTAATCATTGCCATGTGCATTTTTCGTTTTTGTTTTGCAACTTAATAGTGTGTAGACTTATATGACTGTACTGATCAAGCAGTTAGAGCAAATAAAATGAGTAAATTTTGCCAATGCTCATTCAGCACAATGTTGAAGAGACAGGGAGTCACACTAGTTGCCTCCCTCGATTCGCTACCGAT
This sequence comes from Semisulcospira habei, assembly GCA_036245525.1. NCBI lineage: Eukaryota > Metazoa > Mollusca > Gastropoda > Semisulcospiridae > Semisulcospira > Semisulcospira habei. The sequence continues at coordinate 312,361,632 of BTPG01000001.1, read as the reverse complement.
AGCGAGGACAGGGAGACAATCAGCGTGAGTCAGTCAGTCAATCAAGTCACCGGTACTGCACGCACGAGAGTGTTAATTAATTGAAGACGTGCCATATACGGATACGCGGCAAACAGCTCCAAAAGGTTCAGACTGGAAGAGTGAAGCTAACCTGACATGTCCTATGCGTATCCGTATCCGGCACATCTCCAAACAGTTAAGATTTGAGGAATGAAATTACGCTTACATTTCTATTATATATAATAGCACCCAAATCCGACTGGGGTCCAGAAATTCAGGATGACTTCATAGCTGTATTCCCACAGCCTCCTCTCAGGGGGCAGGACGTCAGATTGGAGTGCTTCGCTTATGGCTCGTGAGTAGTTTACATCACTCGTTTTCCCCACGAGCTGTGGCTGAACAGTTCGGTTCAAAACCTTAATTGTTTACGGTTTTTGTAATAGGCATTGTAATGAGAAAACATCTCGTTTGGACAACTTTGACACGCCTCAGAAGCAGGAAGCTAATTTGGCGTGACCTTTGAATCGAGAGCTACTATACTTTGTCAAATTTAAGTTGACAAACATAAATGCCAAACAAAATTAAATAAAGCAAATTGGTATTACATAATTGATAATAAGTTAATAATAATAATGAACAAACAAATAAGTAAACAATAATAATAATATTAATAATAATAAATAAATAATAAATAAATACATAAGTAAATAAATAAATAAATAAATATTAAATGATTCAGTAAATAATTCAACAACTAAACAATTAGCTAAAATAATTAATTAATTAATTATTAAGTAATTAAGTAATATAATAATAACTTAATTATCTCCTTAAATAATTAATAATTAATAAGTTATTAATTAATTAATTAATTATTATTAATTGATTATAAAAATGATAAATAAAAAATGATTTTGTTTTTAAAAAAATCAGAATAACAAACTGTTTCTGCTTCAGCTCGACAACGCCCTTCCACTACAGCTGGGTGAGAGAGGGCAAGCCCTTGCCAGAGGGAACCACCCTGTCTGACCACAACCGCGTGCTGACCATTCCTGAAGCTCGGCTGGAGGACCAGGGTGTCTACACGTGCCACGTCAGTCGCAGCTCCAACGCACGTGACTCCAAATCCATCAACCTGTCTCTGGGAGGTACAGGAATGAGATACACTTTCTCCCATTCTCTGCCAGCGGGCGCGGACTGCGTGTTTGAACTGATCGTAAATGCACCCTCAAAGATCGAATACGCCCAAGGAAGTTGGAAACAAAGTGGTTTCAACAAGAGGCATAGATTCTCATGAGCCCCCGCAAATGCGGGGGCTTATAAGGATCTATACCTTTTGCAGTTGGGTGGTGTTTTTTTCTCGGCGGTGCTGGACAATGAAAAAAACCAAACGTTAGACGTTTAGGGCTTAACGTCTTTTGTCCACCACAAAGGTGATTTCAAAGACGGGGCACCGGAAAGAGGTCTGAGCAATATTTGACCCCAGCTGGGTTCTAACCCACGACCTTTCGGACGAGAGTCGAACGCTCACCACAGCTCCCCCTTGTCCAAGAGTTCTAATCACAGTTATAACGTTACTGTTCAGTAACCATGCGATTCGTGTGGCGCATGATACTAAATTATAACCCACATTTAGCATTCCCTTTTCATTAATTTTGTAGTCGCATAGCGATTCTGACCTAGTCTTTGGTGTCTTTGACAAACAAACACCGATGAAACTGTTCAGTCGGTTCCACACATAGTATTATTGCACATTTTGTATTACTATTGCTCCCAAAATATAACCTGTTCATCAACCAGATGTAAGAAAGGAAAAAAAAAGGAACATTATAGTATCAGGAACGCAGTCTCAAAGTGTAAGGGAGATAAACTCTTCCCTTCATTCTTGAATTGTTTCCCTTGTCCAGCCCTGCCCTACTTCATCTCCAAGCTGAGAGACCAGCACGTGGACATCCACTCCCAGCTCACTTGGCGATGTGACGCACGCGCCAACCCTCCCGCCACCTACACCTGGTACAAGAACGGCGAGGTCGTGACCTCTGACCCCGCCACGGGCATCCAGGTCAGCAGCAATGTCATGCGCATCGCGCGCCTTGACCCCAAGCTTCACGACGGCATGTACCAGTGCGGGGCGGTCAACACTTACGGGATGACCTTGTCCGAAGGTCAACTAAGAGTGCTGGGTGAGTACGGAAGGGAATGCGTACATAATTATTTTCAAATGTGATCTGGTCTGAGATTTTGAACCTTACGGCCTGGGGGCCGTAAGGTTCAAAATCCCAGACCAGATCACAGAAGAATGTTTTTTTTTGTTTGGCATCCTGTCTCGGAAGACAATGGAGTATATGCGCTTGCTGGGTCAGTCACTGGAGTGACCTCTCCAGGGCGCAAGCCTGGGCGAAGTGTATGGAGATCCTGGGGTGCCCAGTCGTCAAGATCCCCCTCTCGGCCTCGCTGATGTATCCAAAGGAATGCAAAGCAGTACGTTTGGCACCAGTTTGGCTGCAGGAGCTGCCAGAACAGTGCGTGAATACAGGCAGCTGTCTGCCTTCGGGGCTCCACTCCTGATTTGAAGGGTTTACTCCCCCACATTTGGCCGTTGGATCCAACCTGATCTCCTCCGTCCTCTAGCCGTTGGCTGTCAGAAACAGCTCATCCGCCTAGTGGTGCAATGTGAACACCACCCCCTCACGTGGTTTAGCCCACCAGCTGAGGTGGTTTGCCAGGGTGTGGCGCTTGGAGCCAGCACGTGAGAGATTAAGGAGATGGATGAGGACCAGTGATGCCCGTCCGTCCTATGTAGGACGCAGCTGCCGAACAGCAAAGGTGCTACCTCTATCCAGAGCCCCCTACACCCAGAAGAATGTAGTCGGAAATTTTAACAAAATGTGAAACTAGCTCTTGATTATTCTAGAATGTTTCGCACTGTAAGCCCACTTTAAGCACAGACGAACTCGCAATTGTCGTGCTAGTCTGTGAGTTAGCACCCTACCCTGCGGCTCTAGTCTGTAAGGTCAAAAGGACGGTTCTAGGCTGCAACATGCAAAATGACAGGCAGTGGCAGTGCTAACCTTGTGATTTTTGCGCCTTACGGCAGGTGGCCGTGATGGGCGAAAAATCAAAGGCGAATACTAAGATTGCTGGCTATTTTAATTTAATTTAATTTAAGTTTAGTTTAGTTTAGTTTAGCTAAATTTAGTTTAGTATAGCTGTGTTTGGTTTAGTTAGTTTAGTTTAGTTTAGCTTAGCTTAGCTTAGTTTAGTTTAGTTTAGTTTAGTTTGTTTGCTTTTTATTTTAATTTATTTTTTTAATATTTTTTTTCTTTTTTCTTTCTTTTATTTCGTGTCGTTTATTTATTTACTATTTATTGTTTATTATTTATTTATTTATTATTTATATTCAAGGTACTCGTGTCATGAGTGGTTCATTTTATTTAAATGTATTTAAGTTGATTCAGTTCAATTGAATTTAATTCAATTCAGTTTAATTTAATTTCATTTAATTTTGTTTTATTTTACCGTTGCAGCCTTCGCCCCGACATTCCAAAAACATCCCCTCATCGCCGAAATCCGGGCGGCAGAGAGAGGCAACGTCACTATAACCTGCAGTCCAGAGGGTGCCCCAACGCCGCTAATAGAGTGGTTTAAAAACGGTAACCTACTGGCCTCGGACGGAAGTCGTATCATCCAGCTGCCGAACGGTAATCTCGTGATACAAGGCGTGATGGGGTCTGACCAGGGCAGTTATACGTGCAAAGCCACCAACGAGTACGGCGAGGCTTCGAGCTCCACAGTAATGACAATGGCCAGTGAGTATTCACCCAGTACACAGAAGGTCAGCAATTACCATTCAGCAAAAGTCATCGGGCCGACCTCGGCCCGATGGCTTTTGCTGAATGGTCAGTAATTGCTTTAACCCATTTAGCCTCAACGCGCTACAACTGGGTTCACCAACAGGATGATAATTATAAGGTAGTGCCAGATTGGCTTGGCGCCGTCAGGCGCCAAGCCAATCTGACACTACCTTACAAATATCATGGTCGAGCCATCTCCTGCAACAGTCTTTAGGGGACACTTTACACTTGAAATTGCGTCCTTGGGGTTAAATGGGTTAAGTAATTGCTTTACTAAATTATGTGCGTGTAATCAGTCACGGTTTTGAAGGTCTCCTTTTAAAAAAATATATACATGGTCATTCACAATGTTTTTGTACACCTTTGATTGTAATCCAGACTGATACCCTGAAGTAATCATACATACGGCCCATTACATTACCAGCTTAATTTACTTGATCCAAGATAATTTGGCTGATTTAACGTTATTTCCTTGATTTAATGAATTCTCAATTAAAAAAAAACCAAAAAAAAAAAAAAAAACCGAAAAAAACCCCCAGGAAAATAAATCTGACTTTCATTTTTTTTATTCCCTCAAATTTAATTGCACCAATCGCTGTTTATTTTCAAAAGACCTTGACCCTAAATTCTGACCTTGTCGTTGACCTTAACAGATTCACTCAAATTAAATCGAACCAATCGCTACTCATTTTCAAAAGACCTTGATCTACATTCTGACCTTGCCCTTGACCTTGACAGAGGGCACGGCGATCACCATGCGCCCCGCCAACACGCGAGTGACCGTGAACAGCACGGCCTTCCTGAGCTGCGCGGCTTCTTACGACCCCAGCATGGACCTTGTCTACGCCTGGTATTTCAACGGCAGGCTGCTGGACGTCGATTACAGAGCGGACCTGCGTCAGGTGGGTATTAACCCAGTGAGCAAAAGGCTTTCAGGTCGACGTGGACACCGTTTGCTGGCCTGCGCACAGCGGCAAAAAGACCAATGGCCGAGGTCGACTGATGCTGGCCCGCGCACAGCTGTGCGCGGGCCAGCATCAGTCGACCTCGGCCATTGGTCTTTTTGATTACTAAGAAGAAGATTGTTCTAACTGTGGCGCGGGCTACAATTCAGCCCACAAAGGCGCACAAAGGCCCACACAGGTCGTTTCGCATATCTGGGAGAAGATTTCTGGCTGGTAGCGAAGGTAGAGCCTGGCGCAATCTTTGAGTGGTATGAAATTGGTTTCGTCCGGCTCTGTCACATTTGTTATCTGTGAAAAGAAATAATGATCTGCCGTTTCATGGCTAAGGCTAGCATGCTCATTTTTTGTACAAGGAAAGTCTCGCTTTTCTATATAAAAAAAAAAAAAATGGACATACTGGTTGTTTGCCATTCAACGGCAAAATATAATAATATAAGTAACTTACTTAGCACCCACTTCTCCCTCTTTCTTATATATATATATATATATATATATATATATATATATATATATATATATATATATATATATATATATATATATATATATATATATATATATATATATATATATATATATATATATATATATATATATATTTTCTTTCTTTTTTCCCAGCTAGATCTTTGCTCATTACTCTATGATGCACTGTTCTCTCCCTTCCTGTTCTGGTCACCTATTGAGTGTTAGGCCCATATTAATTTCACGCACTGAAATCTGGGCACAGCCCAATGCGCAAAAGGCCATCGGGCCGACGTTGGCCGCCACTGGCTCGCTCACGGTCGTGCGCGGGCCAACGGCGGCCGACGACGGCGCGATGGGAGTGAACTCGATGTAGTCAAACCTTGCGGGCTCTCATTTTACTTTCTTCATTTTTTCGGCGGGGGGGGGGGGGGGGGGGGGGGGGGGAGGAGGAGGGTGGGGGGGGGGGTGGTGGGGTGGAGGGGGTGCAGTATGGTGCTTGGTTCTAAAAATTGAAGAATGAAAACTATAAAGAATGTGTAAATGACCTGGTGTTGACGAACCGAGATGCAGGCGGCATCTTACTGAGATTCTTACAGTTTCGTATAATGATCGTGCACATACTGAGCGATGGGAAAAGACTAGGGCGTATATAATACCTGAGTTGGGGTGACCAACGTTTGTCATATATGTCGTTTGACATTGGAGCGTATAACGTTTTTTCGCAAATATCTCCCCAAAGAACAATGAAGTCTGCATGCCTCGATACTGAAATCTGCTGGGGCTTTAGGGTATTGAAAATGGCTTGTTTTTGTCTTTTCACCAAATTTTTACGAATGTACAACAAAATCGACAAATCATAGGAGTTCAGTAAAAAAAAAAAAAAAAAAAAAATCCATATTAGGTCAGTTGGCACTAAATGATATTTGTTCATAACTCATTCTACCCCAAGACCGACATCCCCAAGTGTTGCCGTTGTCCTCAGAAGACTGCTTTACAGTGCAGGACACAGATCGACCATGATAGTTCAAGGGTGATGCCAGAATAGCTTTGCGCCCATAGGCGCCAAGCTATTCTGGCATCACCTTTGAAATAGTCGATCCATATCTTGCTGTGGTGTGTCTGGGGTAGAATGAGTTAAAGTGGTACAGAAATTTGCGTCTTTGCGGAGATATTTGGGAAGAAAAACGTTGTATGCGGTCTGATGTCAAACGACCTACACACGTCTTCACTGTCTTCCGCATGCAGCCACCGGTACTGTTAACGTTTTGCGAGAAGGAGTTAACCCTTTGGCTGTCGGCAGCGCTTTTTGGCGAGGTGATTCCTGACAAAGAAGCGCTACCGACAGCCAACAGGTCAAAAGACGCCACGCGTTGTTACAGGTGACACGAGGGCCGGGGGGTGCCAGCGGTCTCTACGTATTGACCGTGGACTTTATTCACGCCGGCTTTTACGAGTGTGCCGCGCGGACCACGCTCAACCAGGACCGGCAAGGCGCTTACCTCACTGTTGTTGGTACGTTGCGCGAATCCGCAAAGCTCCTAGATTGTCCCAAAGCGAAGTGACTCTGGGGCGAGTTTGTCCGCTCTGCCTACGCACAAATGAGCAAAAGGTCTTCGGGCCGACGTCCGCCGTGGTCGGCCCGCGCACGACCGTGCGCGGGTCAACCACGGCGGTCGTCGGCCCGAGGATATTTCGCTTGAGACGGGAGAACTCCCTCGGTCGACCCAAGTTTGGCAGTTGCAGGTTGCAAGTAAATGAGATATATTGTCTACGTTGTGAAATGTTTCATACTGTATTTTGTTGCGTCATAATCGTTGTCGTCCGTAATTTAAAGCAAGGGAGGCATCCGTTAAAGTGGTATATAGAAAGGCAATCCAATTGCAACCCATCATACTTGTATAATAGCGTACAGACAATTATTTCTAAACTAACGTTTCTTTGCACACGTTCAGGGCCCTAAATTTCAACCCATCATACTTGTATAGCGTACAGACAGTTGTTTTTTAAACTAACTTTTCTTTGTACATGTTCAGGGCCCCCAAGCGAGCCTACAGGCTGTTTCGTGGACGACAAGTCGGTAGCCAATGGGAGCGTAGAGATTGTATGGACTCCAGGAGCAGAGAATGGGAGGCCGATCTCGCGTTACGTCATCGAAATGGCCAACTACTTTGACAAAGAAAAGTGGTACTCCGTTTTTTCGGGTAGGGAGTAAAAACAGTTTGTGTATTAACTCATTCGAGACGTGCAGCCTCCGGATACGCGGCATAAGCCGCGTATCCGGAGGCGGCAAGTCTCTAATGAGTTAATGCCCTTGTGCATGCACAAGGGGGTTAAATTCTTATTTTGATGGATGGATGGATAAATGAATGTATGGATGGACGGACCGACGAAAGGATGACCGCCGCGAGATGGCCTTAGTCGTTCGCTCGGCGTTAAACCCAAATAACTAACTAAGAAACCGATGGATGGATGGATGGGTAAGGTGCGTGCATACGGATGCATGATTGGATTGCAAGGGGAAACTGACGGATGAGTGGGTGGGTCGGTGGGTAGATGGATGGGTGTGTGGGTGGGTGGGAAGATCGGATGAATGGGTGGAGTGGGTGCGTGGGTAAATGTTTGGATGGATGGATGGATGGGTACCCGCCACTGTGTGGATGGGCGGGCGGTTAGACGGGTGGATGGATGGACGGCTGTATGGATGATTCGGGCAGATGCACGGGTGGACGGATGGATGAATGGGAGGGTGGGTGACTTGATGGACCGGTCGATGGATGGACAAAAGGTTGAACTGATAGACAAAACGTACGATCAGCACGGGTGGACGAGTGTCTAGACGCTGCAAACGATCAGATTCATGACATTTTAACCCTTTTAGCCCCAAGGTCCCATTTCTCAAATTTTGAAGGTGTTGCCTAATGACTATATACCTGTTGCAAGAGAGATTGACTGACCATGATAATTCAAGGGTAGTGCCAGATTAGCTTGGTCAGTCAATCTCTTGCTGTAGGGACTCGGGGTTAAATGGGTTAAAATCATTTTCCCAGACATGCCGCATCGGATCGCCACAGAACCGATATCGAACGAGAAGAAACGAGTGAGAGTTTCTGACCTGAGTCCAGGCAACGGGTACCGCTTCCGTGTGATTGCTACCAACGAGTACGGTCCCGGCGTACCTAGCTTGCCCACCGGTGAGTATACTAATTAATAAACTGACGAGCAAAAGAAATGCGACACTTTTTCTTGAATCATCGTAAACACTTTTAGTGTTTCCGATGATTAAAAAAAAAAAATGTCGCATTTCTTTTGCTCGACAGTATATTCATATGCGGTCTTATGTCTTGATGGAAACTCCGCCACATCCAGAATGTCTACTGATTTTTTTTTTTTTTACACAAATTTGTTTATATTGGATGTCTCCACGACGCCTTTCGGCGTCGTGGGGACATCCAATATAAACAAATATAAAACTCAGTAGACAATATGATAAGTAACTGGTAGTAGTTTGACAGGGTGTACATTACTGATGAGTAGTTTATTAGTAGTCTGTTGTAGCAGCAACAACGTGAATACGATACTTTTGCAGAGAAGAACATAACGGAGAAAGAAACACGCTTAGAAAAGACAGTTACAAGACAATTTATTAATATTTCGGGTAAATACCCTTTTTCAAAATAGACAAACAAACATATATAGAGATCAGTCGCTACTTACCGTCATTATCGCAGAAGGAATGTTTCAACTCTTTCGATACTTTTGCGTTTTCATTTTATTTGCCGATTTCGCATTTGGGCGGGTTTACGCCTTTTTGGATCTACACTGGATAGATTCACGGTAGGTATATTGACGCTGGATTTATGTCCTTTCGTGTGAAATCTCGGCTGCGCAAATCTACACTGATAGGCTTTAAAGCACTGGTGGGAATTACGCTAGGTAAATCTAACCAGGGTAAATTTTCCCCAGGTAAGGACGATTTTTACTAAACTATATAGTGCAATTGACTCCTTCAGCGTTGATAATGCTAGTGTGTTTTTATCACCTCTGCACAACTCGCATCTATCTATCTATCTATCTATCTATCTATCTATCTATCTATCTATCTATCTATCTATCTATCTATCTATCTATCTATCTATCTATCTATCTATCTATCTATCTATCTATCTCTCATCTCTCTACTCTCTCTCTCTCTCTCTCTCTCTCTCTCTCTCTCTATATATATACTATATATTCTCTCTCTCTCTCTCTCTCTATATATATATATATATATATATATATATATATATATATATATATATATATATATATATATATATATATATATATATATATATATATGTGTGTGTGTGTGTGTGTGTGTGTGTGTGTTTGTTTGTGTGTGTGTGTGTGTGTGTGTGTGTGCAGCGTGGATCTACATGCCCAGTGCACCGCCTGCTATACCTCCAAAGGACGTGGGAGGAGGGCAAGGCAGTGTGGGGGACCTCACTATCACCTGGCTCGTGAGTAAATTGCAATTTTTCACCTTAAACTACATAAACATAAGATGTAGGTCAAGGCCAATAATCACCTTGATAACGTATCCACACTACCAAAGTGATGTCTGACCTTGACTTACATTATCAAGGTTATAGACAAATAGACATATCTTCACCTAAATGCACGGCTATTCTTAGTTGTACCACCTCATACATCGCGAGTTTTGGTACAAATCTGTTAAAAAAAAAATAAAAAAAAAATTGTACATTTACTTACCAAAACACGCATGTAATCATAGTGACAAACAGACCTTGACCTATTCAAGATGGCACTGTGGCTTTCATAACCTTGCAGCAATATATTAGAAAGAAAAAGGACAATACAGAGAACGGTTACACAGCAACCTATCAGATAATAACAGAGAAAGGAAACTTTAAAATCAGGACGTGCTACCATCTAGAGTAGGAAACAAGACAGTACTGGCAATGACTACATTGACAGTCGCCATTTAACAACCCAGTACGCAAAGGCCATCGGGCCAAAGCCGGCAGTAGTGGGCCCGCGCACGACTGTGCGCGGGCCCACTGCTGCCGGCTTCGGCCCGACAGCCTTTTGCGTACTGGGAATGTGTACAGTGACCAATATTTGAGAATAACGGAGAAGAAAAAAAAAGAAAGAAAAAAGATTCAATTCAAAATGTGTTGGACACAGGCAGGTTAAAATTTAGGGGAGAAACTTACAACATATGTAATACATGTACGTACTCAATAATAACCATCTGACAATAACGGAGAAAGGACAAAATCAGTTCAAACTGTTGTGCGCATGCTTGCAGCCTCTGGAACTCTGGGAAGAGAGCGGTGAAGGGATTGGCTACAGGGTGTACTGGCGAAAGTACGGAGTCACCAACGCGCTGTTTGCGGTGGTGAGTATACTACACTGAATTATAAGATAAATAACGGAAGAGCACGAGCAGTCGCACGGTCCACAACACAAAAACCACGAGAGACATCTCACAAACCAGACAGGTGAGGCTAGCGCTGGTAGAACGGTACACATACCGGGAATTACTCAGCGCTGGACAGACCCTGGTTAGATCCCCTGTCCCGCCTATCAGGCACTCAATCGCCAGCCCACAGAAAAATAGGCAGGTAAAAAGCAAGACGATCATATACATCCTTTAAAGGGATAAGCAGGTAAATAACAATACGATCATATACATCCCTTAAAGGGATAAGCAGGTAAAGAACAAGACGATCATATACATCCCTTAAAGGTATACGCAGATAAGGAAGAAGACGATCATATACATCCCTTTAAGGGATAAGCAGATAAGGAACAAGACGATCATATACAAGCCCTTTAAGGTATACGCAGATAATGAAGACGATCATATACATCCCTTTAAGGGATAAGCAGATAAGGAAGAAGACGATCATATACATCCCTTTAAGGGATAAGCAGGTAAGGAAGAAGACGATCATAATTATACATCCCTTAAAGGGATACGCAGGTAAAGAAGAAGACGATCATATACATCCCTTTAAGGGATAAGCAGGTAAGGAAGAAGACGATCATAATTATACATCCCTTAAAGGGATACGCAGGTAAAGAATAAGACGATCATATACATCTCTTAAAGGGATGTATATGATCGTCTTGTCTATACCTGCGTACTTTTCTGTGGGCTGGCGATTGGGTGCCTGATAGGCGGGGGTAGGGGATCTAACTGTTTATATGTCCAGCGTTGAGTAATTCCCTTTGGCATGTGCACAAGAGACATGTACATATATTTACATGAGCTGTAGCGGTCTCAGAGGCTCATGTAAATCTGAGCGGAAAACTGTTTTTGTCGAAAGTTGTGTGCAACGTTGTACACATGACATTTAGACTGTGTGTGCGTGTATACTGGATGCTGTCACTATGATAATTCTTAGGAAGTATGAGATTATTTGTGAGTATTGCATTTGAAATTTATTTCACTGATAATCTGTGGGGTTCACTCACTCATTCATTCATTCATTCATTCATTCATTCATTCATTCATTCATTCATTCATTCATCCATCCATCCATCCACACCCACCCATTCATTCATTCATCCATCCAGCCATCCACGCCCACTCACTGACTCACTCACTCACTCACTCACTCACTCACTCACTCACTCACTCACTCACTCACTCACTCACTCACTCACTCACTCACTCACTCACTCACGCACTATTACTAATTAATTAATTAATTAATTAATTAATTTAATTTAATTAATTAATTTTACAGAAAGAGCTGCAGGGATACCACGACCACTATGTTGCGTTTGTGGGGTCAGATAACTACTTTCTGGAATACGAGGTCAAAGTTCAGGCTTTCAACAACATGGGACTCGGCCCCAACTCCAGCGAAGTCGTCATCTTCAGTGCTGAAGACCGTGAGTTGACAAACACGTCGGGGGGGAGGACTGGGTCCCATAAACGATGATGATGATGATGATGATGATGATGATGATGATGATGATGATGATGATCATCATCATCATCATCATCATCATCATCATCATCATCGGTTATATCTGAAGGTCACCGAAAATTTCAGTACAAATAGTTTTCATATCTCCGCGTTGATTTTTCACGGGCCGTGTGTCACACATCAGTATATTTGAAGCTTCGTTTGAGACGGACGACTACCAGCATCGAACGAGAGTCAAGTGACAGCATTGACAACACTCCAAACATCTCCAAGAGGCATAGATCCTCACGAGCCCGGAGGGCTCGTGATGATCTATGCCTCTTGGAGATGTTTGGAGTGTTGTCTATGCTTATGGTACAAGCTGGGTTACACGCCGTCACTTCGCTCACGTTCGTTGTTGCGAGTTAGTCGTTCGTTGCAAACGGAACCTTACTATTGCGTCAGTCAACTACTAGTAAACGGAATACACGTGTCACTAATTTAACACTATGTCGGTAGCGTTCATTTATTTGTGGTCGCGATCAGTGACTGATTCCTGCAGGAATCGTCGCTGACGGAAAGCGGTACCGACAGACAAAGGGTTAACAAGCCGCCTTCCTGTTGCAGTGCCTCCGTTAGCCGTGACAGACGTGAGAGGAGACGCGCTTAACGGAACAGCCGCATACGTCGAGTGGACGGAAATCCCGTCTACGCGCGAGATGGCACGAGGCGTCATTCTGGGATACCAGGTGGGAAGCGTGCCGGAAGGTCAAAGCACACAGTGGGCCTCCCCTGCAGTCCCATCTCTTAAAATGCATAAGCTTTAGTCTGTCCCAGTCATCCCCTAATTTTTAAATCCCCTAAACAACACTATCGCCCACTTGCTGCACATTTGCCATGCACAAAATCGAAAAAAACAAAACAAACAAAAACGGCATCACCCGTCTCATTTTCTGGCTATCAACATAATTCTGTTCCAAGCCTACATCCAAGCGCACCCAAAACTGGTACACACCTCAAATCACCACCTGCTTGGCAAATCAAACTAGGCCAAAAAGGGTCCGCTGGTTAAGCCAAGGCTGGTTTGAATCAAAGCACCATACATGTCTCTTCTCATCTATCAAGAGATTTTAAGCAAATTCCAGCATACTGTCTGTACAAAATGCCAAGAAGGCAGAAGATGTTTAGAAAAAAAAAAGAAAAAAAAAACACCGGTCCTGTTACTGCCTCGCCTGCCTGCCTCACCTACCTCATTTGAATATGTAACGTGACCTGGAAGAGTTTAGAATAGACGTTGTTCGGAAATCAGAAGCAGGTCAAAACTGCGCGAGTTTCGACGAAAACAGTGGATCAAAAGCCAGGACAAACATGCGATATCGCATGTTTGTCTTGGCTTTTATCCATTGTTTTCGATGAAACATTGCCCTGCAATTTTGACCTACTCAGTTCTGATTAGCGGAAATCGTCTATTGACAGAAATTACCCCCATTGACGCATGCACAGATGGGTTGACCAAAGCTTGATTCGACAAATACAGAATGTGGTGTCCCGTTTTTATGCAGGCGACGCTGATAAGTGTGTGTGTGTGTGTGTGTGTGTGTGTGTGTGTGTGTGTGTGTGTGTGTGTGTGTGTGTGTGTGTGTGTGTGTGTGTCTCGATAGAATACATTTAGTGACATTTCATATCCGCCTTATTGTGATGAAAGTGCCTAAATTACGTAAATTATGTGATATTTATGTGATATTTAATGTTATGTTTAACCCATTCAGCCCTGACGCACTACAGCAGGAGATAGGTCGACCATGATAATTCAAGGGTAGTGCCAGATTAGCTTGGCGCCTGACGACGCCAAGCTAATCTGGCACTACCCTTGAATTATCATGGTCGATCCATCTCCTGCAACAGGTGCATGGTCGTTAGATGACGGCCGCCAAAGTTTGGGAAATACGTGCGTCGGGCTGAATGAGTTAAATTAGTTAGCTTACATGTTTATGTGATATTTCTTTAGAATGTGATGCGTATAGTGGTTGCATTCTTTATCGGTCTCATTTTAGACTATGTTTCTTACTCAATCCAGACCAAACAGGTGACTGCCAAGCGTGTGAAATGCAAAGAAGTACCCAACGGAGAAAGAAACACGCTTAGAAAAAACGGTACAACACAATTTATTAATATTTCGGGTAAATACCCTTTGTCAAAATAGACAAACAAACAGAGACATTAGCCGCTACTTATCTTCATATGCAGAAGGAATGTGCCACATTCCTTCTGCATATGAAGATAAGTAGCGGCTAATGTCTCTGTTTGTTTGTCTATTTTGACAAAGGGTATTTACCCGAAATATTAATAAATTGTGTTGTACCGTTTTTTATAAGCGTGTTTCTTTCTCCGTTGGGTACTTCTTTATGTTTCTTACTAATCATTTTACCTCTTTTTTATGAGCTGTGAGCTGTAACAAGAATATCTCTTTTGGGGCAACAAATATCGTGAATCTATCTTCTACATGAAATCTTACAAACTTGAATTCAAACGTAAAGGACGGACATTTTATCGTGATTTTTGGCGTGCAGTTCTGCCATGACGTGTTTTTCAAACGTCCTTGGTTGACTAAAAGAAAAAATGCTGACAGTGCTTTATCTGCTGTTTATGAGATAAGGTGAAAAGTCGACGAGTCTAAAAACATACACACATTTGGCAAAACCAAATTTCACGTGCAGTTAGCGGATACAAAGATAAAATCTGAAAGTACATCAACAGTTTCGTATTTACCTTTGTTTTATAATGGCAGCCATATTTCAGCTTACGGTCGTTGTTTAGTTTAGCTATCGGCCTAAATCAGGCCGGAAGTTCAATTCATGATGTTGAAAGCGACTTAAAGCACCCCAAAGCATTACAGCAGGAGATGGGTAGAGGATGATAATTCAAGGGTAGTGCTAGATTAGCTTGGCGCCTCATTCCTGCAACTGGTGCATAGTCGTTGGGTGATCGACATCTTTAAAATTTGGGAAATGCGGCCGTGGGGGTAAGGAAACTGTTTATGAAGAAAAAACAAGGAATAAATAAGATTTTATTTTATTTTATTTTATTTTATTTTATTTTATTTTATTTTATTTTATTCATTTTTTTTAAAATTATTTAATTTGTTAAGTTCTTGTTAAAGTACCATTACGCGTAACTTTGAAGACACATTTCAGCACCATTTGTGTTTGTTATGCCTTGTCGACACGCCTAATGAACTTTAACAGTAGTTTGGACACGCAGCACATGCGCACACGTAATTGCACTTATTATTCTGCGCAGCCGTGAGCGTGTCAATCTATTTTTATCTGTTTCTCGTACAGAAAGCGTTGTATTTATGAAAGGGAGTGGAGTCATTGTCATGTTGCTTGATATAAAGACGACGTGTGCAGAGCTGGATTGTGCTGTCTAAATAAACCATAGCTAGACCTGTGTGCAGCGTTTTGTAACCATCTGTTACAGACGTGAATCTTTGAACAGTTACGGCGGTAGTGGGCTTTCACACATGCATGGGATGATCAGTTATTTGCTGTCAGACTGTATTTGTGCAACCTGCAGTTCTAGAGACACTCACAACTGGGGCGTGGCAAGGGGGCATACCTCATTAAGAAAAACAGGTCAAAGGCTAAGTGCTGGTTATGCGTCTTACTGTCATTTCGGCTAGTTATTTTGTTTTGCTCTCTTGTGTTCATACGCATATTAGAGTTATTCGTCTTGTTACCTTTCTTTTGCTCTCCTGTGTTCAAATCAGTTATTGGCTGACAAAGTGATATACGGCATCTTACAGTAATTCTGGTTGGTTCTTTTGTTTTGCTCTCTTGTGTTCAAATCAGCTATTGCGGGTCGGCAAAATGATACGCATATTACAGTCATTCTGGTTGGTTAGTTTTTTATTTGTTCTCTTGTGCCTATATTTCTTGGCTGGCTACACATCTCACAGTCATGCTGGGTAGTTACGTTTGTTTTTCTCTCTTTGTCTTCAGATCAACTATTGGCTGCAACACAACCTGGCTACGTATCTTACAGTCATTCTGGGTGGTTACGTTTTGTTTTGCTGTCTTTGACTTCAGATCAACTATTGGCTGCAAGACAACCTGGCTACGGACCTGAAGGAGTTTATTCGAGCAGAGGGCCACGTGGGGAGGGGGGAA
>BTPG01000001.1:312310256-312340256 GCA_036245525.1 Semisulcospira habei | reverse complement strand
ATAGGTCACTTTACACTACGCAGGTCACTTTACACTAGGTAGGTCACTTTACACTACGCAGGTCACTTTACACTAGATAGGTCACTTTACATTGCGCAGGTCACTTTACAATAGATGGGTCACTTTAAATAATAATAATAATATAATAATGAATGGTATAGCGCAAAATCTTTATGTGACAAAAACTCATTGCGCTAACACACACATTCAAACTTGACATAGACGATGAGAAACATTACAAATAAATACAACAGGACCACGGATCTACGACTGAGGAAAAGCAAGCTGGAAGAAGTGAGTTTTCAAATGAGCCTAAAACTGAGAGAGAGAGAGAGAGAGAGAGAGAGAGAGAGAGAGAGAGAGAGAGAGAGAGAGAGAGAGAGAGAGAGAGAGAGAGAGAGAGAGAGAGAGAGAGAGAGTAGGGGGATTTGGCAGACTAGCAGGCAGCTAGTTCCAAACTGAAGGTGCAGTGAAGCTGAATGAGCGTTCACTTTACACTTTTATGTGCACCACTTCACACTAGGTACGTCACTTTACACTACGTACGTCACTGCAGTAAGTGCATCACACAAGAGCCATGTCAACTTACACTTGGTATACATCACTCAACAGTAGGTAGAGTCATTTACACAGGTAAGTCACTTTACTGTAAGTACATGTACAGTCTGCTTTGCTTATTACAAGGTCGGATATAACAAACGTCGGATATGACAGTACTTTTTCACTGGTCCTGACAGCACTCTTTTTAGCTATGTAAATGACTTCGCTTATAGCAAACTTTGGGTATAACAACAAGAAACAATTGAGTCCCTTGGTGATTTGTCATATCCGAAGTCTACCGTACATTTCCTTTTGCTTTTGACGTAAACATAATTATATAAATAGAATTTTAAAAAAAGCAAGGTAGCAATTTAAAGTAGAAAGAGTATCCCAGTAAGCAGGGGTCCTCGGGCCCACTGCGGCCGTCGTGGGCCTGAAAACGTTTTGCTTCTGCGGATGCCTATGAGGCTCACTCAGCGAAGAAAGCAACTCACTTCGGTAAAACCAGGACGAAACCGAGTGTTTCATTCTTCGTTGGCTACTGTTTCTATGCATTTTAAACGCTTTGCAGCGATTCTATTCACCAACCACGAGGCATTCATTTAGATAAAGACGATTTCAGGAGTAGGTCACAATCAGAAGTGGGTCACACACAAAGAATACGTCCCGGACAAACGTGCGATCCGCTTGTTTGTATGGGCATTTAATCCACTCTTTTCTTTTTGTCGAAACGCGGGCAACTTTGATCTGCTGTCTCCGGAAATCAAACATGGGTCACAAAGCAGGTGTTTCGACGAAAGCCGCAGAGGATTCCCACTGTTTTTGTGTTTCGGCAAAAACAGTGGATTAAAAGCCCGGACAAACATGTGATCGTTTGTCCGAGCTTTTAATCCACTATTTTTGTTGAAACACGTACAGTACAATTTTGACCTCTTTTGTTTTAGTTTCCGAGCAATGACGTCAACTTTGTGTGTTTTGCAGAGGGACAAGTGACCATTGACGCTTCGTTTGCCAAAGAGATTGACGTGTTTTTGGCGTCGGCCACAGTACCGTCATTTCATCTTCTGCTGCTCTGCGCATGCGTCATACTGACCACGTTGCTTCACTGACCAATCCAAGACTGCCTGTCAAGTCAATATTTGCCGTAATGGTCAAATGGAGACTTGTCAGGAGAGAGAGAGAGAGAGAGAGAGAGAGAGAGAGAGAGAGAGAGAGAGAGAGAGAGAGAGAGAGAGAGAGAGAGAGAGTACAAGTACTTACAATTGTGCGTGTGTGTGTGTGCGTGTGTGTGTGTGTGTGTGTGTGTGTGTGTGTGTGTGTGTGTGTGTGTGTGTGTGTGTGTGTGTGTGTGTGTGTGTGTGTGTGGTGATGCGAGGTGGGGATGGGGTGTAGTGTGCAGAGAGAGGTTTCTACTTTTATATAAATATATGCGTAACAGCCAGAGAGATCAGATGGAACTTTTATTCGTAGTACCCTGTACCGTGTATTGAATTATTTATTACTAAGGACACGTTTGCGTTTCCGACATTGCCTATTTTGCTCTGTACAGAGTGTATATAAATCATAAATCATCATCTTGCGCTGAAAAAAATGTGTTTATTGTCTTTTGTACGCTTGTGCTGGTCTGTGATTTTGGATCTTTCAGCTCTAGGCCGTAATGTCCAAATCACAGAACAGCACACACAGAAAATAAACGCTTCATCCGAAACAAAATGTGTTGGTTTGTGTTGTGCTTTGGCTGCTCTAGTGTGAGCGTGAGTTCCTGGCATAGGCGGGGCCTGGAACCACTTGCATGAGGGTAGTCCTGCACCAGCCACTAAGCAAGGTGCGCCGCTATGATCGAGCTTTTCTTTACTGAAATTCGACAACCACCAAATTGTCGAATTTCAGTAAAAGCTCGATCGTCGTGTGAGCACTGTGCCCCTTAGAGCTCACTGACGCATTGACATTTTTTCTTCCCATAGGAGATATTTCAACACCAGAATCAGGCCAAAGACAACAGGCAGAGACCCTTGACAGCAAGGAGAACTTGCATATAAATGGGTCTTTGTGGGTTATGGCTCTCATATAGAAGAGACTTCGTGGGTTATGGGGCGGTCTAGCAAGTTGACCATTCACCGCCAGCTGTTTGTGCAGAAGCGCAATTGCCTAAAATCCCTCCAGCGCAAAGCCAAGCGTCAGCACTTCTGTTCCCGCCTGCAGGCCTGCTCTAGCACCAAAACCTTGTTCAGTGTGTCTGATGAACTCCTTGGGGTACGCAAGGACATTTCCTTACCCTCCGCCGTACCAGCGTCGGATCTCGCGGACACTTTCTGTCAGTTCTTTGACAAAAAGATTGAGGACATCCGGCTTGAACTGGATGCTTCTGACAATACTCCTGAGATCACTAGCTATCACGGTCCACAACTTGCAGAATTTCAGCCTGTGTCCGAGGACTTTGTTCGTGACATTATTGCACATGTTCCTCTCAATTGTTGCTCTCTGGATCCTTTTCAAATCATGTATAGCTGACCTGATTCCAGTCATCACCAGAATCATGAATGTGTCACTACAGACTGGTGTAGTGCCTGAATATTTCAAACAAGCAGTCGTGACACCTTTGCTGAAGAAACCTGGTCTCAACAAAGAATGTTTTAATAACTATCGGCCCATCTCCAATCTCCCTTTCCTGTCAAAGCTATTAGAACGCATTGTTCTGTCTCAGCTCCAAAACCATCTCATTTCCAACAACCTCCTAGAAACATTTCAGTCAGCTTACAGAAAACAGCACAGTACAGAAACTGCTCTCCTGCATGTTACAAACAGCCTTCTGTGCAATGCTGACAACAAGCTGGTTTCCATTCTTTGCCTCCTTGACCTCTCGGCGGCATTTGATACGATTGACCATACTGTACTCCTAGAGAGACTTAACACATCCTATGGCATCTCTGGCAAAACACTTAGCTGGTTTTCCTCGTATCTGCGTGGGCGTACTCAGATGGTTGTTGTCAATCAATCAGAGTCGCAGCCCCTCATGCTGAGATACGGTGTCCCCCAAGGATCCGTCCTTGGGCCCGTCCTTTTCAGCCTTTACACCCAATCCCTCTCTGACGTCATCATCCGACATGCCTGTGAATTTCACAAGTATGCCGATGACACCCAGCTCCACAAAGGTGCTTCTCCATCTAATTTTCCTGCTCTTGTGAAAGAGATTGAACTTTGTATTTCCTCTGTGAAAAAAATGGATGCTGTGCAACAAACTGAAGCTGAACGACGGCAAGACTGAATCACTTTGCGCTGATTCCGACCACTCCCTTAGTCAGGTCCCACCAGGGGCCTCCCTCGTCGTTGGCGACAGTGAAATAACTTTTAGCCAGTCTGTACGTAATCTGGGAGTTCAATTCGACTGCAGTATGTCCATGCACCATTACATTACTAATGTGTGCAGGACGGCGAACTTCCAGCTGCGAAGAATCAGCTCTATTAGACCATTCATCACCCGGTCCGCCACTGTTCAACTTATTTGCTCCCTTGTCCTTAGCCGCTTAGACTATTGTAACTCCCTCCTGGCAGGTGTCCCCCAGAAAGAACTCTCCCGTCTGCAGACAGTCCTCAACAATACTGCCAGACTTGCTTTTGGCAAATCTAAAATGAACCATGTAACACCCCTACTTCAGGAATTGCACTGGCTACCCATTCAGTTTAGAGTCGAGTACAAGATCGCGGTCCTGGGTTGTCGCTGCTTTGATGGATCCCTACCGCCATATCTCTCATCCCTCCTCAACATCTATCAGCCCTCCCGTTCCCTTCGTTCCTGCTCTGAGAAGCGTTTTTGTGTCCCCAGCATTTCTTCTAAGCGGTTTGGCTGCCGGACATTCCAGTATCAAGCCCCTGTTGTCTGGAACTCACTTCCCCAACACCTCCGGAATGCTGAAAACATTGACGTCTTTAAGACCCAACTTAAAACCTACTTCTTTCAGCTTGCGTACCAGATTGTGTGTGATAATGGGCTGGTCTGCATACATATTTCTGTGGCTTATGATGCCTCACCTAGCACCATCATGGTGGCATTTATTACCTCGGTCCTCCTTTTGTTGACCGTGTAGGACCATCTTGGTGGCTTCACTTTACATCCTTAGTGTATTGACAATTTGGTGGCTCAGACTATCACAGGTCATCTATTTGTAGCGCCATCGCGGTTGTGCTGATCTTGGGTCCTCCTTCTGTTGACTTTGTAGCACCATCATGGTGGCTTAGATCATAGGTCCTCCTTTTGCTGACCGTTTAGCACCATCATGGTGGCCTCGATCTTAGGTCTTCCCTCTGTTGACCGCGTAGCACCATCGTGGTGGCGCATTAGCATGATCAAAATGTGTTTAACTTGTGATTGTGAATGGTTTTGTTTTGTTATGTGTGTTTTAGTTGTGTGTGTGTGTGCGTAGATTAAACTTTTTTAAAGGTAGTGAAATTCTGCATATATATATATATATAAATATATATATATATATATATATATATATATATATATTATATATATATATATATATATATATATTATATATATATATATATATATATATATATATATATATATATACATTTTTTGTAACGCGCTTAGAGCCCGCTGCTGCTGGGGATTCCGCGCGATATAAATGCTCTTTATTATTATTATTATCCCATCTTGTTTAGTTTTAGGCTGGGAAGTAACATGTCAGGCACAATAACAAGTCATGATACCATGGCTAACCAACCAGCCTTACCCCCGCCACTGTCAGCGGTCATGAAACATGGCCTAATAGTCGCATTGCTGGATAACTCCACTTGCCTGAAGCCCAGGATAGGAATGAGATCAGCAAGAGGTATAGATCCTCATCTGCCCCTTAATCTGCCTTCAACAGCAGCAAAAGGTCACGTCAGCTGTGCATGGTCAATGTCCTCTCCAGTTAACGCAAAGGCATAGATCCTCATGAGCCCCCATAAGATCTACGCCTCTTTGCATTTGGGTATAGTTCTCTGTGCCCCACTTGTGCGTTGATAACAAAAATACAGCACGCGGGTACGCCATGCCCCATACAGCAGTGTGTGCACACAGTGTCGCAATGCGGGTATATACCTTTTATCTAGTTTTCAGTTGTCTCCACAGGCTGAGGTCGAGAAAGACGTGACTAATATGTGTATCAACATATAGTATTTATCTCTTCTGTATGCTATCAAAATCGGTTTGATAATGAGAAAATAACAAACAAACAAAAAAAAAAAAAAAAAAAAAAAAAAAAAAAAAAAAAAAAAAAAAAGGACAAAAACACCCTTCAGCAGAAAAAAAAACCAAACAAAATATTGTTTTAAACGACCTAAAGGGTAAACAGTTCGCCAAAATCGCATTTCCCAGAAAGCAAAGGTCCTAGGGCACACAGCAGCTGTGCGCGGATCCACTGCGGCCGTCGTGGGCCCGATGACTTTGTGCTGCTGGGGTTGCAACTGTTCTTTCAATTATGCTGCTCAAAATGGATATTATAACTTTCATTTAACCCTTTCAGCCCCAAGGTCACATTTCTCATATTTTGGAGGTGTTGCCTGATGACTATGTACCAGTGGATTGACCATGATGATTCAAGGGTAGTGCCAGATTAGCTTACAATTATGCTGCGCAAAATGGATATTATAACTTTCATTTAACCCTTTCAGCCCCAAGGTCACATTTCTCATATTTTGGAGGTGTTGCCTGATGACTATGTACCAGTGGATTGACCATGATAATTCAAGGGTAGTGCCAGATTAGCTTGGCGCCTTCAGGCGCCAAGCTAATCTGGCACTACCCTTGAATTATCATGGTCAATCCATCTCCTGCTGTACGGACTCGGGGACAAACGGGTTAACTGAAAAATTTGAATGTCATAAAGTGAAGAAACTTTTGTTGCTCTTCTCCTTTATAAATAAGAGACTTCCCCCGTTGCGCACAACGGTCAAGAGAAATCTTCTCTTTAAGGTCTAAGCGCACTGCGATTTCAAATCCATGAAAATGCTTTAGGAATGACTTCTTTTCGTTCCCTAGGGTCGATCCCAGCCCTTCACTGGGCACTATGCCCGCCCTGCCCAAGCTCTCATAACATTCGTTATTATCGTTTAAAGTACGTAAGTATGCATTCGTATTTTTTTGTGTTTTGACAAAGTAGTCTCTCTTGTCTGCATCCCTACAACCAAGTGCGTTTTTGAAGGGTTACTCCAAGCAGCCACGGATTTGGAAAGGCCGGCCATTTTTGCACCGAACAGTCAAACTGAGACTGATGTTCCCTCGCGGGTTTTGATTATACGCCTTCACACTAAATGCGTGCCAAAATATTTTCCGGTCATTAACACTCAGAAGAAAAATAAAATGCATGTGTGCACGAAATGGCATTTTCTTTAGTGTTGTCATCTTTTTGGTAATGCTTTCTGCACTCATAAATTGAACAGCCGACCTCTGCGTTTTCAGCTAGCCAGTTCTAAATGAATTTAGTAGGCATTCCTAGTTTTGTGGGCCTGCGGGCTCATAATATTCCCTATATGTATCTTTAACTCCAACACCTCTGAAGACAGCATTGCCTTGCAGGACACAGATCGACCATGATAGTTCAAGGGTGATGCCAGAATAGCTTGGCGCCCATAGGCGCCAAGCTAATTCTGGCATCACCCTTGAACTATCATGGTCGATCCTTATCTTATCTGTGGTGTGTCTGGGGTAGAAAGAGTTTAACTGTACTGGGATGATTTTATTCCATTATAATTTGTTAACCCTTTCAGCGCCAACACCCTGCAGCAGGAGATTGATTGACCATGATAATTCAAGGGTAGTGCCAGATTAGCTTGGCGCCTTTAGGCGCCAAGCTAATCTGGCACTACCCTTGAATTATCATGGTCAATCCACCTCCTGCAAGTGGTACATAGTCGTTAAGTAGTAACACTTCCAAAATTCGGGAAATGTTCCCATGGCGCTAAAAGGGTTAATTTACACCGCCGTTTCATGAAATAATTGTAAAGTCAGTAGATTGGGGCGGTCCGTGGCGCAGTGGTTAAGGCGCCTGCCACCAATGCTAAAGGTGCGAGGTTCGATTACGGGTTCAGGCGTCGGATTTTTCTCCTCTTTTAAGTGTCACCGTTAATTCGGGCGGACCGTCGGGGGGTTCTTTCTCCGGGTACTCCGGCTCTTCCTCCCCCACGACTTTGGTATCAGTTTCAGCCAACTTAATCAAATTTCAAATACAAACGATTTTGAATTTCCAAAAACTATAGTAGCTCGCTTGAGCTTGCCCTTAGCACCACGTGAATGTTCTGTGTTTATGTACAGTGTGTGAGTGAATGCGCGTGATTCACGTGAGGGTGCTTGTTGGGTTCAGTTCGCGGCGGCGCTTTGAGCCGATTTTCAATTGGGATAAAGCGCCTATTTAATGCGCTTATTATTATTATTATTACACGCGTGACAGTTTTTTTTTTATTTTTTATTTTTTATTTTATTTTTATAAAGAATATAATAGCGAGGCGATTTAGCCACCCTAAGCCATCAGGGACGCCAAAAGGAAGTCTACACTTTCTTTGCAGAAATACATGACGTTATTCGATGACGCAATAATAAAAGGGTAATCGAAAACGTCACTAACAATATTATGTTGCATTATATCGAACACAATCCTGAAGGGAAACTCTGTCTCTTGTGCATCACTTCGTTTGGAGTAACGCTGTGGCATCCTGACGGGTCCAGTCTGTGAGTACCTCTGCAGATTTTGAGTGTGCGTTCTTGCAAATAAAACGCAGAGTTCCTTCCCATTATTTGTGAGTCCCTGATGGCTTAGGATGGTTAAATTGGCTCGCTGTTACATTCTTCATGAAAAAGCCAGCACGGGCGAGTATCCATACACTCAGTTTATAAATTATTTAATGAAACGGTGATGCGAATTAATGAATTATAATGAAATAAATCAGTACAGTTGAGTCAGTGATCTTGCATTTCTGGCGCCATATAGCAAAAGCTACTATGTCCATTTTTGAGACGAGGAAAATTTTGTATTGTTTAAGAACGGAAATCTCGCTGTTCTCAAACATGGACAAGTGGCGTATGCACTTAAAGTACCATTACGCATAAATTTGAGGACACATTTCAGCACCATTTGTGTTTGTTAATGATGCCTTGTCGATACAGCTAATGAACTTTAACAGCAGTTAGGACACGCAGCAAAAGCACACGCGTAATCTCACTTAATTATTCTGCCCAGCCATTAGCGAGTCAGTCTATTTTTAGCTGTTTTTCGTACTGAAAGCGTTGTATTTATAGAACGTAGTAGAGTCATTGTCAAATTACTTGAAATCAAAACGCCGTGTACTGAACTGGATTGTCCTGTGTCTAAATGAACCATAGCTAGACCTGTGTGTAGCGTTTCGTAACCATCTGTTACAGAAGTGTATCTTTGAACAGTTACGGCGGTAGTGGGCCCGAGGTACGAAATACCCACATTTTGGAGTTATCCTCTGAGGACTGCATTACAATTCAGGAGACAGATCGACCATGATAGTTCAAGGGTGGTGGCAGGATAGCTTGGCGCCTACAGGCGCCAAGCTATTCTGCCACCACCCTTGAACTATCATGGTCGAGCCACATCTTGCTGTGGTGTTTCGCGGGCATAATTAGTTGAACGCTAACTCTTTTGTCTCTGATGGTTTAGATATTGAACAAAAGAAAATGACACTGTGCTTTGAATCACGGCGTGCAGTGGCGTTTCTCGACACACCGCCTGTGCGTTTTGACCCGTCTATGGGCACATACACCGGGGCAATCGGTACAGTGTTATCGCGTGCAAAGCTTTGTTTTTACGTACACAGCTCCATTTTACTTTTAGACTCGTGACACAGCGATGCAAAAAAAAAAAAAAAAGGGCCAGTTTTCTTTTACTTAACTCATTCAACTCCGACACGCCACGGCAAGACATGGATCGAGCGTGATAGTTCAAGGGTTGTGCCAGAATAGCTTGGCGCCCATAGGCGCCAAGCTATTCTGGCACAACCCTTGAACTATCAGGCTCGATCTGTTTCCAGAAGTGTAATAATAGTCGTCAGGGGGCAACTTCAAAATTGGCGGATTTCGGTCCTGGAGCACAATGTGTTAACCCCTTCCCTGTTGAGAAAAGTGAACACGATGCAGCTGCAAGAGGCATAGGTCTTCATGAGCTCCCGCGACCGCGGGGACTGATGAGGATCTATACATCTTGCTGAGACCAGATTCTATCCATGTTTCAATTCCGCTGCCAGTACAAAATTGCAATTTCCGCCTATCGGCATTTTGACGGAACTCCTCCCGCCGTACCTTTCGACCAGGCTGTTTGTTTATTAGCCATCACGTATCCTCCGTTCCTCCAGTGAAAAACTTTTTTAAAATCCGGAAGCTTAACACGAAGACTGTTTCACCTTTTTTTGCCCCAAATGTGTGGAACTCTCTGCCAATTGAAATGCGGAATCTGCCCACATTATCCCAGTTAAAAGTTTACTTAAAGACTTGTCTTTTTTGTCTGGCTTTTAGCATGTACCAAAGTCATCTATCCGTGATCGTGCGTACTGAATTTATTTCACTAGCGTAGGAACTCGGGGCATTTTTTTGCCTCTCAGCGCTCGATTGATTGATTGTACATTGCTTAACGTCCCGACAGCAACAAGGCTTTCTCAGGACGTGCCTGCACTGCTTGTGAAAAAAAAAACCTAAACAGAACATTGAATGTATGTCGCCAGCCGGTCAAATACATTAAATAAACCTAACACATGGGGCCCAAATAAAGCTAAGACCATTTAGCAACACACATCCAATATCAAGAGCTACAGGCAGTGCAGACAGTAGGGAGAGTTTTAAAAAGGCAAATACAGGTGAATGGACAAAGGGTAGACAGAAACACATGCCCCAGAATAGAGAGAAAACCCCACCCTGTGGGGCTGACCAGGGTGACACTGGGAACTAAAAAATACCTAACCCCACCCAAGTCCCCCAGGGCAGACCCGGGTGGGGCATCTCTCAGCGCTTGAGCTCGCAGGTTAGTTCGGGTTTAACGTCGACAGCAACGAGGTGATCATGGACGGCCCTGACGGGCGATTATGGGGGACAGGTAAATCTATTGCCTATGGAATACGACCTGAAGACTGATCAACTCAGGCGCACTCCAACTGTGCCACTTTGATTTACCAGGACCTTTCAACGGACATGCTATTCAACAAATCCGTTTTTCCCCCTGGATTGTGAGTCCAGCTACCGGGGCCGGGACGGGATTCGAACCCACGACCCGGCGATTCCCTTCGCTCTCCTGCTCCGACGTTTAACCGCCTGAGCTATTTTGGACTCTCACTTGAGCTCATTAGAAAAGTAGATCTTTAACCTGCAGTGCGTGAGGGAGCGAGTGAGTGAGGGCGTCAATAATCACAATACACAAAACATCATTATTATGATCAGGTAGCACAAAAATTAACCCATTCAGCCCTAACGCACTACAGCAGGAGATGGGTCGACCATGATAATTCAAGGGTAGTGCCAGATTAGCTTGGCGCCTGTCGGCGCCAAGCTAATCTGGCACTGCCCTTGAATAATCATGGTCGATCCATCTCCTGCAACTGGTGCATAGTCATCAGATGACGCCTCCAAAATTTGGGAAATACGTGCGCCGGGCTGAATGAGTTAATATATACTCCTATCGCACAAAAGGATTACCACACGTGTCACGAAAAATGGCCCATATCCCCCTCAAACCAAATTCATCTACCCGTGATCGTGCGTAATATATTTCACTAGCGTAGGAACCCGGGGCGTCAGGGATGGCGTGGCGAAACCCCTTCTGGGCAAGATGTGGCCAAAATAATTAGTGGCGTATGAAGATTTCTAGGGATAATGCTGACCGACTCTTCGGGAGGAGGAAAGAGGGGTGTGTGTGTGTTGGGGGGGGGGGGGGGGATGTGTAGAATTCGAACAGTACAAGCAGAGTTGTCACATATTCTGACAAGCAAAAGAAATACATTTCTTCGACAATTATACTGACGATCCCCAAAAATGCGACAATGTGGCATTTTTGGGATCGTCAGTATAATTTATATTCCATCTGCAAAAATATGCATGTTCATATCATTGGTGCTTTGTTGGTTTACTTCTGGTTTGTTTTGTTTGTTTATTTGTATTTTCATTATTTGCCCTTACTGTGACAAACAAACACGCGAAGCGTTCAACAACAGTATTCTGTTAACGCATTCGCTGCCAGCCGCATCCGGATGAGGCTGGCCGCGAATGAGTTAACCCTGGGTTGGGGAAGGTCCATGGCAGCTACGTACTTATAGTCACCGAGACTGCCTGATGACGCACGAGCACAGCCTCACGAACCATTCACTCAGCCCAGGGTTCCAATAGGCGATCTGCGGAAATCAGAAGTAGGTCAAAATAGCACGTGTTTTTTTTTCAACGCGAACAGTGGATTAAAAGCCCGGAGACAAACATGCGATATCGCTTGTTTGTCCGGGCTTTGAATCCACTGTTTCCGCCGAAACGCGCAATTTTGACCTATTTCTGATTTCCGAACAAGGTTTATTCCCGAAAGGCCGCTGGAACCGTAACGAGATCCAACAGATCAAAAACACAGTTCGTCATCAAAGCAAACAAGACTAAGAAAGAACAATTGAGACAGGGGATGGAGGGGGTGGGTGAGCGGAGGGGTGGGGGTGCGGCGCTGGGGTACCAAAACGCCACAGTAGCCTGCCCAAAATAGGAAAACGGATCACCATTATCGCAAATATGGGCACTATCTATTTGCTCTAAAAATAGCACTCCATACTCGTGTAAAGCTATGTCTTAAACAGAAGAAGACGGAGCGGGGTGGGTGGGTGCGGGTGGGTGCGGGGAGGAGGGGGTGGGGGAAGCGGGGAGGGGTTTAGAAAGGGGAGGGGAGACAGGGGAAAGCATTGACCCTCGCTGAAAGAACACCGTTCTCTTTTCTTGACTACCGTGCGCCGCAAGTATCTATCTGTTGACAGGAAAATCTATCCCACATATCCCAATGCGCAAACGGCCATCGGGCCGACTTTAGCCGCCGTTGACCCGCGCACGATCGTGCGCGGGCCAACGTCGGCCGACACGGGCCCGATGGCCTTTGCGCACTAGGTATCCCTATCGTCTGCCTGGTCTTATATAGATTGCTGACCCGCGCTGTTCACGTAAAATTTCATTTATAGCACAATGATTCAGCCAGTCCGCGGCCAGTATCTACCCAGCGATCCCGCGCAAGTCATCAGTTGCGGCGCTTTCCTCGCCACAGTGCAACAGGTAAGGACTACTTGTTACATGTTTGCCTTAGGACGGCAAAAGATACTTAAGTCTATGTTTGTAAAAAGCGAGATTGTCATTGTAATACAATGAACATCTAACTTTTCACAAATATAGACTTACGTCCTTTGGCCATCACAGGCAGACTCTTTCTCGTTCTTTCCTTTCCATGGTTACCTTAGTTACACTCACAGTATTACTGCTTACATTTCTTTACCCTTTAGCTGTCGGTAGCGATTTTTGTCGCGATGATTCAGGCAGCTATCGACAGCTAAAGGGTTAACCACTATCAAGTACTTGAAAAGCAGATATCATGTTGGCTGGAAACCAAAACAGCTGAAAATTCGTACCAAGATATCTTCAAAACATGTAAATCGCGCTTTTTATAACTGAAGTGATACGCAAAATGAGCAAATGCACTCTCGATTAACGTTTGCTTTGGAGAAAAACAAATGTCAGATGGTTGCGTTTACAATGTGGCGAAAGTGGAGATTTGCAGCAGGCATTCTTTTTCAAACTTATCGTGTGTTCTTCTGCATGTATAATTTATATTAAATCTGACAGAGATGGTGTAGGGTTAGACGATTTTGAATTAATAGTTAAAAAACATCTTGTAGTTTACAATTTAAAGGAGATTTATTACTGTCTGAGACAAACTTTGTGTTCGCTATCGATTTGCATGTGTTGTGAAACCCCTCAAAGCGCACACATTTATACGATTTTGTAGTAGTGTTAAATTCTACAAAGGAAAGATCAAAGTTATAACCTTAACAAATTCGGTCTATATTACGAGGGAGGGCGTCCGCTCGACATCCTTCGCTAACACTGTCTTTCTTTGAAAAGGTTTTAACCCATTACATTCTGAGGGTGAAATCCTCTGAGATTTGTGTCACAGTTCTGGAGACAGATCGACCACGATAACGGAGACAACAGTAAAGTGTAGGAAAGACAGGAAAAAGTCATCGTTTGTGGCCTGCAGCGCAAGTCTTATTTTTAGGAGGTACGCTGTTGATAAACATGTTTTGGAGAATTTCAAAACAGTACAATCGCACACTGTAAACAGTACCTGTGGCTGCATGCACAACTCACGGGGGTAAATTAAATGCATGATTTTTCAGGGACATGTCGACCATGGCGGCGAAACTACATCTACTGGCCTTGACGATTTTGATCCTGACTCCTCAATCTCACCAACAATCCACGTCATCTTCCCTCCCTACCCCTACCATGTCACTGCAGACTTCAGCTAACACCGCCGCTCTCGCTTCTGGTCAGGGAACGTCTTCTTCAACTGTGATGACTCCCTCAGCTAGAGCTGTGAACATTTCTATGACCAGCATCAGCCACAATGGGAATGGTGCAACAACTGTCAATGTAGCAGTGAACAACGGTGTGAATGAAAACACCACCATTAAACTTAACTCCGTGCCAACACCCAGTGCGGTCGATACCACCAATTCTCCAAAGACCACAACTGAAACAAGTTCACAAATGACAACCTCATCTTCTGCCTTTGGTGGTACCGGTCAAATTGCGTTCGGGTTGCCGCAGTGGATGGCCTTATTACAAGGGGCCAATACAGAGAGCATCAGGGGGATCCTTTCTGCGTTAGGCATAGGTGCCAACTCCACCCAGCCTCAGCAGCTACCTGCGGGGTTGTCCGGTATGCTGCAGGGAATCAACCCTGACGCTTTGAACAAAATAATTTCAACTCTTGGCATCGGTTCAAACTCTACTGGTCAGTCCCAGCCTGGAAACGTGGCCAGTGGATCAGTACAAAGTGCCATCCCAGACCTCAGCGGACTCCTGTCTATGTTCGGCATGGGAGCCAACAGCTCTCAGGGAATGCTGGGCGTAGCGCAGCAGGTGTTCAGTGCCTTGCAGGGTGTCGGCCAGGCAGCTTCCGATCTCAGCGTGTCGCAAAAGTGCCGTGACGATCTGTCCAGCTTCATGAAGGCGCTGCAGTCCACGCAGCTGTGGGCTCTGCAAAGTGAGTGAGATTTGTTCTTTGCTAGCAAGACGTGGTAACAAGCCGCCATGCTCGTGGGTATGTCCTGACAGCCATGAACAACGTTCCCTACAAAGTCTATCTCGGGCCGATATCCTTCGCTTACACTGTTCTAATCGTTTGTGTACCTACTCTCAGAAGAGTTTTAATTCAATACATCATGAGGATGAAATTAACAGGATTTTTAAAAAAGACATTCTTTTAGGTTTATGTCGCAGTTCTGGAGACAGCTCGGCCATGAAAGTTCAAGGGTGGTGTCGGAATAGCTTGGCGCCTACAGGCGCCAAGCTATTCTGACACCACCCTTGAACTATCATGCTCGATCCACGTCCTGTCTCTGCACATCAGGGTTTTATGGGTTAACCGAAAATCTGTTTACTGTTGTGTGACCGACATTTCAAAGCGCGTATGTTTCTTTGATGGCGAATTCTCCTAATATCTTTTTTGTTCCAACCCAGTGCTCGACGCAATGGGCAAGCCCAGAGCCGGGCTGATGAAAGGGCAGTTAACTCTTGTCGGCGATTATAACGAGTGTTTGGACATCAATCAGCCCATGCCCGATCACGTGATCCAGGGACAGTTCTGTCGCCTGCAGGTGCAGACAAACTTTTCAAGTCTGGGAGGGCTGGCGGTAAGAATGCTTTTACATTTTGATGTTCTTGTTGTTGTAGACTATTATTTCTATGTAAATTACTTCGCTTATAACAAACTTCGGATATTACAAGAAGAAATGATGGAGATTTGTTATATCCGCAGTGTACTGTGTACTTGGTCAACAAATCACTCTAATTCTGTAGCAAAAAAATGGTTTGGCAGGTGTATCATTTTGTGTGTGTGTGTGTCTGTGTGTGTGTGTGTGTCTGTGTGTGTGTGTGTTCGATTAGCGATTGCATTTATGCATGCGTGCGTGTGTTCTTTCAGTACTTGTCCGCTCTTGACGAAACACGTATACACTCGCCTCCATTGTCATGGACTGAAATGTACAACAAAATATCTAAATCTGCATTATCCTGTTATCTCTGTGCTGGCTTGTGACTTTGGACCTTTCGGCTGAAAGCCGTAAGGTCCAAAGTCACAAACCAGCACACATTTTAATTTTTTGTTTTAAAATTTCACCAGAGTCTACAGGCGGTGCTACGTATTGTGATGGTCCACGTGTGTGTTCCCAAGTCCTGTAGCCCAAACGATCTGGCCACCGTTCTCAAACCTGCATTTGGTGAGCATCATTCTACAGTAAGCTCTGTGTGCTGGTTTGTCTCTCTTTGTAAAAATCTTGAAATAGCCTCGAAAATGTGCTGATCTGTGGCTTTGGACTGTGACGTTTGGGCCTAAACTGAACATTTATGTACTGGTCTTCAATTTTGGAAATCCCGCCGTAAGATGGCCTTTGTCGCCTGCTCAGCGTTAAACTCTGATAACTAAATCACTCAAAAGGCTGGTTGCGAGTTCCCGAGTAGCACGAGAACTCTCGCTAGATTACGTGACTTTGCGCGGAGACAAAGCTCGGCGAACCTCAAAGTATGGGAAACTCGGCAGCTGTCATGCTTAGCCAAAAATGTTTTGCTCTGAATCACACATTATATCCAGCAAAAATTTAAGTTCAGATTGACAAAGAAACTGCGACAGCTGTTACATTTCAAGTTTTCCCCCGATATTTGTAGAAATAATGATGAGGAAAACGATCACTCAACATGCATTAAAACTACATAATGGCGATGAAGCCAGTCACAATGGATTCGGGAAATGCCATGTCGTTTCAATAGCTAGTAGAATTATTCAGCTTTGTTATACCAACAGTAGATGCATTTCATTCATGTACACTCTGCATGTACTGGGCGATTTCACGAAAATAATTTGTTTCTGTAAAGTTTTCCTGATCGTCCATAGCTGTGACACGCTGTCTTGCCCACAGCCATCTGCGCTTTCTCGCCTCTCGCGCTAAAGAGCGACCTAATTTGGGGGTTCTCGCGACTTGGGTATTTTGGACCTAAGTGGCCTAAGGTGCAAACTGAGACACCACTGATTTGGACCTGAACAATGTAAAATGTGGATGATCTGTGTTTTTTAACCTTACAGCTCAAGGGCGCCAAGTAGAAAAAAATAATTATTGACCAGTGAATTATTTAACTCATTCTACCCCAACACCAAAATCCTTAAATTTTGCCCCTGTCCTCTCAAGACTGCATTGCAGTGCAGGACACAGATCGACCATGATAGTTCAAGGGTGATGCCAGAATAGCTTGGCGCCCGTAGGCGCCAAGCTATTCTGGCATCACCCTTGAACTATCATGGTGGATACTTATCCTGCTGTGGTGTGCCTGGGGTAGAATGAGTTAACTTAACAGACACACCCCCACGAAAATAGTTCTGGCCTGTGCTTTTGAACTTTAATTATTTTGGGCTCAAGCTCGTTGAACGTTGAAATATTTTCACAATTCTAAAATTTTCTGTATTAAATCATTCAAAGCGCCCCACATCGATAGCTGAGTGAGTGTCGTATAGCTTTGGCTATGCGACACTTCCACAGCTATCGGTGCGAGACGCCGAATGAGCGAGTTAGTTAATAGGGTTTTAACGCCGAGCAGGTGACCAAAACCATCTCACGGCGAAATCCTAGAATGAGTGATCGTGGCTGGTATATGATTTTGGATTAGACGTCTGTGGGCCGCACGGTCTATATTTACAGACAAGCACAGACACTGCCTAGTACACGTCAGTTTATTTTTATTTTTGAAAATGTAATTTTATCGTCAGACGCAACTAAAGGACTAGGCAAGCTTGTCGAACCGCCGGTGTGTGACCTGGGCTTACAAGATCCTACCGAAGACACCACTTTCTGGATCGCCATGTGAGTCACGCAAATGTGCTGGCCTGTGATGTTGGACATTAAGGCGTGAGACATAACGTACAAAATCACAGAGTAACACTGTCGTTTATGGTAAAAGTCTGTATGCCCATTTTTGGGTTAGTTATTTGGGATCGACTAAAGCCACCTCACGGCGGGACTTTTTTTTTTTAAAAGATAAAAGTATCTTCATTGTATGAAAACCAGATTTTCATTGTTATGCAATGAAAATCTCGCTTAACCCCCCCCCCCACCGCCCCCCCCCCCCCCACCAAAAACAAAACAAAAACAACAACAACAACAACAACAACAAAAACAATTAGAAAAAACCTACAGACATATTGGATTTTTGCCCTATAATATATAACGGCAGAACACCAACATCAACGGCTTCACTTCAAACCTGCATGCAGGCGGTTCAGGATATTGGTCGCCTGATGTTGACCTGGGGATGACAACGTCACTCGGCACACCCTAAACGACCAAGCAGCCTTCTCTAGGGACAGCACTGCTTGCTCCACACGGAGAGGGGCCTAGAAAAGGTGGCCTAACCAAAGCTCGTCCCCTCTCAACCCCAGTTGGCTAGCCGCGGTCAACGGGCATCTTCTCCTGCGGTCAGAAAACAAGAAAGAATAATGGGTCCACTCTCATGACGACCACGACCGGACTCAACGTAGCATGCTGGAACATCCGAACCATGCGCGACACAGCAGACAGCGGACGCCCTGAACGTCGCTCCGCCCTCATTGCCCATGAATTGCGGAGGTTAAACATCGACATCGCCGCGCTCAGCGAAGTACGCCTTCCAGACGAAGGCAGCCTCCAAGAACTTGGTGCTGGCTACACCCTCTACTGGTCAGTCAGGCCTGCATCAGAAAGACGGCCCTCAGGCGGGGGCTTCATGGTCAAGTCCTCCATTGTGACTAAGCTGGAAAACCTACCAACGGGTCACTCAGACCGCATCATGTCAATGCGCCTCCCACTGAGACACCAGCAACACGTCACCCTTCTCAGTGTGTACTACCCAACCCTCCTGCAGAAAAGTTCTACACTGACCTGCGCAGCCTCCTACAGAGCACCCCTGCAGACGACAAAGTCATCATCCTTGGCGACTTCAACGCCAGAGTGGGCCAGGACTATGAAGCCTGGAAAGGAGTCCTCGGCAAGCATGGCGTCGGGAACTGCAATGACAATGGCCGCCTACCGTTGGAGTTCTGTGCAGAGCAGCAATTGGTCATCACCAACACTACTTTTCAGCAAAAGGACAGTCGAAAGACCACCTCGATGCATCCTCGCTCCAAACACTGGCACCTTATCGACTATGTCCTAGTGCGTCAGAGGGACCGCAGCGACTTACTCCTCACTAGAGTGATGCCCAGCGCAGAGTGCCACACTGACCACCGCCTTGTCCGCTGCAAACTCAGGCTCCACTTCAAGCCAAAACCCAAGAAATGCCCCCCCCCCCCCCCCCCCCCCAAGAAAAAGCTTGATGTTGCCAGCCTTCAGCGTGACGATGTGAAAGCTGCCTTTCAGAAAGATTTACAGCGCAGGCTCAAAGACACAGCTGACCCAGCAGACTCCTCCCCTGAAACACTCTGGGAACAACTGAAAACTGCTATTGCAAAATCCTCTGCAGAAGTCTTGGGTTTCGCTAGAAAGAGGAACAAAGACTGATTTGACGAAAACGATGTAGAGATCCAGGAACTCCTAGCAAAAAAAAAAAAGAGCCGTCCATCAGGCCCACCTAGCCCAGCCTTCCTGCCCTGTGAAGAAGTCTGCCTTCCGCCTCGTCTGCAGCAGTCTCCAGCGCAAACTCAGAGATCTCCAGAACGAGTGGTGGACCAGACTCGCACAGAGGACCCAGCTCTGCGCTGACAACGGTGACTACAGGGCCTTCTACGAAGCACTGAAAGCAGTGTATGGCCCCAGGCACCTGTTACAGAGTCCCCTGTGAAGCGCTAATGGACAGGCATTGCTCACAGATAATACCTCTATCTTGAACCGCTGGTCGGAGTACTTTCAGAGCCTCTTCAGCGCTGAGCGAACTGTTTAAGAAGCAGTCATCCTCCAAATCCCACACCTCCGAGTAAAGGTTGAATTGGACGAACCGCCCACCGCTGAAGAGACTCTCACAGCCATCCACCAGCTCAAGAGTGGCAAAGCAGCAGGCATTGATGGAATACCGTCAGAGATCTGGAAACATGGAGGCCCAGCACTGCACAACAAGCTCCACGACCTCTTTCTCTGCTGCTGGGAGGAATGAACACTACCAAAGGATCTCCGTGATGCAGTCGTTATCACCCTGTACAAGAACAAAGGCGAGAAGTCTGACTGCTCCAACTATCGTGGAATTACCCTGCTGTCCATTGCCGGGAAAATTCTCGCAAGGCTGCTCCTGAATCGGCTGGTACCTGCCATCGCCGAAGACCATCTCCCAGAGGGTCAACGTGGCTTCAGAGCCAACAGGAGCACCACCGACATGGTCTTTGTGCTGAGACAGCTTCAGGAGAAGTGCCGCGAGCAGTACAAAGGGCTGTACATAACGTTTGTCGACCTAACAAAAGCGTTCGACACTGTGAGCAGGCAAGGCATGTGGCAGATCCTGGAGCGACTTGGCTGTCCCCCAAAGTTCCTCAGCATGATCGTCCAGCTACACGAGGACCCGCAAAGCCAGGTCAGACTCAACAATGACCTCTCAGAACCATTCCCCATTTTCAACGGTGTAAAGCAGGGCTGCGTGCTGGCACCGACCCTCTTCACCATCTTTTTTAGAATGATGTTGAAGCAGGCCACAGTGGACCTCGACGATGACGATGCAGTGTACATCAGGTATCGTCTCGATGGCAGCCTGTTCAACCTCAGACGACTGCAGGCCCACACCAAAACCTTAGACCAACTGATTCGTGAGCTGCTTTTTGCTGATGACGCTGCCCTCGTTGCACACACAAAGAAAGCCCTGCAGCGCATCATGCACGTCCTGCTTCGCAGACGCTGCCCAGCTCTTTGGACTCGAGGTCAGTCTGAAAAAGACAGAGGTCCTTCATCAGCCGGCACCCATGGTAGAGCATCGCCCTCCCCACATCACCATCGGCGAGTCTGAACTAAAGTCAGTGCACCAGTTTACTGACCTTGGCTGAATCATCACGTCGGACGCCAAGCTGGACAAGGAGCTTGACAGCAGGCTGTCAAAAGCGAACAGCGCTTTTGGGCGACTATTCAAGCGGGTGTGGCACAGTCAACAGCTGAAAACAGGCACCAAGATCAGCGTATACAGAGCTGTCGTCCTCACCATCCTGCTGTATGGTTCCGAGTCCTGGGCCCTCTACAGCAGCCAACTACGACTCCTCGAACGCTTCCACCAGCGCTGCCTGCGTACCATCCTGGGCATTCACTGGAGTGACTATGTCACCAACGTCGAGGTCCTTGAACAGGCAGAAACTGTGAGCATCGAGGCTTTGCTGCTGCGGACGCAGCTCCGCTGGGCGGGGCATGTCTCCAGGATGGAGGATCATCGCCTACCCAAGATCACCCTGTTCGGCGAGCTTGCCACTGGACACCGAGACAGAGGGGCACCAAAAAAGAGATACAAAGACTGTCTCAAGAAGTCACTTAGTGCCTGCCAAATCGACCACCGCCAGTGGTCTTTGCTTGCTGCGGACCGTGACACCTGGCGCTCCACCATTTACAAGGCAGCCGTCTCCTTTGAGGACTCTCGCAGAGCTAGCCTTAAGGACAAGCGGCTCAGGAGAAAAAAACAGAGATGCCGCAACTCAGAACCCTGGCCAGACCTTCTCCTGCAGCCACTGCGGTCGAACCTGCCTGTCCCGGATTGGCCTCCGCAGCCACGAGGAGGCCTGCAGACATCGTGGGCAACCCCTATAAAATCTTCGCTCGCGAAGTCAAGCCGAGAGAGAGAGAGAGAGAGAGAGAGAGAGAGAGAGAGAGAGAGAGAGAGAGAGAGAGAGAGAGAGAGAGAGAGAGAGAGAGAGAGAGAGAGAGAGAGAGAGAGAGAGAGAGATAACGGCAGAACACCAACATCAACGGCAGAATGATTGAGTAGTACAGCAGAATCGGGTTTTTAACGACCACTTTTATTATTATTATTTTTTATTATTATCACTATAATACTACTACTACTACTAATTATTATTATTAAGAAGAAGAAAAAAAAAGATGACAATGATAATAAAATCTACGGATATCGTCTTCGTGACTCAGCAGCAAAAACAGCAGCAGTAGTAGCAGTAGTAGCAGTAGTAATAGTAGTAGTAGTAATAGCAGCACTTGGCCTTGGAGCCTCTATATGCCGTTCTCAACTCAGACAACTGCGTTTTTCTTTTGCCCATGGCTTGCGCGTGCAGTAGTGTTTACAAGTATGTGCAGGTCTGTGAATTTTTTTAACCTTAAGGTCCAAAATCACAAACCGGCGCACAATAAATACCGTTTTAGTAATGATGCATACCCCTCAGCAGTGCAGGCACGTCCTGAGAAAGTCTTGTTGCTTTCGGGAAGTTAAGCAATGTACAATCAATCAATCTTCTTCTGTCTCACAGTGGAATCACATCATTTCTTGCTCTACTCTGTGCAATTGGCACCCTGTACGCAGAAATTCTGGACAGGCGCGTTGCAGCTGACAAGCGAGGCAAACGCACGGCCATGGACACGAAAAACGGTGACGTAAATGGTCACGTAAACGCAGGGTTTCAGGACGAGGAAAACAAAGCCGACGGAGGCGCAGAAGAACCTACGTCAGTGGTGACTTCAAATGGTGAAGCGTCAGCTCACGACGCGGCAGGCGTGCACAAGTTCACTGTCGCAGACAGACTGGCTTCTGATCAGTCCACTCCAAAGAGGCACGAAGAAGGTAAAATAAAAGTGACCTCTTCGGCATCGTCAAACCACGTAGTGAACTTAACAGAGCTACTAACGATACCGTTGGGCGGAAAAAACGCTTAGTTACGTAGTTAGGTAATGACGCAGTTACGTAGTTAGGTAGTGACGTAGTTACGTAGTTAAGGATGCAGTTTCGCGTTTTTTCCGCCGAGCGGTATCGTCAGTAGTAGTTACGTGGTTAACTTCAGCAAATCAAAACCTATCTATCAACTCCGTGGCAGTGCAAGCAAAAAGAGAAACAGAAAAAAACTATTAGCTTGGGGTGTGCACTACGCATTTAAGTGGGTTTTTTTTTCTTTTTAAATCTCTTAGTCAATTGTGACCTGTATGCCCTAGGTGTGAAAATCAGACAATTTTCTGCACCACTTTCTCGGACATTTGTAAAACAGCTGGGGGGCCGGGGGGTGGGGGAGGGGTGGGGTGGGGTGGGTGGGTGGGTGGGGGGATTTCCTTAACACATAGTATTGCGCATGAGCGTAACGAGTCTACAGCCCAAAATAGCTACTTATTAAATCTTTTCGATTTTATCTATGTGTGTGTTATTTTTCTTTCTTTCTTTCTTTGAATCCAGGAACATGCAGTCGTCTGCTCTCGACTTTCTCAGTGCTGAAGAACGGGAGCAAACTCTTGAGTTGTGGCCAGACTCAGGGGGAGTTATCCTGTCTGCATGGACTGAGAGTACTGAGCATCACCTGGGTTCTGCTTGGGCATTCCTTTTCTATGGTGGGGTCGGCAGGGACCGGCATGCTTGGTGTGTTAATGTTTGTTAGTTTGTTAATTAATTAATTAACATGAATAAGTCAATCAATGTTGGTGGAAGAGGGTCTGTTTCAGCCTTTTTGTACTTCAGTATGAAATTGTTAAAACAACAAAAAAATAATTGAAATCAGCAATGCTGGCTTCGTTTCGTCGGTTTGTTGATGTTGTCCATGGTCTGCATGCATGCGCACCTTTCATGAGATTATTATCATTAATTTGAAATCTGCAAGGAAATTTACCCTTTTAATAATTTAGTAAGCAAAGGGCCCTGGGGCAGAAGTCGGCCGCAGTGGGCCCGCGCACAGTCGTGCGCGGGCTCAATGCGGCGGAAGTCGGCCGCAGTGGGCCCGCGCACAGTCAATGCGGCGGACGTCGGCCCGAGGACCTTCGCGTATCGGGTATTGAACAATACTAAGAACATAAATTTATATGGGCGATATTGTAAACCGCTAACCTTGCCTTGCCCGGTGAAGGTCACCTAATCTGTTCGTTCTGTATCGCGTTCAGGAAACCCAGCCGATATGTTCCCGATCTTCAGCCGATGGTCCATGGCGGCGGTTTACGCGGGCACGCTCTCTGTAGACACCTTTTTTCTACTCAGGTAGGCACACGGAGCCATTTATCCGTCCGAAACCTGCCGCATACGCAACGAACGAGTCTAGAGTCGGTCGGCTGGGTTTGAACCATTCCAGACGTGCCGCATTCGGTTACGCGGCAAAAACAGACGCGTATCCTAACACGGCACGTCTCGAATGGGTTAACTCATTCGCGGCAAGCTGCATCCGGATGCGCGGCTTATGCCGCGCATCCGGATGCGGCTGGCCGCGAATGAGTCAACCCATTTAACCCTAACGCACTACAGCAGAAGATGGATCGACCATGACGATTCAAGGGTAGCGCCAGATTAGCTTGGCGCCTGACGGCGACAAGCTAATCTGGCACTACCTTTGATTTTTCATGGTCGAAAACTCTCTACAAGATCTTCGCTCTAACGTTCACATTTATGTACGAGTGATCTGGGTGTTTTTTTTTTCTTTGATTTCAGCGAAAAAAAATTCAAGAAAACATAAACACGCTTAGAGAGGACAATCACAAGACAATGTATTAGTTTTGTTTGGGTTAAAACGCATTGTCAAAACAGACATACAGACTACAGACAAGAAAACAACGCACTACTTATCTTAATTCCTTCCCCTCACTCAAAACCCAGCTGAAAACACCCGGCATTATTTTAACTTGTTTTGGGATTGAAGAGAACTCTTTTCCAGCGTGCGGTGATGCACTCTTTTTTAAAGTATTTTTATCTGCTGTTTGACAAAACATCTCTTTATTTTTAGTCAGTTTTATTGTATGGTTTAATTATGTCATATTTGTTTAGTTGTGTATTTGTGTTTGTTGAGCCTGCTAAATGGGGATCTTGAGCAAAAAATATAAGAAACATTATTATTATTATTATTATTATTATTATTATTATCATCTGTTCTCTAGTGCAGAGTGTACAACAAACTTGACTTTAAGCTATATATATTTTGACAAATATTTTGATCAAAAATTTAATAAGCTGTTGTTTGTGTTGTTGTTGTCTTTTGTTGTTTGTTTGCTTCTTTTTTTAAATGTTTTTTTTTTGGGGGGTGGGCGATGGGGGTGGGGATGGGGGGTGGGGGGTGGGGGGTGGGGGGCGAGGGTGGGCGAGGGGGGGGGGGAGGGGGAGGGGGTAGGAGGGTTGTGGGGTTAGCCCGTGTCTTTCTTTCTTTGGATTTTTTTTTTTTTTGCAATGCACACGCTTGGCGGTCACCTTTCTGGTGTGAATTTTGATTTCAGCGGTTGCCTGACTTGCTACCTGTTTCTGCGGCAGACCAAGAAGGCAGGCGGCATTACGTGTTTCCACATGGTCATGTACTATGTCCACCGCTTCTGGAGGTGATCGTACGCCCTCTTCAAATTCGTGTGCTGGTTTGTGATTTTGGACCTTACGGCTTCAGCCGTAAGGTCCAAAATCACAAACCAACACATACGACATCTTACATTTCATGCACGAGTCGAGAAAACAAATCATACATTATTTACCTGTGTCTGTACACATATATTATAAGACTCTTAATGTGGAGTCGTTCACTCCATACTTCAATTTTCAGAATATGGAGAATCCGTTTGAAAATTCAAAGTCTGGTTTATGTCCTGCCGATGCAATTTCGACTCTTGACAACGTCTGACTCAACTCCCAACTATCACGGCTTAATTAAATTTAGATTCGAAGTCATGAAAATATTTGAGCCATTACTTTTTCGTGACATTATCACGCCTTGACGAGAATTAATTTTCGAAAACCTCAAACACGCTTGTCGTTGTCATGAATGTAATACACGTTCCCCTCGTGCTCTCCAGGTTGACTCCACTGTACATGTTCACCATAGTAATATACGTGGGCATAACGCCTTACATCCAGACCGGGCCCTTTGCCTTTGGCCTCATGGAAGGTGACAACTGCAGGAAGTACTGGTGGCATAACCTGCTCTACATTAACAACCTCGTGGGCACAAAGAAGATGGTAGGTCATCAACAACAACAACAAAAATACTGACTAGCAAAGGAAATGCCACAGTT
This sequence comes from Semisulcospira habei, assembly GCA_036245525.1. Lineage (NCBI taxonomy): Eukaryota > Metazoa > Mollusca > Gastropoda > Semisulcospiridae > Semisulcospira > Semisulcospira habei. Next base: position 312,314,318 of record BTPG01000001.1, on the reverse strand, counting down.
TTGTTACCATCGAAAACATGACGAGCAAAAGAGAAATGCGACGATTTGGGAAGCATCGGAATGTTCCGAAATTGCCGCAATTCTTTTTGCTCCCAGCATCTATTGGCGGGGATTTCACCCGGCCTAATGATGACGTGGGCAGCTTGTAACCCCTTCAATGCCAACGGACGCAGATTGTGTTTTGACGTCATTGTAAATTCTACGTCAAAGATGCCCAGTGAACGCCTTCACACGATCCAGCTGCAAGAGACATAGATCCTCATGAGGCCCCGCACTTGCGGCGGCTCATGAGGATCTATGCCTCTTGCCGACACCAAGTTTGTGTCCTTGCTCCTTGGACAGCTGGTGTTCTCTGCCCTTGAATTAACCCTTTCAGCCCTGACGCACTACAGCAGGAGACAGGTCGACCATGATAATTCAAGGGTAGTGCCAGATTAGCTTGGCGCCTATCGGTGCCAAGCTAATCTGGCACTTCCCTTGAATTATCAGGTCGATCCATCTCCTGCAACATGTGCATAGTCTCCCAAATTTGGGAAATACGTGCGCCTGGCTGAATGAGTTAACACAGATTTCAAAAACACAGACTGCGTCCAGTGGCGGTAAAGGGGTTAAAGAACGCGAAAAGACAGCGAGGGTGCAGCGTTTACGTAACCCACTGTTTCCGTCCGAACGCGTTCAACTTTGTACTACTTCAGATTTCGGAACAACGTCTGTTCATGTTGTTTATTTCAGTGCTTTGGGGCGAGCTGGTATCTAGCAGACGACATGCAGTTTTACTGGATCGCTCCTCTGGTGCTTGTGCCTCTAGCTCTCAAGTTAGTGGTGTGTGCGTGTGCGTGTGTGCGTCAATGTGTACTCGTTATATTACTGATAGATCTTTTTCCTCTACTGCTTCTCGGGTAGTGCTAATGGGTCGACGTTGGCCAGCATTGCACGTGTTTCGACGGAGACAATGCATTAAAAGCCCAGACAAACATGCGTGATATCGCATGTTTGTCCGGGCTTTTAATTGACTGTTACAAAATTCTGACCTACCTCTGATTTCTGGAAATCTTCTAATCAATAATACGGTCAGTATGACTAGCTACGGCACAAAGTAACACCTTTGACATAAATGACAAACAGCGACGGCGATTAAGATGGTTACGACGACTTTGATGATTATAACGACAATGTCGAATGTAATAATAACGACGATCGTCATTATTTTCAGATACCGGGCCGTGGGCTTGATCCTTAGCGGCCTGTTGGTGTTGTGTCAGATCGTCAGTGTCAACGTTATCAATCATGTCAGTGGGACGCACAATTTCCTGGGGTAAGAATCGCGGTTTTCATTCCTACGTCACACGGCCAATCCCTTCAACATAAACCGTACCATGTGACCTCGCTACAAAACCCCTAGTTTTCATTCATAAGTCCCACGACCAATCTTTTAAACGCAAACCGTACCATGTGACCTCGCTACAAAAACCTTTGTAACGACTAATGGCAGACGTCTTGTAGCCTTCTTTATGACGCGTCCTGGGTGCCGCCAGTTTTTGTTCTATAAAGATCACCAGAACCTTCTAAAGTACAAAGTTACTTAGTATTGTTCGAAACAACAGGCACACTACTGGAGACGGCAACGTAATGAAAGATTTAAACTTACATCAGCATTTAAAAAATGTATTTCCTTTGACGTCAGTCATGTCTGGCATGATCTAGGTCGGAAGATTTCTTCTTGATTACTTTAACGAAATAGTGGAGGAATGAAAACAAATACGTTATTGGTAGCAGGGGCTTGCTGCGTGGAAACATGTAGGCCTTCGGTAGGCCAAATGAACCATTTTACGCCTCAGGCATTCGGGGTACAATGGCTTGACCTCCCTCAGGCCTACAACGGTCCGTGTAGCAAACCCTTGCTAACAATAACTCACACGACCAATCTTTTTAACGCAAACCGTACCATGTGACCTCGCTACAAAAACCCTTGTAGCGACTAATGGCGGACTTCTTGTAGCCCTCTTTGTGACGCGTCTTGGATGCCAGTTTTGTCCTATAAAAGACAATCGAAACGTTCCAAAGTACAAAGTTACTTGGTGTTGATCGAAACAACAGGCACACTACTGGAGTTGCGTGTGTGGCACACATTTACAGCAATGGTGTGTAACAGACCACTAAAGAAAGAATCTTTGCGGTATCGAAAGCACATGAGTATCCCATGCAACTGTAACGCACGCAGACTTGCCCCCAGTCGCACGTACAGACTCTCGCACAACAGACGCATACACCGCCACTGACTCAGACGGGCGCATTCACGCGGTCAAACTCAACACGGGCTTTCTTTCTAACGAAAACGTTTATAAGAAAAGTAAACAATAAAACGCTCAAAAGATTATCAAACTATAATCACCACACCTTCCCCACTACCAGCATCCCAACACCACATGCGCACACACACACACACACACACACACACACACACACACACACACACACACACACACACACACACACATGAACACAAAACCCTCAGACTGGGTTACCTACCATTTTATGTGAAAATGGGTTCCCATATTTCTATTTATTCTAGGGCTCTGGAGTTGATGCCAATGTTTAGAACTCACCTTATAACTAAGCTCTACAACTTAAAATAAAATAGACATTTTCTAGAAACAGAGCCACTGGATGGAAAAAAAATGGGGTTTTACCCAAAAAGTGGGTGCCTCTCACATAAAACTGGGATTACAGTGAAAATACCTCACTAAAGATACCTTTGGTTGATTTTACTATTATGATTGTTTGAGTGGGGTTGTAAGGGGGTTGGGGGGGAGAAGTGTGTGGGGGGCGGGGGGGGGGGGAGAGGGGGTCATCACTTTTGGTTTATAGAGCTGCTCAATGCGCTCTTATGAATGAAAGAGTTTCATTATCAGTGGAATCAGTAGGTCATTTCAGAGGCGCACACTGAGTTGCACGTCAAACCACTCACAAATACTTATTTGGAGTGCACCAGATGGATCCAGTTGGCAAAGTCCCACAACTTTGGTATCAGTTTCAGCCCACTTAATCAAATTTCAAATACAAACGATTGTGAATTTCCAAAAACTACAGTAGCTCGCTTGAGCTTGCCCTTAGCACCACGTGAATGTTCTGTGTTTATGTACAGTGTGTGAGTGAATGCGCGTGATTCACGTGAGCGTGCTTGTTGGGTTCAGTTCGCGGCGGCGCTTTGAGCCGATTTTCAATTGGGATAAAGCGCCTATTTAATGCGCTTATTATTATTCCACACTATAGGACAGCTAAGACTGAAAAGCAATCGCGGCGTTTATGGCGCGGTACAAGGTTTAAAACTAAGAAAATGTTGTTTTTAGAAGCGTGTCGGGCAAAAGTTTTTATGAAAACTGTTTTAAAACCTCTTTTAACTCAACTTTTCTTAATGTTAAAAGTGTTTTATTGTACATTACTTAACGTCCCGACAGCAACAAGGCTTTCTCAGGATGTGCCTGCACTGCTTGTGAAAAAACAACAACTAAATAGAACATTGAATGTATGTCGCCAGCCGGTCAAATACATTAAATAAACCTAACACATGGGGCCTACATAAAGCTAAGACCATTTAGCAACACACATCCAATATCAAGAGCTACAGGCAGTGCAGACAGTAGGGAGGGTTTTAAAAAGGCAAATACAGGTGAATGGACAAAGGGCCGACAGAGACACATGCCCCAGAATAGAGAGAAAAACCCACCCTGTGGGGCTGACCAGGGTGCCCCTGGGAAATAAAAAGTAGTTAACCCCACCCAAGTCCCCCAGGGCAGACCCGGGTGGGGTTAAAAGTGTTTTAATTTACAAGCATGTCGTAACTGATATGCATCTATTCCAACGTATAGTGCTGGATATTTTTCCCATCCTCGCCTTCTCTCGGCTTCCTCAACACTCGACTTTCCAGTCCTTCCCTGAAACACCCCCAACCGGTCTGCCCTCAACACTCGACTTTCCAGTCCTTCCTTCAAACACCCCCAACCGGGTCTGCCCTGGGGGACTTTTTAGTTCCCAGGGGCACCCTGGTCAGCCCCACAGGGT